>JAHXJK010000124.1:0-334834 GCA_019395245.1 Botrytis pseudocinerea
CCTAACCCTAACCCTAACCCTAACCCTAACCCTAACCCTAACCCTAACCCTAACCCTAACCCTAACCTAACCCTAACCTAACCCTAGGTCAACACCCGGACCTGGCCCAACGCCCCATAGTTCTTGGTAACCCTCATTCATTCTTAAGGTTAATTGCTGAGGGGGGGCGAAAAAAATCTCAATTGGGAAAATGAGGAGGGTGAAAATAATTTTAATTGAGAAAATAGATTATTTAATTTTTTTTAATATTTGAAATTAATATAAATTATTTATAATTTTATTCATAATAATTGTTTTATTTTAAAATTAAAATAATAATAGTTTTATATAATTAAATATCAGTAATTATATTTTTATATTTTTAATATATAAAATAAATAATTTAAATAATATTGAAAACGAAAATAATCTTAATTAAAAAAGTAAGAAAAATAAATATGATTCTAATTGGAAAAAGTAATAATAATCAATAATATAAATATTTATTACATTATTTGATTTATCAAATCAAAGTGAATCGAATGTTATATAAAAAAAAAAAAAAAAAATTTCAAAAACATTCAACTCTAAGCTAATCTTTACTTTATATTTAGCCTTCATATTAACCAGTTTGGAGCAACTTCCAGATAGAAAATAGAAATATATATTCTCACCTTACCCAAATTATTATTCTTCTTTTTAATATTCTTATTAATACTTATTATTTTCTTTTCCTTATAATGATAATAATACAAATGATATAATAATATGAAATATAAGAAAAACCTCAATTAGAAAAGCAATGAATGAATTAATAATATAAATATTACTTTATATTTATTATATTATTCAAATATCAATTACTCTCTTCAATATAATATATATTAATAAAACTAATATAGATCCTTTAATTCGAAAAATAACTCAATTCTAAGAAAATATTTGAGATCTTTATTCAAAATAGAATTAAAAGATATGTAATGTTATATAAAAAACTTTTATAATTAAAATTTTTATGAGGAAATAAAAATGATTTTAATTAGAAAAGACATTGAAATTTCTAACAATATAAGAATTCCTTATATTATTAGCTTTTTTCTATTTTGTTAGTTTTATAGTATTTCTATAATAGTAAAAATAGTATTATTGAATTTATTGAATTAAAATATATAAAAAAAATTAATTTTAGGCTAACATTTATCCTATATTCAATCTTTATAATTATTGAAAATTAAAAATCACTATATAATTCAAAACTTCATAAGGATTTCAAACATATTCTTTATATATTACTAATTTCAATATATGTAAAGCGGGGCCCATATGGGGGGATAGGGTTAATTTCACAGACAAAAAACATCCTAGCGCGTCTTACCGGGTAAAACACGGCTCGCATAAGGGGTAGGGTTCTTATCTGCCTTCTTAAATAAGCTTAGGTTGTCTTCAAATTGCTCGCTTAGCTCTTTGGCTGCTGTAACGCCGCCCACAACGCGGCCACTAGTGGCTCACCCCTACATGCTTCTGCATAAATTTTCTCGTTACTCTGATCTGCCTCTATCTTTGAGCAAATAATCACGCCCCTAACTCGGAGGGTTTGTATGCCTCTCCATAATCTGATACCACTTTATGTACGGATCCTGGCCTTACCAACAAGTTCACGAGATTTAGCACGACGCAGCATGCGAGAGCATAGGTTCTATTGGGTTGGGGCCCTGATTATATTGAAGTTACTAGAGCTACTTTTCAACGCCCTCCACTGGAGGCTCTTCATAGATTTCATATCCTAGTTCGACTCATGAGTCATTATCATTACTATCCTAAATATATAGCATGTGTTTGTTGTTCCTACAATTTCCCTTGCTCATCAAGACAAACGTCCTCCCTAAGCATAAATGTAACAGAATATTCCATCGATAGTGGAAGAAAGTTCTCCAATTGTCTTAGTTCCGCCATTGTATCCTAGGTCTAACGTCGTGTCCAAGGTACCATTAGCCGACGGGGGTTCTACAACAGCGATTAGTCCCAATAATCAACCCACAAATAGCGGGTCAGTCTTACCATTCTTGATAGTCATAGTATCAGACACCTCCTTCGTTCTGACAGTCTGGTTCTGCGCAGCCCAAAGCGTCCACACGCGATCTACCTGAGCATGATGAAAGACGAAACTCGGGTCTTGAGCAGACGCCCACAAATCATCCTGTAGACCACCTGTAGCAGTATGGCCATTGCTGTGGAGACCCGTGCTAGCTCCCATGTAGTTACTGAAGCTCTGCAAATCTTCCGTCAACATGTTGGTTGTGACATTCTGATAGCTGAGATCTCGTTGCAGAATGTAGTCACGGAAGTTGCGTGTCAGGCAGCGAGGGTTGTATGCGAAGCCATCTGAGATAGGTGCACCGTGTGGACCGAGATGGGAGGAGAGGTTGACAAAGGGTCCGTCTATGATGCAGCCGCCGCCGGTTCCAGCTGCCCCAGAGACATTGACGATGACTGGGGTTGGGAGAATTATAAAATCCGTGTAGCCTTCCACGTAAGCCCCGCTAGAAGAGGTCAAAGTTAGCAGTCAATAAAATTTTGCTTTTCATCGTGCTAAAGAGCTTTCAAGCATGAAATTGACGTCACACAGAGATTGGGGCACTTACTTGCCACCAATAGAAGTGTCGGAACCATCAAAGAGAGGATGCGCGGCAATTGTGTCTGTAGAGGACCAATCCCAATAAGGTTGAGTTCCGTTGTAGCCACACTCGTCCCGAAGAGCAGTTTCGTACGCCCAGGTGTAGTATCTGTGCCATGCCAGGAAGATGGACTATATCAAAATTAATTTTCGAAACGGATTTTCAAAGCGGAGAGACCTACAGTCCAGTGAATGTAGGCTGTCTGGTTGACATGCACAGCTCCAAAGTCGTCGTGGCGGCTTCGCACACCTGGGACAACAGACAGTGGTGTAATTGGAGGCAGATTCGTCATGCACTGAACCGCTGCAATATACTCTTTCTTCTCTGTTGATGACAATGCCCCCCTTGAAGTTGTGAGCACATTTCATTAGGAGTACTATAGGTGACCTACCATTCTCTGCGAACAAGTACGTTCTCGGAGGTACAGGTCTCAGAAGGGTTGCCAACTCGAGATTGTAGTATTTCTAGCAAGTTTGCATTGGCGTTCTCAACGAGAGCGTCTAGAGTGGCATTGGTTGAAGCTTGGGCCGTGGCGAAGAGGCCGAGAGCAACGGAGGAAAGAATGGTAGAAGGACGCATTATGAATCGATCACTATTAAGGATGATACTTCGAACAACAAATACTGAACAAGTGTGCTACTCAAAGAGAGGTGAGAGAGATGCGAATGAGATTGTAACACAACATTGGGAGCAGGCACCTCATTTATAGGATTTGGTGATGCACAAGAGGGACTCAAATCTGAAAATTCGATTGGAGTTGTTCATGGATTGAAATTGCCGACATTAGAATACTCCATAATGTCAGCAAATTTTCTAGCGGTCTGAAGCATAACAAGATCCGTTCTCAAGATAGCGCTATGGGGCCCGCAGGGTAGCTGTATATCATCCCTACGTGCTTGCAGATTTGACAGGCCGGAGACAATCAAACTGCCGAGAAAAATCCCACCTTTTTTCAGACTAGAGTTAGTATCTGCATTAATCATCATCAGATAAAAAATGACAGGATTATCGGGAGTTCGGCATTCCTATAATATTTGATTAATTGCTGTTGACAAATCACGGATATTCCTGATTAGCTTCAAAGGCCCTGGTTTTAGCCGACCAATACTTATGAATTAAGCTTTTCGGATGAGAAACAAGCAACGGAAAATGATTAACTAATACGCTAACCCCAAATTCTTTGAATTCTTACCATTTGACGAAGTTCTTTAAAAAAAAAAAAAAAAAAGTCCCAAGGTATCTGTATATTATCCCTACATGTTCATACATTTAACAAGTCGGAAACAATTAAACTGCCTGAGAAAATCCTATCTTCTTTCAGACTAAGATCAATATTTGGGTTGATTATTATCAGATATGAGATGATGGGATTGTCAGGAGTTCGACATTGCTAATTATCATTCTAACGAATTTTTGGGTGTGTACCACTAGTGGTGAGATCAATTGACAGAGGAATTGTGGCCACCACTCAAAATTCAACGAAAAATTACTTTTTTTGAAATGTGAAAACAAAGAAATTTAGAGAATCAATTAAATTTTTCATATATGAAATCCAACCTCTGTTGTCTTTCGAATTGAAATAATTCTATCTCTCATATTTCTTTACTTATTCATTTAACGTCTGTTTTGGTCCTCCCTAAAGGGTATTTAGCCATGCTAAGATAAGGAACTATTTAAGCAACGTAATCGTCGCGATCGAATTTAGCAATTTAACTTCAGTGCTAGGGGCTTTCGGCTCCTCTGCGGGAACGATCCGCTTCTGCTCTCACAAGGGTGCATCTAATCCGGATTGTTGTTAGGGTAGAGCTTGATTCTCGGATAGATAAGCTCATTGTAGGTTTCGATCCCTTAATTGTTAATTGGGAGGGTGGGGAGCGGGGTGTGTTGCTGCATGATTAGCCGAGCGTCAAAGCTCTTGTGTTGTATATTTTCATTAATAGAAAACATCCAAGCTCGTATATTTCTGGGAAATATAGGCCTTGTATAAGGGATGGGAGTTAGGGTTAATACTAGGTAAAACGTTAATATCAGGTGTGTAGGAGTTAGAGTTCTTAGGGTTAAAGGAAATCAATCAAAGACAAGCTTTGGTTAGGCCAGAGCAAATTATCAAAAATTAGTGAAAGTGTTGGAAGTAAAGAATCAGCATGAAGCAAAAGCTCGACGGTGTATACTCAAAGCCTCCTTTGTAGTTAGTTAGTTCAATCTTACGACTATTTATTGTTTGATTAAGTCAATTCCACGCTTCACAGATTGTTTCGAGTGTCACTTATCACATGTGTGATATCTGTACGGTTCGTTTGGTCCTGATCTTCAATCTTGACACCCAGTCATATACACAACCTATGTTTACGAATGTACTCACACTTGATCAATTCTTTGAGGATAGTACAATCTTTACGTACATCTGTTATAGCAGAATATATTACAGGAATATAAAAGTTTTGAAGTACACGGAGTCAATCATACTCAGTACCTAACGACATCAATCTACAAACCATTTTCCCGTTGCGACGACATCATTCCGGGTGATTTTTTTGATATTTATTATATAGATGAAGCTTAAAAGATACAATCGTGTTCTCAGAGATCTGAATATAAACGTTGAGGTGATGACAAAATATAATCATTGGTTGTATACTCTGGAAATCAGCCCTATATCATCTTCCTGCTTCAACGATATCATTCCGGATTGATTTTTTGGCATTTATTGAATCTATATAGCTTAAGGAATATAACTGTGTTCTTGTAAATCTGTATATAAACGTCGATGTCGGAACAAAGTGTAATCAATAATTTTATAATAACGTGATTTATCAGTGGCTCGGCCATATCAGTGAATCGGCCACTTCAAAATACACCAAAATTAGTCTTTTTTCAATATTTACATTTTAATAATAAATCATTGTTTTCTAAAATGAAAAGAATATTAAATAATAATAAAATATTTAAGATTCGAATATTTAATTTTTATTTAAATAATTCTATTATATTCTAAGAAAAGTCGAAATTGTTACGATTTTCGTTACAAAAAAACTATTCCTTTAATAACTACTATAACAATTCGAATTTCTAATAAATAATTAGATTTTTATAATAATTATATAATTAAATTTCATACTTTCAGATTTTATATTAAATTATATTATTAAATGAAGAAAGTATATGGTTACATATAGACAAATTTTGTATGTAAAAACAGTGGCCGACTTACTAATATGGCCGAGCCACTGATAAATCACGTTATATTAACAAAAGCGTTTTTAAAGTATTAATTAGAGGGTTTTTTCTATTGTAAAGAATTAGAAAATTTGATTTTAAAGGGATTTAGCGAAATTCAGGAATTTTAACTTAAAGCAATCAATAATTTATTTGCATTAAATTCGATTAATAAATGAACTTAATATTAATGTATAAATTAAAACTATTTGATATTTATGCTTTTATATTACATTCTATATAATATAATACAATAATAAAACTTGTAATTAAAAAATAAATTAAAAGTAATATAAATGATTCACCTCTCATTCCTTCTTCCTTTTAAACTTTCGATTAATACCTTTTGCTTACTTTATAACTCTTATATTTATTTCCTTTTTTCTCTTAACTCTTGCATTCACTCCCTTTCCATTCACCTTTTCTACAACTCTAATATTCATCAAATTCTAAAATCTCTAAAACCCTTCAAAACCCTCATTTTCTTTTTTTCTATCGAAATTCAATATTAAACAAATCTCAAAACATACCGATTCTATTCGTTATTAACGAAATAGCTATTTGATTAATAGCAATAGATGTTTATCATTATTATAATATATACAATAAAACTTTATATAAAGATTTATATTAAGTTTCTTTTCATTAATAATATTGACTTTACCGCCACAGGATACATGATCAAGAACAATTACAATCATAATAGACTAGAGTAATTTACGCTTGTCAACCAAGTTGATACCAACAGTGTCTTTGCCCAAGCCAACAGAAATGAGATTGTGTTCCACTCAGCACAGAGGTGTTCGAACACCTTGAGACCAACTGTAAACAATTAATCTGAATAATTTGTATCAAAGTTAGGTGTTGGTTCAATTTAATAGGGCTTAGCGGGGATAATGGTTCGGGATGTACTGTGAGAGATAATTGGTGTTTAGATCATTGACGAAGCATTTTCATATCAAAAGAGAATTTTTAATCCCTGATAAGTTTATGTTATTGACCGTAACTGTCTTCATTCGAATCCAGTCAGGAATAGAAGTGATTCTCAGGTTAAGTTTGGCCTAGAAGCGACATGACTTGTGATTATCACAACAGCCTCGAATTATTACATGCATAGCAGACCCGATGTATACCAATTGGTTGTTCTGACTGATGTGACATCGTTTATTTCCCTCGTTTCTGGTCCATTCTCAATAATAACAGTTGACTGCAGCCAACTCAGATAAGATCCCATTGAATCGCGTTTAGAATAGCGATCAATAAATGCCGCATAGATAGAATACCTATCCTACATTAATTCTGGTATTTCGATATCAGAACTGTTATTCTATTTGAGGTTTCGGTCCATCAACAATAATGAAACACTAAATCAACCACCTTATTTTCTAGGCACTTTTGTTTTGAGCCACTCTTTTATATCAAAAATCGTTCTTTTGATCTATTAATATTTCACTCAAAATTTAACATTATTATACAAAATGTAATATAATAAATCTATATATCAATATTAATAATATACTAGATTTTTAGAATTTTAGGATTTTTCCAAATAAAAAGCTAAAGTTTCAAAATATCGATTTTTCAATTTCTACATAAATCACATATAAATTCAAAATTCCAATTAGAATTTTAATAAAATTATAATAAAAATAAGAAAAAATAAACTATTTGTTTTTTTGATAATTTTAAGCTTACATCTATATAGAAATTTGAAAAAAAAATTACTAAAAATTAATAATTATGAAAATAAATCTTTTACAAAGATTATTAATCCCTATAATATCAAAAGTTGTTTCAAGTATGACTCTCTATAGGGTACGACGGGAAGCATAGGGTAGAATAAGAGGGCATTGGTAGGGCAATTGCATTAAGTGTGTCTTAGCTATCTATGAGAGAAAGAGCTCTGATATATGATAGAGCTCTTTACTAGTACTGATTAGGGCTAGCTCCCCCTACTCTAGCACTCACGTGAACCATACTTTCAACAAAAGTGCCCATATATATATTTGTTTAATATAAATTTCAATATATTTTTAAATCTATTTAATTAATTATAATTTAATAATATAATAAAAAATTTCAATTTATTTTTAGAAATTTTTATTAAAAAGTTATAAGAGTTTTAAGTAGAATTTTGAATTTGTATATGATTTATATATAAATTAAAAAATCGATATTTTGAAGTTTTAGTTTTTTATTTAGAAAAATCGCAAAATTCTAAAAATTTGTAATTAAATCTAAAATAACTCAAATTATATTTGTACAAAATCTTGTTAAAATATATTGTATTTTGATAAAGATATTGATAGATTAAAAAAGCGATTTTTGATGTAAAAGAGTGGTTCAAAACAGAGGTGGCTAGAAAGTAGGGTGGTTGATTTACGACTGATTTGGCGCAGATCTCATAAGTTGTGATTAGAACAACAGCCAAAGGCTCTAACATTGAAAGGACTTGTCAAAGATTATCCATATCATCTTCCATATCATCTTCCATACCATAACTGCTTTCGCTTTCTTCAAAATGTAGGTCCTTAGCCAGTTTGGCCAAGACCTCCTGAGTTGTGATTATAACAACAACCAATGATGGTTACATCACCAAATGATCTGATATATATTAAAACGCGTAGAATAAAATTCATGGTTGTCTTCTTTTATTACAATTGATTCGCCGGCGATGATACTTAGTGATAGTTAATCCACCCGAGTCAATTTGATCTAGACCCTCTAAGTTGCATTTAGAACAACAAACAGTGATGCATACATAACGTAATGACCAATATATATTAAAAGAATTAGATTAAGAGTCAAAGTAATCTTCTTTCTTTAAAATTGATCCACTGACGATGATAATTAGTGATGATTGATCTACCCGAGTCAATTTGGCCTTGATTCGCTAAGTTCCATTTATAACAACTACCAGACAATATCACGTCAATAAAAGACTTGGAATAAGTCAACACGCAATAACTCAATGTTTTGGAAGTTTTCCTTCCTTCAATCTTGGTTCAGAAATGATAATAAGTCACCACTACCAAAGTGGCTCAGTAACCACAAGATGAATTTTCCACGACAATCAAAGACTTTCCTACGGATTTGATATCTATGATATACTAAGTTAGATATTAATAGTTCCTTGATGGCGGCTTTATCCACATTTATCATCTAGATGCTATGATGATTCATTATGGTCAAATTAGCCTGACAGGAACACGCTCAGATTACCACAACCATCAGGCCTTACCACAGCATCATAGAGCCTTTAAGGCATTAAGACTATTTTATCTTCTATAATTCCAGTTTTTTTTATCCCAAACTCACTCCGGAGTGATAATAAGCCGACATGGCTATTCTAGCCTAATGGCGACAAACTGGAATTTCCACGCCAAAGAAAAGGTATCACATCAATCAAAAGCCTGGAATACACTAAGCGTCTTATTTTAAACAATATGACCGTCATTAATGTCTCAATCTTCATCCAGCAATGACGATAACTCCCGAGACCTATAGAGCTAATTGACCTTGCAAGTACTAAGCTATCACTGTTCCAATTAAGACAGGGACATTTTAACACCAATTGAAAACTTAATTTGCACTATTAATACTACTGCCAATATCATTAAGGTCATTTCTTTCTCAAATTTCATTCCTGGAGAAATAATCCAACAGAAGTAGTTAATGCATGACCCGCAAACACCAAGCCATCATTGTTTAAAACATTACAAAGACATCACCACATCAAATTAATAGGCAATAATGACTAAAACAGACATTTCTTATCCCATATTGGTCTACATTTTTTTCTATTACATTCAAAAACGATGGTAATGCCGTAGGGCTGGACTTGATCTCCAGGCAGTTATGGATGATTCATTCAATTGAAAAGATGGTAGCACGTCAAACTAGAGGCTCATCATGACTAGTTTGTTATTCCTCCATCTTCTAAAGATCATCGCTTCTTATAATTCACTTTATTCACAAAGACAATTTGATAATACTAAAGTTGGCCTTAGACATTGACCCGTCAACACCCCAACAGAAACGTATCACCACATCAATTGCTATTGCTACATCCCATCAACCACTGACCTGTGACTATGATCACTATTCTGAGCTCAAAATTACAATTATACCTGCCACACAAGGTGTGCAAAATCTTCAATGTCCTGCAACATGTCCATGGGTCTCTCCATAGCTGCAAAATGGCCACCCTTATCATGTGTTCGATGAAATATTAAATTCCCTTGCTTTGCAATTGCACTTTGAAAGCCAGGCATTACTTCAGCCGTGAACCATGAGAATCCCAATGGCTTGATGACGTAGGGAAAGCCCGGCAGAGCTTCGTCAGATTTGCTAAAAATTGTCCGATAGGGGTAAATAGAGCGTGGGAAACTATTCGTGAACCAGTAGAGTGAGACATTGGTTAGAATTTCGTCGATAGAAGGAGTCTGATCCGACCACTCTATAAATTTCTCTCCGATCCTTGAGCATATGTTAGGAAATGCGGCTTTATCAAAGGTGGATCACTGGAAATAGCTCACCATGCCAAAAGGGAGAGTGGGTTGGAATTAATGGCAAGTCCTATCGTCGCTGGACGAGTATTGTGTTCGATGGCGTAACCCTTGCCCTCTTCTGCCCAAGATTTGGCCCTCTCAATGATTTTCTTCTCAAAGTTTGACAACTCTTTCCCGTTGAAACCTTCCTCCGGGATGATCAAGGAGGAGGGGGAATTTACTTTAAAGATTTTAGCGCTCTATAATTTCTGCTTAAACAATGCCAGATAACTCACAATGCAAAGCGACACATTGCTCATAGCTGACTGCCATGGTTGTCGCAAGAAAACTACCCACGTCTCCACCATGCGCAATGTACTTCTTGAAACCCAGATCTAGCATCAATGTGTGCAAGACTCGAGCTGAATCTGACACGCGCCATTCCTTATCAAGAGGGCCTCCACTGCTGAGTGTATATCCTGGAATTGATGGGATGATGATATGATATGGCAGGTCCTTTGGCGAATATTTCTCTCGCAACAGACTTGCCATGGGGAGAAATTCAATGAAGCTACCTGGCCAGCCGTGGAGCAAAGTGATGGGCACGGCATCTTCCTTCTCAGAAAACAAGGCTACAAAATGAACAGTAAGGCCCTCTATTTCGACAGTGTAATTGGGAAATGAGTTGATGTGCTTCTCTTGAGCGCGCCAGTCATACTCATGAAGCCAATAGTCTTTTGTCTTGGTGATCCACTCGTGCGTAATTCCAAACTTGGGCCCGTTTTGTTCCGAAGTTTCATAGACAAGAGGACCGATACGGGACAGCTCCAGGAGTTGTGTAAACTTGGCAAAATCTCCATCCGAAATGTCAAGTGTAAACGGTTTAATGGAGCTGAGAGATGTGTAGGTCATGTTTTAAGATTGTATTGTGACAGAGGTGGCAAAAAAAAAAAAGTTTGAGTATGGAGTAGCTCGAAGTAGCTCAGATTTATAAGGAATAAAATCATATTCGTCATCCCCGCGTGAGTTCACGAAATGGGATTTAAGGCCAGCGCAAGAGAAAAGTGCAATTAGGCGCTGCCACGTTTACTCAACGCGGGGAACTGAAATGGGAAAACCGGGCTTCTGAATTACGGGAGTGCATGCCCAGATATGTGTTTCACCGCCTTTACTGATAGGAGTAGGAACATCAAGATCGCGAGCCAGCTGCCCGCCAGGCCTTCGCGTTCTGTTTACTAATCTATTTCCTGACCAAATGGAACATTCCATGGAGCCAACCCTTCCTGTGGGGCCCTTTTACGGGTATCCCCCACATTTGAATGCATGGCTTTCACGGTCACAGCAGCCAAAGCGTATTAAAGACGCGACTCGACTCCAACGGCAATTGAATATGAAACTTCAAATCAACTAATATAATCTTTTTCAATATACTCGTACTTTCCTTTTAGAAGCCATTAACGCTTACAAAAGATCCGACTGAGAGACTTTTGACTCTACTATTGAAATAGATTACTTGAACAGAATTTCAGTCAAATCATTGAACCATCGGGTTTCATGCCCATTTTCCAAGGAGCCCCATCAACGCCATGCCTGCCATTAGACTGATCAAAGCGACTGAAGTCTTGATCAATCCAGCATCCCTCAACTCACCATACATCCAGTCGTGAGCCCACATGTTGACGAAGCCGATCCAGGTAAGAATACCAGCAGAGAGAGCGTCCAAGGTTCCAAGTGCAATAATGGTTGATGGATCATTACCGTTGAACTTGTTGATTACGCCAATACCAATGGCCATTCCAGTTGGAGTAACAAGTGTAAAGGCCATGGGAAGAATTATGTACTTGGTGGTGTTAAGACCATCTATTACTGCGATTCGGGCGCCAAGAGCAAGTCCTTCAAACATTTGGTGGAAGACGATGACTATAAAGAGGGTGATGAAAACTGAGTCGCCTGCCACTACTAATGTAATTCCAATAAGAAGAGAGTGGAAAATGATACCAGCCTCAAGTATGAAGATACTGAGACCATCATTGGCGTGAGTGGTTCCAATACTGTTGTCGTGATGGTGGCTTAGGTGCGCGAGCGTAGATGTAGGGTGGTCTTTCACTGCTGCCTCTTCGCGTGGGGCGTCCTGAGAGCTAATACTGCCAGTTTGTCTTTCTATGGTGGACTGTAGGCGCCAATGTGCAATTCGATGACCAGTAAAGTCGATTAAAAAAGCGATAAATGCACCAGCCATCATAATAGCGGTCGTGGTTGCTTCATATTTTAATTCACCAAGACAACTATACAGAAATAAGTGCTGGAATATTTTAATTGGAGGTAATAGCTGCTTACCTGTTGCCAAACATCAATGAAGCGTGGGTCGCAAGCTAAATTCGGTCAGCAAATTGCTTACCTCGAGTGAGGATTGAAAGACGAACATGGATCAAGGCTGTGGCGATAATGACACCAGTACCAAACTGCTTGACAACAGTGAAAACGATTCCAGTTCCATTGGTTTTCAGAACTCGTGCCAGAACAATTGGAGCATAGACCCCTAATATTTGTTAGAAAAAGCTAATTTTCCCGCTGAGGGGCTTACCAATTGCACTTGTAAAGAGAATGACAAACAACAACCCAATGCGGAGTTTGACATTGTAATCACGATCTTTTCTTTCACAGGTTGCTTCGGCAGAGCCACCAACACAATGTCTACCGCAGATCAGAACTTTGACAATGTCATCAACAAAATTAGGTAACGTACTCAACACCGGCGTGGAAGTGGCAGTTCTCCCCACCTTCAGACTCTGTAGAACTCTCCTCCCCAGTGGAGACAACCTCTTCAGTAGAACCAACGACCTCAACTTCAGCACCATCAGGTCCCAAGCAAAATGTGGTAGAACCGTGAGAATGACAGCCATTATAAGCGGTAGGGAGAGCTTCATTACCAGTGGCAGTCGCCAATACCTGAACCTCTTCGCCGTTGCCTTTTACGCAATACCTGGAAGTTGATCAGCTCTCTCATCTTGTAAAATAAGACTCACACATACTGAGTAGTATCATGTTGATGGCAATCAGTAATGGCAGTAGTCTGCACATTTCCAGTCGTCTCTGCGATTACCGAGGTTGGAGAAGTTGGTGTTGGAGTTTGTGTTGGAGTTGTTGTTGTTAAAGCTAGGGTAGCGGTGTTGCTGCTAATTGTGGTTTGGGCCCCCCCGGGAAAAAAGCATACTCTATATGCAATTAATATACAGCTTTCCACTGGCCACACGAGAGACTTACTCTTGTCCCTCCTGGATATGGCAGCCCGTGAGCGTGATCTGAGCACTGGTGATTGCGCTGAGCAATGAAAACAGCAACACACTTCTGAGAATCATAGAAAATCGAGAATGGAACATCTCGTGAATAGCACCACAGAAAGGTGTGTAAAGATAAGAGGTAGAAGGAGAGAGAAAGGGCTTTCAGGAAAAGTACTTTGGGAATATGATGGAATAATGATGGTCAAATAAGTGCAAGATCAACATGCGACCGAGGTCTAATATTTATTTTGTCAATTGAATTTTCTAGCTCAGAAACCCGGATAGTCAAAAACTTAGAAAGTCTGCTATCAAAGCTAGGCAAAGCGAATTCAAGAGTTCCTGCTCATTGTTTGATATTGGGAGCGAAGATGCAAAGTTTCCACCATCATCATTGAACAATTGATAGAGAAAATGGGAAGAAAGACCGACTTGGCTCACAATCATTCACAAATCAAAAATTCGAATGGCGCCGACAAGATGAGCTTGGATGGCAGATGGAGCTTGGCATACCTGGGCATGAGAACCTTGATGGTTCGAATGAGAGAAAGCTTTCAAAATCGAAGATGGCATGATTGACATTTCTCCATTCCCTTTTTGTCTGCGAATCGCAACGGCAGTAAAATTTGTTTCCTCGTTTTGTTTTTGAACGCCAAAATGTCCAATTGTGGCCGGCGTGATTATCGAAGATACAAAATGGCCTGCTATGGATAAAAGGCTGTGTGAAAGGCCTACCAGACTCTGCCAGCACGCAGAATCGAGTGCAACGTTAGGGCTGGCACTTCCACACTGGGCAGAAATATAACAACCCAGCTTTGAGGAGGCCAAGGCCTTTCTGGGAGGGTCATGAGTGATGGAGGAGAAAAATCTCTGTGGATTACATAATCACAAATGACGAACCCCGCCTCCCTCGGAAAGAAGTTAAGAAATCCGATTGGCCAACTTCGATGACAAGACAGGACAGCAGACGATAAGTCTTGTGTCGCTGTTGTACTTCGTTGTAATGAAGATTCTTAGTTCTATTTCTTTAAATGTTCAACCCTACATGATGGACCAGGCGTCTGCACTCTGAAAAGTTCTTCATCTTGGCTTGACAAGCGTCAAGGTCCAACTAGCATATTGACCTTCCGCCGGAACCGCATCGTGATCCCTACCTATCTTGCTGTGCATCTTTTGGCCTTGAAATATCCTCATACAGTCAGATCAAGCTCTTGGCGTTCATGAGGTTAAATTTCAACAGAAATGGTGGCTTTCCAAGACTGAAGCATGAGTGAGAACCCGGAGAGGTAATCACTTTAAAAGACGATATGAATCTCACTTTGAAGAACTATCTCACACAAAATCTTATCGTTCTTCCTAAAAAAAATTTCTTTGAATACTGCGATTGTTAAGCAAGACTTTAAGATGCATTTCCCAAGTTTTCTCATTGTCTCCATCAATACTTTTGGTGCACTGGCATACCCTCTTGGTACCACAAATGCCGCAGTCTCTCCTGCTCCGGCCTCTGAGCTTTTTGTCTCTTCAAGTAAGGCACCGGAGTACGACTGGCAGAGCAGCTATGTGTCTCACTTCACGATTCACCCATCCTGCAATGCAACAGAGCGTCATGAGCTTAGCGAAGGGTTGAGACAAGCGGTTGAAATGGCTGAGCATGCGAAAAACCACAGTTGGTACCACCCGGGATAAATACGTCAAAATCAATGCTAATCAACCCTCAGTCCTTGTCCATGGTAGCAAATCCGCGATTTTTCAAAAGTACTTCGGCAAAGGCCCCACTGCTACGCCAATGGGATGGTTTGACAAGATTGCCTCTGGTAATCGCGCTGGCATCGTCTTCCGTTGTGATGATCCTGACAGAAATTGTGAAACTCAAGATGGTAAGCACACGCATCCACAGCAAGAAGTCATCAGCATCTCTCATCGTCTGACATCTCATAGCATGGGCAGGTCACTGGCGCGGTGAAAACGCAACAGCAGAAACCGTCATATGTCCGCTATCATATCAAACCCGCCTTCCTCTCACCGCACTTTGCGCGCGAGGATTCAATATCGCGACGGGCCGACCAGCTGATTTCTGGGCCCCTGATCTCATGCACAGACTCTACCACGTCCCACTCATTGGCGAAGAAATCGTCGATCACCATGCTGATGGGTACCTTGGAGTTCAAGAGCTAGCTGCTGGTAGCAACTACACATTATCTGGACACAATAGTGCTACATTGACGTATTTTGCAACCGAGGTATATGCGTATGATATTGCTGTTCCCGGCGAGGGATGTTTAGGTAAGGCTAGTGCTGAGAAGGAGGACTCCCATAGCACTGCTACAGAGACTGCATCGATGGCATCGACTTCGCCAACTGTAAATCCGACAAGAATCATCTCAGCTGAAAGTAGTCCCACTGCATCTTCCCCCGCTGGGACCGAGTGTCATACACATGATGACGGAACATTGCACTGCGTATAAACAACTCACTTTTATTATTGTATCGTGGTTTGATTAGCTCATCATGAACCAATACATATTGATCCTTCAATATAAGAAAGTTTAAGTGCCCACAAACTACAAAAATTAATAAGCTCATCTCTCACAACGTTTTCCAACCTTTCTTTTCTTCTTTTCATAATATTTACTCTTATGTTTCGTCAAATTTATATCATTCTTACTATCACATGGAGATTCGTTCCCATTTGGTTTTCAGTGCATTTTGCCACTTTTTACAAGTTCTCTTTCAACATTAGAATCTTCAGCCCTTTTCAACATGCCTTTGACGTGATTCAAATCAAATTTGTTGTTAAATTTAACTCCTCGAATCCTTCCTTCATTTACTACTCTCAGAGTTTAGAATATGAGTAACAGTGATAATACAGTTATAAAGGTAGGAAAAATCAGCCGCTTAAACTTTAGAATGATTCGAACATCAATGCCTTCATATTTATTTTCGTTACTTGTACTCACCCCCAGCGTACCGTGTCAGGTGGACGATTTCCTTGTTTGAGCATGCGAGTCAATGACAGTTCGAACGCACGGCGAATGCGTTGGTATAGTTCCTAGCTTTATTGGCTCGAGATTGTAGTGAGGAAGGGGTGTGGAAAGTGAAGTGTGATTGAATAGGGTCTTAATCGAAGTGGGTTTCGTGAGGATGAAAAAAGCTGTACAAAATCTATAGAAAATAATTCCATTGTTCTTTCGGAAACCATTCACTCACTCCCTGTGTCACCCTATATGATATTGTGCTGAGTGCAGAGGTCAAAATTCCCTGGTTTCCGAATGATTTTCTTCGAATCTTGAGATGAGTTCGTGATGCTTCGGCCGTTGGATGAGGATTATGATACAAGTTTTTGCGAGGGATAATATTGTAAAGAATGGTGTATTGTTGAAGGGTGTGAAGAACACAAAGGTATGCTATCCAGTGTCGTGGCACATCTTCCCGTAGCACTGTGTCCCCCTGCTTCAACATTATGAGAACCGGTAATTTAATCTGTTTTCCAAGAGACCTGGAAGAATTCTCTGGGTATCGGGATAAGGGATCTGTCGATGAGGTATTCTGAGATAAGTTGTACTGAAGAGAAGGGTACGTTGTATACTGTCTTGGAGGATATTGTGTTTCCGAACTGTTTCTGCCATACTGGTAGGAACATAAGTAGCCAATATCAGGCTCTGTATAGCCTGACGTTGTAGGTTAGTACGATGGGTTAGAATGGCCAGGGAGTTCTAAGTAATCGCTATGTGTGGAGTTTTCTGTTGAATATGAGCTTGCGTTAGTTATTTGAGTTGGTCGGCTCAAAGATGGCGTAGGAGCATAGCTGTATGAACTCTTTAATGCATGGTCACTGCATTGACCAATTTCATTGATAAACCAGATCTTAAAGTTGCAATTCAAAGTATAAACTTTCACATAATTTGTCGAATCGAAATGACGTCTGCTGAGTATGGTATCATTCTGATTGATTGAAATACCATTTCGCTACCGTTCTCGTTCGGAATGAGCTTTGGCTCCGTCGTGTAAATAATCGCATGATCTTAAATACGCACACTAGGCTTGCTTGTCGCTCGTCCTTCATGAGGAATCATTGACCTGATATGTTAGAAATGATCGATATACAATAAAAAATAGGAGACTAAACTCACAACAAAGACAATGACCCCATTGGCTATCTATAACAACAAACCTTCGAACTTTCGCATATGTCGGTTCTCCATGCTTCTCTCTATATGATATTGTACTTCTTAATTCATTCTTATTCTCAATTGGTTCAAACCAAGGAACTTTGAAGGTCTGCTTGAATTAATCGTGCCATCATGATTTGAAAATATGAGATCAAAAACTCACTGTTCTGAATTTGAAGTCCTATCACTGTGCACTTTATAATCCATCATAGTTTAGTAGATAGACATGTTTTCAATGTTGCAAGCACTTACTTGGATCGGAGTTCTTGTATTCCAGAGATGTACTGTGGTCTCCGAGTTTGGCTACAATTTGGGGTTCTGTATCGACGAATGAAGTTAGGACAGCAGGTGCCGGTGGATTCGTCACAGTGTCAATATTGTCACTTTCTCTAGAATAGGTATTGTTTTTTAGTACTTCAATGTATTTTTCAATGTATCTTCGAGCAGCATGGCGTTGTCGAGTCTTGGAGTATCTGTATTGGCAGAAGATGTTAATTTATCGTGTTCGAACCTCCATTTGATTTCACCTCCGGAATTGATGCGGGACGAAGCCCACTCTTTTCTTTCAGTAGTCCATTGAAAGGTACTCCACTAATTAGTATTGAATGATGTTTTCGATTCCCTTTCTTGAGACCGTCGAGACGAGATTGTGGAAGATTTCGAGTTGGAAGAATCCCAAAAGCGATAACATAGACAGTTTCTTCAGTGCGGTCATTGTCGGGAATGAAAATTTGAAGGCTTTCGACTTGCACATCTCTACGAGGCGATAATTAGCCCGCAGTCTTGAATACCGTAGAGTTTTCATTGGTAGGGTTAAGTGTCGTTTACACTGCTTGTGTGACCAATACCCCTACCATTCATCGGAGTGATTTCAGAAGTACACCGAGTATTAAATAAGGTTATAGGATAAATAATACCGAGTATTTTGAAAGTGTAAGCTCGTTTTCCTTTTGCTTATAACCGGTGGCTGATATACAATGAAGTAACATCAATACAAGAGTGCGGAAAATCAATGTTCTAAGTGGTATCCTCATCGAGCTTTCAAGGGGCGTACTCTGTGAAAATTTTGTATTGGCTGGACTTACTTCAAATAGGAAACATTCAGTTTGAGTATCCATAGCTCAGATAAAGATTATTTCAAATTTTTTTACAGTACTTTCAGATATTAAAATCTTGTTATTATGCTCACAATATTCATTTCAATGTGAAATAATCAGAACAATGCATTGTAAATCGCTTAACTGCTCAGACTCACTAAAAAGAGATTGTAGTATTACTTTGATTGTAAAAGTGGTATATACAGCTGGCTACTGGAAAAAAGAACGAAGTTCAAACATCTCCGAATTCACAGCTTGTAAGGATTCAAATTATCATTCAAAAACTTGAATTGATATAGTTGGGCACACAATTAACAGAAACGAATCTTCTATCATTGCAGACAGTAATTCTATCAGCAATTGGATTGAAGTCCAATAATCATTGGATAATCAAAGGTTTGAATGTGTTAATATTCATTTTTTTAAAGTGTTCGAAATGTGGCAGTGTATATAGATAGGTACATATATCTAGATCCTAGTTTAGTAAGTCTCGAATAACTTGCACCTGATTCATTTCCTTCGACAAGGTACTCATACTTCCTAAATAGCTCTTTTACATAACATAGTTGTTCCAAACGAGTCATTGATTTTCCTGATGACATTCATGTACCCCAGCGCCCCACATTTTTTCCTAGGTTTAAATTTCCCGAACTTCAAATAAGATTAATTTAAGCTTTCCAACCCTTCTCGAGACATAACCTTATTTCAAGTGAAAGTCTAGTGCTACCAATCTACAGAAAGACTCTAAAATTCAAAGAACAGAACATTTAGTGTTCTCCGAACATCAAAATCATCACTGGCCATCATCTTAGTCAATATCAACTTACCCAACGAAATTATCTCCAGACCTCGCTCAGAATTTTACCAAGTTCCAACCTCGGTATCATGGATGCTGATAAAATCGACCGTAAGCATACAAGCTCCTGGGGTTGTAGAGTCGATACCAATTTCATTAGAGAACCATGAGAAAAGGTGAGACAAAATAAACTGTATGCAGACTTATTTGTGACGACTACATAAAAATCCTTGAACTAGCTATTTAACATCATGGCTAGCCTTGAGTCTGCAGCTATTGTACTCTTCAATTATTCATATTGCAAAGAACTAGAAATCAATCAAGTTTATTGTTAGTAACTGCAAAGATGCGTATACATTCGACAAAGGATGTTCGGATTAAAATGTCAAATCTGCTGCCTCTCTTGCTCGAGAGAACTCTCCTGATTGAAGCGCTTCTTATCTTAGCAAATTTGATGTCATGAGGCTTGTTGCTTGGCAGAACGTTAGCATTTGAGGAAGGGGTTATGAAATGGGAAGTAACTATTCAGGCTGTAAGTACTAGTTGTTCTTGGATATGAGGAGTAAATATGGGGAAAAGGGTCTAGAAGCCTATTGATAAAGGGGTAAACTCAATTATTATTCCTAAGGAGTTTAAAGCTACGTAAGATTTAGAACTGCCGAGGTCGTTTTTAGAAATAGTGTAAAATAATGGTGGAAAACTATACCACTAGATCGCTATGCCCCCCATGGGCATGAATCTCGATTTTATCATGAACTATATACCTTCTTAGTACTAGCTGCTTGTTCTTTTGTCCTGATCTAACACCGTGGTCTTCGACGAAGACACAAGAGGCCGAAATCGAGTACTCAAAAATACGTTTTGGTGGTGTGCACGGTACTCATTCCGGCCGATTTTCTCTTCCCCGAAGAGACCGTTCTTAGTATCCGTTTGGCATCTGATATATACGAACCTATCAGAACTCTGCCGTAATTAGAGGGGCTTGTGACAAGCAGGCTTCCCCACAATTTTGTTTCAACGTTGTATCCTATAATACACGTATTAAGAAAAGAATTATAATGACGATTTATAAAATAGGCCTCTACTAGTTACTCGGAAAGCCAATAAGATATAGACAAGTCTATCAAAGCACTACCATAAGTAAACAACTTGTTAACGATTGGTTCTCTTATAACTTTATTTCAACGTTACATCCTGTAGTAGTTATATTGCAGAGAGAATCAATTGCAAACAATTAATATTGTCAACCCTTGCTAGTTGTTTCGTTGGAATCTGGATCGATGGACTTGGCGATGTCACCAGTCAGGGAGTGATGTGATATAAAGAGAGAAAGATCGCGAGGTTTTTGTGTTCGATATCCTCTCAATCATCTCAATAACTTTACTCCTCTCCCAACTCCAAGTATCCTGTGATATATCTTCAACATGTTGTTCCTCGCCTTGCTACTAGACGTTGCAGTACTACCAGCTGCATTCGCCGCTTGTGCCCTTCCATCCAAATATAGCTGGACGTCCACTTCTGCATTGGCAACACCAAAGTCAGGATGGGCCTCACTCAAGGACTTCACCCACGTTGTCTATAAGGGGCAACATCTTGTCTATGCTACAGACCACGACACAGGAACTTCCTATGGTTCAATGAACTTCGGGCTCTTCACAAACTGGTCTGACATGGCCTCAGCCAGCCAGAATGCAATGACTTCAACCACAATTGCCCCTACACTCTTCTATTTCGCTCCAAAGAGTATCTGGGTCATGGCCCATCAATGGGGCCCAACCGCATTCTCTTACAAGACAGCAAGCGACCCAACCAATGCTAACGGCTGGTCAGCATCGCAACCCCTCTTCACTGGCACGATCTCCGGCTCTAGTACCGGTCCCATCGACCAAACCGTCATCGGTGACAGCAAAAACATGTATCTCTTCTTCGCAGGAGACAACGGCAAAATCTACAGATCCAGCATGCCAATCGGAAATTTCCCAGGAAATTTCGGCACAGCATCAACCGTAGTCCTTAGCGACACAACCAACAATGTCTTCGAAGCAGTTCAAGTCTACACCGTAGCAGGTCAAAACCAGTACCTCATGATCGTTGAAGCAATCGGATCCAATGGGCGATACTTCCGTTCATTCACTGCTACAAGTCTAAGCGGTACATGGACTCCACAGGCTGCAACTGAGGCTGCGCCATTCGCCGGAAAGGCTAATAGTGGTGCCACTTGGACCAACGACATTAGTCATGGAGATTTGATTCGCAGTAATCCTGATCAGACAATGACGATTGATCCATGTAACTTGCAGTTGCTGTACCAAGGAAAGAATCCTTCCTCTAACGGCAACTATGATACTCAGCCTTACCGTCCTGGAGTTTTGACTCTCAAGAAGTAGTGTGTGAAGCGTATCGTAACGATGGTGGAAGTTTGAGTTTGGCAAGCAAGAAAGGGGATTTGGTGAGCAAGGTGGAAATTTTTATTCTTTCGAGGCCAGAAGAGGTGCATTTTTATCATTGATCGTATATATTGATTCTGTATATATTGGATCACGTACATATTTTATTTCAAAATTTTATATTCGCTATGGCGTCTCTATAATTTGCTCGTTTCAAGATGCACCAATTTGCCATAGTACTTGATCGATATAGAGCATGTCGCCATTGTATTTTTAATACAAAGATATGTAGACAACGAGGTGAAACAACATGACCTGTGTGTGGTGTTAAAATCCACGTCTTTTGATGTTTCTCGTGTTCACTACATAGCCTGAATAATTCATATCTAAATCAATCCCAACACCATCCAGCACCGCGGTGTATCAAACCTGTAACCAATGCACTAATTGCGTCCAGATTTCCGATATCTATTCAAACCCCATACGATCTGCTGCGGATAGACTGTTATGGTGTCGCTATAACCGCTATGGGAGTATCGAGCTTGTGGCGAGATTGGTGCGTGTAGTGGCGATACTACTGAGAAACACAATGGATGTGTGATAAGTATTAAGGTGGTGGTGCGAGTCCAAATAAAGCTTTAAGGTTAACTATACATGAGCATTGCGAAATGCATGTATTTATCTTTATCCGACTTTGTGGATATTGTAATAGCTTATCAATGCTTTCCAAAGTCGATCTCATTCTTTCGGTCCGTTTGGTACAATGTTAGTAAGGCGGGCATTGAGCGATGGAAATTGGAGTCTCCATAATTATTTTCATTGTGTCTGTGCAACATCAAGAATTTTTTATCGTTTCGAAACTTCGCCAAGCTCTTCACGAATCACAACACTTGCTGAGCCTCCTGAACTGATAACGCATTGTGGAGTTCTTTCTCTCCTGCGTCGACGACGTTCCCTCTCTCTTCTGATTGCACTCTATTCTAGATCAGAGAAACCATTGGACCTCCGACTTTTCGGGTTTTGGAATTTTCGGGTTTTAGACGCTATCTGACGTGACGAGATCCATGGAATGCTCGATTTATTCGGACCGTTGCAGCAAACTTTGATTGAATGTCAACAGCACGGCACTTAATCGGTACTGACAGTTTTGATGGGCACAGACAAGCAGATCCTTGCGTCAATGTCCTTTCGGTATTATTATTCTTGACGAGGCTTTGCCGACGTCACAATCAAGCGATTGAGGTTCCAAACACAAGATATTGTGGACCATAGTTCTTATTTCTTCAACTCAAGGCAGGAACCACAAAATTGACGGGTGGAGTGGCACCGGTATATTCCCCTTTGCTTTGTCAAACACGACAATTGCTTTGTCAAAGTAGTGAAGAACCTACCGATGCTGTATAATCCCCAAAAGAGAGTTTACGTGCTCCACTCAATGCTCGAGTCGGTAGCAGAGGCTGTTCTAGATCGACTCAGGGCGGATCGACAGTATGTGGGACAATGTTCATATAAGTTCAACTACGACTTCTCCCAACACTTTGTTTTACTCACCACCACATTCTTTCATCCCTTCACTCCCTCATCTCTTTATCGATCCAACCGATCATGTATCGTTTACTCTCTACATTTGCTGTAGCCTCTTTGGCTGCAGCTAGCACCGAATCTACCTTGACCTATGATTATATCATCGTTGGTGCTGGAACCAGTGGTCTAGTCATCGCAAACCGTTTATCTGAACTAAATGTCACTGTAGCTGTCATTGAGGCAGGTGATTCGGGTTACAACAATCCCAATGTGACAAACCCATCCGGTTATGGATCAGCTTTTGGAACGGATATTGATTGGGCGTATCAATCGATCAACCAAAAGTATGCAGGAAACAAGACCCAAACTTTACGAGCTGGCAAAGTCATCGGAGGGACTAGTACTATCAATGGTATGCTTCCTCACTAAATTATTCAAGCCATTTCTAATACAATCAGGAATGGCATACACCCGAGCCGAAGATGTTCAAATTGATGCTTGGGAGGCCATTGGAAACGATGGATGGAATTGGGCCAACCTTTTCCCATACTACAAAAAGTCTCAGACACTCGAAATTCCTACCACGACTCAAGCTGAAGCTGGTGCAACATATGACGCCTCTGCGAATGGATTTGATGGTCCACTGAAAGTCGGCTGGCTCAACAACTTGGAAGATACCAACAACTTCCACACAACCTTGAATGATACATACGCAGCTCTTGGAGTTCCTTCGAATGATGATGTCAATACTGGTAAAATGGTTGGTTACAGTCGATACCCAGCTACTTACGACAGTGCATTGAATGTTCGTCATGACGCTGGACGAGCATATTATTATCCAATTGCCAACCGCACCAATCTTCATCTTTATCCAAACACTTTGGCTCAACGAATCACTTGGAAATCCAACACTGATACACCTACCGCAAATGGAATCGAAGTTCTTCCCAACAACTCAAGCACTCCATATACCATCTATGCAAACTCCGAAGTCATTCTTTCAGCTGGAGCTCTAGCATCTCCTCTTCTTCTCGAACTTTCCGGTATTGGAAACCCTTCCATCTTGAACGAGCACAACATCTCAGTTGTAGTTGATCTTCCAACTGTCGGGGAAAATCTTCAAGATCAAACAAATACTGGTCTTGCATACAACAGTTCAGGCAACACCTCTTTCTCCGGCGCCGGAACCTTAGTAGCTTATCCTTCCGCAGCTCAAGTATTTGGTTCTGAAGTCCAGAACATTTCCGCCCATGTTCTTCAATCTCTTCCTTCATATGCTGAACAAGTATCCGCTGCATCAGGTAACATTACCAAAGCTGCAGATTTGTTGGAATTCTTCAAAGTCCAACATGACCTGATTTTCTCAACCACCCACCCAGTTCCAATGGCTGAAATACTTATCATACCATCGGCAACCAGTTTCAGTTCGGAATATTGGGCCTTGTTACCATTTGCAAGAGGAAGTATTCACATCACATCTTCCGTAGCTGGTGAGCCCGCTGCTATCAATCCAAACTACTACATGTTCGATTGGGATATTACATCACAAATCAGTACCGCCAAGTTCATTCGCTCCGTCTTTGAGACTTCTCCATTTTCCTCTTTCGTTGGATCGGAGACTAAGCCTGGATTGAACACAGTATCCGCCAATGCCACCGAGGCGGAATGGTTTGATTGGGTTAAAACTGCTTATCGTTCAAACTTCCATCCAGTATCAACGGCTGCAATGATGCCAAGAGAGGTTGGTGGAGTGGTAGACTCAAAGTTGAAGGTATATGGAACAGCAAATGTGAGAGTTGTGGATGCTAGTATACTACCTATGCAAGTCTCTGGCCATTTGGTTAGTACTTTGTACGCTGTCGCGGAGAGAGCTGCAGATTTGATCAAGGAGGACATTTAGATGTCTCGCGGTCCAAGGCAGAGTGATGTCTGGTAATGCTGCTAGTATCAAGTATCGTTGCTATACCATTAAAATATTTTAGTGTACATACTTATTCAATATGATTTTAAATCTTCATGCTCACATCAATCAATCAGCTCCGCGATCATACGCTCCAAAAGAAATTGCGGAAGAAGTGATGAATATGATAGAGAGTTCTTGTAATATTAGATCAAGTGATATTTCCCTTAGGCTAGTCTCCCAGCAGCACCTTCAAAGTTCTTGATTTCAATAATGCACTTCTCCTGATTTTCTGAGCGCTACTATTTGGAGAGAAAGAATTGGAGAGCGGTGGATACGGGAGCGTTCGTCATCTTTTACAAATTTGTACGATTGTTACACTTCCATTGTTGCATCTCAGACTGTTTGTATACTTGAGATGGTTTTGCCACGAGAATTTCTTTCGCTCAAACTTTATGAATGTTTTTTCAGGGGGTTTTCAATATGTTTTTATTGAGAAAGTAAGAAGTTTTCTGATGTTTCCCAGACTTCAGATCTTCATTACCAACCACACATAGCTTCCTTGTAAACACTGTCGAATTGAAATCCTCATTTCATTTGTCTAGAATATTATAGATTATGTTTCTACTTTTCCTGTTTTGGCTTTCGGCCATATACAACGTAGCTATATTATCAGTTCATGTGCACAAAGTTGAGGACAATGACTTACAATGGATAGTAGGGATGCTTTCTCCTGTTTTTGATTTCCTTCTTTACTTCGCCAAGAAACAATTTGCTGTCCTCTAGACTCCAGCCAAGTTTATTAAGAGTACGAAGACTCATACCTTCGAGTCCAGTCATGAAGTTTTCCTGTTCAAAAGCCCCAATCAACTTTAGTCGTGGATCTTTGGGCCATGGATTTGAAGGGATCTTGTATTTCTTTTCCACAATAGCTTCAAACCCAGCTTCGTCGAGCCATTTTTTGAACGAAGCCGGATCTTCTAGAGGAGTTCCAAATGCAACTGCTGCGGCTCTGATGTGTTTATCATATTCGCGGAATTTACTGTCAGGGGGTAATGTATCATCATCACAGCCTAAAACACCATGAATGGATTGGAACTCTACCCAACCGCCTGGTTTAATGTGACTAAACAGTTAGAATTTGTCTAATGCCCGAGGAAGAGACTTACTCATAGCATTGAGAAATCAAATCCGGCCAGTTTCTGACTGAAAAAAGTAAATCTCTGGCAAAAACAAAATCAAAAGTATCTTTCTTCCACGTCCAAGGTTGAGTGATGTCGTCGACTTGGAATTGGCAATTTGGCGGAGCCCTAAAACCATATCAGACCAAAAAATCTACAAGTTTTGCTCCATCAATTCATGAAATGTTGGAGGGGCTTACCATCTGGGTTGTATTGGAGCAATATCTACCCCCAAGACCTTTTCAAGGTCAGATCGTCCTCACCATTCTGAATATAATTGGGTACTCACTTCAGCGGATGGATAAGCATCAGCAAAATCAACACTCCAAATCCCTGGTCTAGTTAGTCTCGATTTGCTTTGATCCGGCCTTAGAACTGCATAGAAAACTAACCAGTTCCAGTGCCAAGATCTAGAACCTTTTGGACATCTGTATCGATAGGTGCTAAGAATCGTTTCTTCTCAAGAAGCATAAAATACTTTGCATGCGCCATATCGATTCGATCCATCTCCACTTGGTCCATTGGCATTCCATACTCTTTCAAACGTCAGTCCTTTGACACTCAGGATATGCATATTCGCGATTAATCTTTACCTTCTTGGCCATACACGGCATATGTTCTTCCATTCTCTTCCACTCCCTTCATGATGCTTGAAGTGAGCGACGCGAGAGAGCTCCTTGCATCGTCTCCGGCGTCTGCTCCCTGCTATTGTTATTATCCACAATCAATCTTCTTTCTTCATGAACAAACCTCATCAGTAAAATCATCCCCAGGCTCGATGAAATTTCGTTCGGACATTTATTATCTCAACTTTTGCAACTATATTCACGAGATTCAAAGGCTGTTTTGTGGGAATCTCGCAATATTTATTTCAGAAGCCGCTGGAAGATTTCTCTTTGCAGTACGAACTTCTACGTCTAGAAGGATTCCGATCTTCCTTGTTTTCCAGAACCATGTCATTGTGTTGGTAAGCGGTTGATGCCCCCGTGGAATTTTGATTAGTTTTCGGGACGGCTCAATCTCCTTGTCCCCCGAGCTTGTGGCTGGGAAGCGACAAGGTATATTCGGGGTTTGAATTTGAATTCAGTAGCATATCCGTTCTTGAACAAATATTCCATGATACAGTATTAGCAAAAATGGACTGTCCCCACTTCAAACTGTTGGATCCCCACATCACATAGATTTATGACGTGGCTTCAAAAAGTTCGAAATGGACGTCTTCCTCGCTAACTACTCAAATACATAGCATGATGTTCCTCAACTAACCAGCACTTTTGCGGCTTTGTCAACAACGTTTGAAATCGACATGGATTCTCTCCAAAACTATTCAGAGTTATCGCAAACTGCAGATGAAATATCAACCAAACTCAAGAATTTTGACGGAAATCATCATGTCAGAACTGAACTCCTCAAAAAGGTTGACAAACTTCGACTCCTTCTCGAAGAGCCAATTGATGTAGTGATGCGACAATGGGAATATGTGCGTTTCAGCTCTTAAGGGTGGTGGATAGTCGTTTAAATATGCTCATGCTAATATGCTATAGACAAATGTCATTGCTGCTCTCAATCTTTTAGTAGAAACGAAAACGTTTGAGACAATCCCTGAAGAAGGATCAATAGCGGCAAAGGACCTTGCTGCAGCTGTCAATATAGATGAATCTGCCATTGGTTCGTTGTTCTACCAGTACATGCACCCCACGAACTCGCACTGACTCTTCCAAAGCCCGTGCATTAAGAATGTCTGTAATGTTTGGTATTGGAGAAGAGGTAGAGTCAGATACTTTTGCGCATAATAGTAAATCTCTTGCATATCGACCTGGGTTTCAACAAGAATTCTTCAAGCTCATGTAAGTCTTCAGGGCCAATGATCTCCTTAATCAAACTTCCCCCCCTCCTTTTTGCCTACCCCAGGGTTATGCGAAAGTTCTGACGATCTAGTTATGACCATACCCCCGCATATGTTAAGCTTCCAGAATACTTCCAAACTCATTCCAAAGAAGATCTCTATGATCTGACAAAGGGGCCATACGCCTATGGGCATGGCTTGGAAGGCAAAACTTATTATGAAGCAATCTCTCATACTCCAGAGCGTCTACATATGTTTAATACGACCATGGTATCCATGGAAAGACAATCTCCTATTACTGGCATGTATCCATTTGCTACACTCAAGAATGAAGTTGAAGCGGAAAAAGAGAGACCATTTGTGGTGGACATCGGAGGCGGAAGAGGTCAAGCTTTAGTTGCCATTCAAAAAGAAGCACCCAAAGGTTTTGGTGCAAAGATGATTCTTCAGGATAGATCAGACGTATTGGAAAGTTTGACTGAGCAAGAAATTCCTAATATTGAGAAAATGGTTTATGATTTTCATACACCCCAACCTGTTAAAAGTAAGTTCCTCCCTGTCTTTCGTTCAAGTGCATTATTTAGGACGAGTTGTGTCGACGGTTAAAGGAGTCCAGTTGAGGAAGATAAAGATACACATACGGTGGTTGAAAGTCTCAATGATCTGGTGTGTAAACGCAAATAGAAATCGGAATCTAACAGAAAACAGATGCTCATATTTACTTCATCCGACGTATCCTCCATGACTTTTATGAACCATTCTGCATTCAACTCCTCAAAAATATCGCATCAGCTATGGGTCCTACATCTCGTGTTGTGATTGCTGACATGATACGACCCGAGAAGACTGAGACTGGTGGTGAACTGATGATTTATTGGATGGACTTTTGTATGATGATGTTAAACGGGAAGGAAAAGAGTGAGAAGGAATTTAGAGATATCATTGATTCGGCTGGATTAGAAATTATTAAGATCTGGAGGTATCCAATTGGAACACAAGCACAGATTGAGTGCCGATTAAAAAGAGTATAAATGAAAATCCGTTAACTATGAAATCAATAATTATCGAAATGTAGTGATAGTTAGCTTAATCGATAGATCAGATACTCTAATTCTTTTAAACCCCTATGATACTTCAATTTTATCAAAAACACAACGATGTATAGTTCAAGGAAAGAAAGAAAAAATGAGTAACGAGAAATAAAGTCACATAACAATAATCGGTTCGTTTACAAAAGGGGTAAAAAGTTCAAAATCCATTTATTTCATTCTCATCAGATATATTGAATAAAGACAAAGAGATTATTGTAAGAACATTTTTTCTTCTTCTAGATATTTAGTTATATCCCAAGATCTGAAACTTATTGAACACAAAACATTATTATTTCATTCTAGGTCCTAGGAATGACCTTCTAGATTGTTTTTTTTTACGCCCAATTCCCGACCAACATCTCGTAAATCGAAACGTTATTTTTTAAATTTTGAAAGCTTTCTGAGTTTTGCAGTATCCAATCTTACTCATCACCCAAACTAAATGAACAAAGAAAAGAATGAAGATATGACCTTACCTCCGATGGAGCTGCACTCGAGAAGATTGACCGTTACGTAAGCATTGTTCGCAAAACTCAATCCATCTGGGGTCTTGTCCGTTCCAGGAGGGGGTTGTACGTCCAGATGCGCAATCGTTGCATGGATTTCCGATGGATTGATGGCTGAATCCGCCGCAGCAGCAACACTTGACTACCTCGTAGTCACAGTAGTTGCATTGTTCTTGGTAACTTGACATGTCTGATGATTTTAATTGAAGATATTGGGTGTTGTTTGACTTTTGAATGTTCTGAAAAGATTTGTGTTTTCGAATATTCTGAAAGTCTGAAGATGATGCTGAGAGAGTCTTACAGTGCGATTTACAAATATAAATATCCATCTGCCCGGCATTGTTCACTGGCTATTCACTTATGGTTACCATTTAATGATGATAACCTAGTTTCATTCGACTGGAAATTTACATACGGACTTGGAAGTTTTCAGACATTTTTCAGAAAAAATGAGACCATGATAGTGTTGCTTGTGGAAGTTATAGCAAGCACGGCATGGTTTCAAGGGGGGTTGTAAGTCAGGGATTATCTCCTAGATCCGACTATACATGTCTTCCAGCTCTCGGAGGTACGAATTGAAGAGCGGATCTCCTCAAACTTTCTCTTTCGATGGTATCAAGCTCGTAAATTACTTTCTTGAAATAACTTTCGGCGGGACAGCAAATGCTTTCCGATCTTGTCCTTGAGAGACTATTTGATCATAATACTGGAGCTGACATGATGGAACTGACTATTTGTAAGACCTTAACCAATGTTAATATATTACTAATTCTATTGCATTCTTAAATGGAGATCTTACTGGAATGTACAGACCATGATAGGTGACTAAGCCTGAACCTCTTTTCTTGGGAGATTTCGGAAGTCAACATCTTGCTACGTGGGAAAACGAAATGGAACCCGGATGGAGTGAGGAACTGAAGATCGTTCCAAAATGGTAAGGAGGGGTTTGATTTATGTGTTCGAGCCATCTTTGCTCGTCAGGGCCAAACACCAAATCTATTCCGAATGAAAACTTTGAATGAGCATCTAGTGTTTTCATTTAGCTGGAAGACGCTCGCAAAGTATAGTCCCATAAACAGATGAGGCTCAGTATATGCAGCTAGTCATCTCACCGAAATCATGGAGCATATTCTAACTTTTTTTGGGGTTTCAAAGTCAAATATAAGCAACTAGCTCGCACTTTACTCGAAATGATGATACTTTCTATCAAGAACCAGCAAATAGTAGCCTTTTTACTTATTAATCAATTTGTTTTACATAATGATCAAACAACTTCTTTCTTGCCTTGCCCAAAGTCAAAAGACCAAAGTTTCGAAGACTACCATCACATTGCTGTTGAAACTACGAGAATCTCGAGCCAAGGAAATTCCGAACTTAATATCACAGCAAAAGCGTTTCATGGCTAGAACTTTCAAACTATTGTTCACCGACACCCAGCGCTGGGTATTACTGCCATTCCGCAAATCGTGTAAAGTCAAGTCACACTCATGTCTCGAATGGCGAAAACATCCAAATGGAGTTTTGAAGGGGCGCTATATAATGAAAAAACTTCAGCCTATCACAAGTATGCCACAAACGCCGTGATGCCCCGTCGAAATCGAACTTCCTGCCTAAAAGCCACCTCCAGAATGTAAAACCCCACCCACAACCTTTCCCAGAACTCCCCTAATTCCATTTCTATTCTCTCCCACACACGTAAAGACAACCGCCGTCCCCCAAGCAAAAACGGCCCTCTCAATCCACTGCTCCTCCCATCTATACCTCCTTGGGAGAAGTGTAGCTAGTGCTCTCGGTGCTACGAATAATCCCATTTCTTCCCTCCGCTTTGCATTTTCTATCAGTACACTCCATCCACACATCCAACATCCGGTTCCTATACAATATCCTGAATCGATGGCTTGGCAGGCGTGGGGAGATGTACCAAGAATATGGGGACCAAATTTCGTACGAGTCAGACAGATACCATAGTAGAAAAGTGTTATGAAACTGGATAGAAAAGCGGAAGATCGAGCTGATGATTTGAGGGCATGAGTGAGAGCTTTTTTCGATACTTTAGGGTTACGGAAAATAAGTGCCAAGTTTAGTGGCAAATACATTGAGGCAGACCAAATAAAAGATTTATAAAATCTAGACACCGCATGAAATTCACAGCTTGGACCAGCACCCATGTGGACTAATTCACATGGGAATGGAATGGATTTTGTAGGGTCCCCATACTCTTCTGGTAAACCATAATCTTTGCACATATCTCCCAGGAGATGTGCTTGACCTGTTTCGACTCCATATTTCAGTTCACCATAACGACAATAGCGGAGAGCTTTTAGCAGACGAGAATCCACTTGAGCGGCGGATTTAATCCATTTGTTGTAGGCGCTAGGAAGACGAGCGGGTGTGTAAATGAAAGCCCACATTATTAAAGCACAAGATGTGGCGAACAAAGCTGGGTCTGTGAGGGATGAGATTGTTCTGTCTACCTAATATCCAAGTCAGAAGTGTTTTTAAAAACAATTTGAGTGTTGGAAAACTTACCCTCGACCACCTGCCAGAGATTTGTCGCTGGCTCTTCCTTCTAGCCCATAATTCCCCAACTATGCAATCAACAGCTCGAGTAAAAGAAAATAACGTCAAGTCTAGAGTTCTTCCCGCAAACCTAGTAGGCCGTAATTCGATTCCATTTTTGGTTTCAAATGCTAGATCTTCAGTGAAGGTTTTACTTGGACGGGATTGAAGTAATTTGAGACTGAAGTAAGCTGATATGAAGGTTGAGAGATAGCGAGTGAGCCTAGATGACTTTATATCAGCATGGAAATTCGGAAATGAATTGCACCGCCAAAATGATATAGACGGAAAGTGGGAATGGTTGGGATCTAATGTGTAGTGTTCGATGCTGAGCCCATTCTTCCTCTGACTCGAAATTGGCGAAACACATTTCACATTATAGAAATCCAACAAACCTTAGCTGAGTGATCACGGATAGATTTCCCAATAACCTCTCAAAGAATTCCCGTAAAGGAATCTAGATCGACAGTCAGCATCGTCCTCATCATTCATCATGGCCAACTCTGACGTGCCTGTAATAAAGTACTGCCTCCAACCAACGCCGCACAAAATGTTGGAAACCTTTGTATCTCTAGACCCCCTTTCAAAATTCCAACCAACGAACTCCAAAAATAATCTTCACCTTCGGGTTTTGGATCAATATTCTTCCGATGTCGACTCAAGTGAACCAAAAATAGAGTTAATAATCTTGGTCCCGCACTTGATGCATAACCTAAGATGTAGGCTCGAAATAGCGGTCGCAGTATTATCGGAATGGCTCCATCCAAACTTTGGTATGGCTTCCTCAATGGTAATTTTTGCATTTTGTAGTCAATCGTCTTTGGGCATCAAAATCTCTACCGGTGTGACTATCAAAGATCAGCATTACTATCCCAGGAAGCAGACACTAAATCTGCAATCGCCGCAAAGGAGTAAATCATATCATCAGATGATATAAACAAGGTTCAGAGAGAGCTTGAATTAGAAGACATATGGTTAGCCTTGCGACGTCTTGTCAAAAGAGGTATTTACCGACAGGATAAGGTGACATTACAACTGCAGCGTTACTTGAATGCAGATGGGCCGACTCGATCATGATACATATATAGAGGGGCTCGAGGGGGCACATCATACCTAGCTGAATTGAATGAATTAACCCAATTGAGGGGGGTATATCCGTTTTAGGCATTCACCCCCGGAATGATGTTTTGATGAAAATGCGGAGGAAGATGGAGAAGGTAAAAACCCCGTGCCGTCGCAGTTTTGACCTCGGCGCGAAAAGATTCAGGGAATTTGACGAAAGAACAATGAGAGTCAGAGGTACGGTGGTACTAAAGGATTAAAAATTAAGAATGCACAACTATTGTGAAGATTGGATGGCTGATTGACACGTTCAGATGGTGGTGGTGATGAGACGTTGGGATGTCTTGATTGTTTCACTGCAGGATTGAAGTATGGAATTTGATGCATCCGTTGACTTGCTTGCGTGGTACCGACGTTGAAACTTGGGATGAAGAACGCCACATGGAGAAATATGCAACTTTTATGTGAAGAAACAGGATTGATACCGAGATTGGGAGTTGGGAAGCCGAGACGGCTCAATTCCTGATGTCGGCTCGGAAATGGTCAAGATCGAGATGTGTAGTGGACCTAGGTAGAATTGTTTTCAAGGGAGGTGAGGTCAGGATTTGATTCCTGCAAGCAATGATGATCAATTCGCAACGAGAGTCATGTGTGGTGTTGTACAAGAGAAGCCGAACGAGGGAGGGGTCATTGATGCAAGGTACGATGATACGGAAAGTGGTTGAATGGTGGCGGAGGAGCAGGAGTCGATGTAGTGAGTCGATGTAGTGAGTCGATGTAGTGAGTCGATGTGGGCGATATGCGGTGGGCGGTGGGTGGTGGGCGATAGACGATGGGCGATGGATGATGAACGATGGATGATGGATGATGAACGATGTGTGATGTGTGATGTGAACTTTCCATACGAGATACTGTGTAGAGTCGTCGAGTGAGATTGATAAATGATTTCCCTTACTCTATCCTCGATTGAGCATGTACCTGGGTGCTGGGAAGATGAATGCACGTGCTAGGTCGATGAGAATGTCTTGGTGAGAATGTCTTGGTGAGAATGTCTCATACTCGAGATGCTCTTGTCTCTAGCTTCACCAATCCAAGGTCACGCGACTTTGCCATTGATTTATTGAGACTCCGTCCTTTCACACTTCACTCTCACTTCCTTTCATCATACTTCACTCTCACTTCACTCTCACTTCCTTTCACGCTTCCACTCTCACATTGAATCACGCTGGGGCTCATCCCTCTTACCTCTTTCATCTGTACGGACGGCATGTACCGACATCAATTCCCACACGCCTAGGTACAACGGCCCCTCATTATATTAGTGTACGTTGAAAAAGGACCGGGCGCACCTTGGTAGTGAGGACTTCTTATTAAGTCGACAGCCGGAAAGAAAAAGAGAAAAGAGAGAAGAGAAAAGAAAAAAATGACTGTGACTGTGACTGTGAGTGTGACTCTGTAAATTGGCATGTGATTGTTCCATGACCCTTCTCCTCATTCAGGCGTTGCTTCAATCATGATCCCAGTCCCCGTCCCAGTCCCAGTCCCAGTCCTGTAATCCCAGGGAACGGTGGACGGCGGACGGCTTGACGAACGGCATGAACATCCAGAAGATCATCAACACCAACAAGAACTAAAAATTAATTACATCGCAAGTCGAGCCTCGAACGGCCCGTCATACGATATCTATACGTAACATTTGTAGAGTCCCCGAGGCGTCCTAAATCTTCCGAAGGGTCAAATGAAGACTGCCTCTAGATGCAGATACTCAAGTCGCTACCGATCTCTCGCTTCGTATTCACATCTAGGATGTGTATAACTAGATGTGTATAGAGTATGATACATGTATATCCGATGTGACCCACAATTGTAGTTACATTTAATCCAAATGTATGAACAGAACATCTCCTAGTCGTCAGCACACTTGTGAATCTAAGAGTTGCACTGTCCTTTTGTAGATTTACTTGCTCAACTTGTCTCCTTGTCTCCTCGTCTCCTCGTCTCCTCTCCCCTCTCCCCTCTCCCCTCTCCCAAGGAAATTCAAGCCGAGAACGCGAGATCTCTTCTTGGACCCTTTCTCTCCGTGCCCCAAAGAGAAACCTGGAAAGGATTAGCCCCCCCCGGAACTCCCCTCACACTCTACCCAAGCTTGTCACCCAAAATTTGATGATTGGTCTGTTCCCCACCACCAGGCCAATGAGCAAAGCTTTCCCAACACTCTCGCGCTCTCCAGATATCCATCTTTCTTTGATTCTTCATTTAAAAATATAAACAAGCTAATAATATTTAAGGAATAATACACTCATTCGATTTAATGTTCCCCCCAACACTTGTTCCTTCTTCCTTTCGAATGAGGATTATGGAGGAGTAATCCAAATCTTCCAAATCTTCCAAATCTTCCATTTTTCCCCATCTCTTTCCAACCAAGCTGGAATCCATCCACGCGCACGAGGAGCAACTTTCTCGAGGAAGTCAATATCACACGGAAGACATCATCGAGCTATCGGTCACACAGCTATCGAGTAACGCCGAATCGCAAAAAATCTATCATTTTGTGCATACTTGATACTGGAATCCCCGATACTCAATGGTCAATACTCTACACCCTCAATAGCTTCCCTGGGAACTCCTCTCACGAATTTTCTTTTTCAATTAATTTCTTTTTGGCACTCATGCTTGCGATTCAACGTCTTAATATGGGTTCGTCGAAGCCACCCGACCTTGACATGCCATTTGGCTGTAAGTATCTCTTTATCCCCATCAGCATCTACGGGAGTACACAATATACGTGCTAATGTCATGGGTCAGATGCATTTGATTCACATTCCACTTTTCCTTTCCCGTCACCGACAGCTCCAGCGCCAGGCCCTCCATTACTCGACGATAGCGAATCCAACCTTCTCGATACTTTCTTTGATGGAGTGAGCTCTGATCATTTTAATTACGACTTCTTCCCAAATACACAGGATGGGGGGGAACTTGGAGGAGGGTGGGAAGAATTACCCCCGGCGTTCATGGGAACGAGGGTTACTTTTGATCAACAACCTCAACTTTTAAATCAAATGTCCTCGAATTTCGGCGATAGGAATACCGGAATGCACCCACCACTATCTCAACCATCGTTGTCACATTTGCCACCTTCGACTGAATCCGCTGATGTTCTAGCAGCTGCTACCGTGTTACAAAATGGTTCAAATGCTCGTTCGCATAGTTTAAGCAGTGGAACTTTGTTTGGAAATCATGGCTTACCATCGCATCCGGGGAATCATCACATCAGACCACAATCCATGTCACATTATCCGACTTCAACATCAGGACTGGATAGACCTCGAGATGGATTTATGCGCGATACTTTATATACCGAAATGATGTTTGGACCGAATCATGCCGGCCCAGATTTAATGAGAAGGCCAAAACCAGTTCCTCAAAAAGTCGATATAAGATGGGGTTCTGATGCAGGATTTGGATCACCACAAGGATTCGTTCCGCCACCAAATGCAGCAAAGGTTGATGAATCGGAACGACAAAGATTACAGACGCTCGATGGATTTATTGGGGTAGCTCTATGTGCGGAAAGTAGTGCAGAAAATACGAGACCGAATAGTCCAATCATGCAAAAGAATATACCAACACAACGACGGCAAAGCTCGGGGGTTGTCAAAGAAGAAGACACGGAACCACCAAAGAAGCGACGGAAGAGTAAATTTAGTCCCGTTGAAGATGCCGGAGAAGACGATGAGGAACCACAGCCTAAGGTCGATGGTAGGAGAAAGAGGAAATCCGTGGTAAAAATTAGTGGAAGCTCCCCGGGACCATCGGAAGGAGGTCACAAAAGACGAAAATCTTCTTCGGCTGCGGCGAAATCCACCCGAGAAAATTTAACAGAAGATCAAAAGAGAGAAAATCATATCAAGAGTGAGCAAAAACGAAGGACTTTAATTCGAGAAGGATTTGAGGATTTAGGGGAATTGGTACCAGCATTAAGGGGTGGGGGGTTCAGCAAGAGTGCGATCTTGGTAATGACGGCGGATTGGTTAGAGGAGTTAATGCAAGGAAATCAAGTTCTACGAAGCAAGATCGATGCTGCGAAAGGGAGATGAAATGGAGAGACGAGTCATCGATCACTGTTCTTGCGCATGATCATCTCCATAGGTGAAACTTGGAAGGGGGCATCAAGTTCGGCAGTAAACTGTTCCGAATTCCTGGAGTGAAAATGGGAAAGGACATGAAGTGTCCATGGAGTTTGGCGTTTGGTTATATGAGCGGAATTCAGACCATACGCACAATGAGTAGCTTCCAGTCTCTCTAGCATATAGGGGTTGAGACGAAATAAAGATACCACGTGGAAATGATGGAAATATCATGTCGAATCTGCAATCATCTTGTGGAAAATGAAATGAATGTAATTGGTAGTAAAGACTACTAGTTAGTTGCCCATGGGGGAATGAGTATATGCTGCATTGTGGCAGTATAGTAATGAATCATAAAAATTCAGACCAGACCAAACCAAACTGGAGTTTCCATGTATACGATCCCATTGATTACACTCTATAGAAAGATTCAGGTAAAATGGAATCCACTCCTGATGTTTCTAGCAATTTTGGCATTTGGGTATTTCCAAGTCCTATCTGCATCATGTTCTATTTATGAACCCTGGATTGCATTAGAGCAACTGGCTCCTTCGTACGGGAGATCTTTCGCTCCCAATTTTCAAACTCGGTTTTCTGCCTTCAGGTCAATCCAAGCACACTTTTTCGGAGTCGGGTTGTCATGATCTTGTCTTTGGCATTAGCATTAGATTATCAAACCATCACATCGGGATACACTCTACGTCCTGCATAGATTGTTCGAGAGAAATATTAGATGTCGCCTACAATGTATAAAAGCAGCTTTCTTTTCCGTGTGATTGATGAAGACACCGTGGATTTACATGTATCTCATTGCTGGGTTGTCTATAGATTGATGTTTAGTCGGAAGTCACTGAACCATGGCAACGAGCTTGGAAGATGGCAGGATAGATACTCTAGGGATGTTTCCGCGATTGGGATCAAGATAAATCTAGGTGAGATGCTGGGGTATGCTTCTGGGATCTGGGGCTCCTATGTGAGTTGGATATTATTGGGCGAGATGTTTACTGGAGGTTGGGTGTGATGCTTAATTTACCTTGGTGTGTCTAGTATATTATGATATTCTTCAGGGTCTGCACAATTTTGGGGTTTGGAATAAGAGGGCGTAATTTTTGTTTGCGTGTTTCTTGTTATATCATCCTCTTACTAAGATATCATGTTATGCAATATTACCCCTCTTCACTTTATTCGAAAGCTTGCTCAGTCACCCTTTTTTCTCCTGCCGTGTCATGTCTTTCTCCTGCAGTAGTAGCCGCACAGGGAGCCAGTCTGCTTGGCGAACTCTCGCTTTCAATCCAGAATTCCTTCTACAGCATTCTCATTCTCATTGTCGTCACATCTACAAATCATAGCTATGTGACCATTCTAATGGCAATTCTGTAAGATTACAACGGCAACTAGAGCTTGGTGTTGGTGACCCGGCTAGGAAATTTATAAATGTCTAGACTTTCTGTGGTGATGTTCTCGAGTTGGGAGACCCTCCCTCGAAATATGGAAAATGGGATATGACGAAATTGTTGAAAATTAAAATACGTTTCGGTAAGAGCTGCAAATCTTGAGTTGATGGTTTGTGTGTGGTTTTGTGGGTTGGTTAGACTGATAAAATAGAAATGTGAATGGATTGTCGTTTTATGTATGTTATATGGAAGAAGAAAGGAGAGGAGGGAGGGGAGGGGGGCGTTCATATCTTTGGGTTCTTCAACGACCATTATGTATATTAAGTATGTTCTTCCAAAGTTGTATCTTTTGTAGCTTCATACTCACTAGTAAATAGGATTTTGAATATTCATTTGCATTAATACATTGATCAATTATCAGTGGATCTTGGATTGGCAACCAGTTTGTAGTCCCAGTCTGTCTTGGTTCTGATTGTTATCCGGATCCTTTTACCAGAAGTTAGACAAACAATTCATATGTCTGGATTACCCGTACCCTTCAGACGATTTATCATTCCCGTCTCCCTAACATACTAACGGCTCATCTCAAGTGCAAACCTAATTAGAATTTCTATCGCTTCGCAACTTTCGTGGAATTCGATCTGTGCATCTAGCATCTGAGGGCTACTTTGTGGATCATCATATATATGCTACTACACAATTCTATTTTCTAGGTCTCGGTCTTGAATACCTTAGCATCGTAAATCTTTCAGTAAAAGCTTACAAGAACTCTCTGCGTGTGTTGAATTCAAAGCAAGTGTATTGGCCTGCATTGAAAGCCCAGGACAATTTGCAGGAATCAAAAGGCGATTTTTCGAGTGAGAATCGGACTTCGCCCAATCTATTTAGATTTTGACTTACTTCGGAAGCAATGGGATGATGAATCTGGTCTGGTTTAGATCCAAGAGTTGGAGTATGGAACCAAAAGAAAAGGGGTATCGCAAATGATCAACCCTAATTCAACGAAGCCTTTGTAGCAATGGAAGCAGTGGTAGAAAAGACAAATGATCAATCATGTAAGTGCTGTGCAAATTTGAACAGGGAGGGAATTGACTGTAGATTATGTCAATTTGAACCATAGCACAACCACGGTCTGTCTGTCCAAGCTACTCTTGTATAGCTGTCCGACATGATCTCATGCGACCTCTTTCGGCATGCGAACAATTCGGCTATAAATAAACGTCACATCACCACACTTATCTACCCACCGGTACTCCACTTTATCCCCCCTTACTAATCTTCTCCCACCAACCAATCCTATTCTCATCCCCCAACTCCACTAACCCCTCCAAAGCGCCGACGTATCAATATCAATATCCCAAAATACACTCATCCCCCCAAACCCCTTTCCTACTTCCAAAAACTCCCCTCTTCATCACCATCACCATCACCATCACAGTCTACATCTGAATTACAACCCCCCCCGCAACAATGGTTCTCGTCCACATAGTCCTCTTCCAATTCAAACCCAACACTCACAAAGACCAAATTGACGATGTATGATTATCCCCCCCCTTCACCGACCCCGCCCCCCCTCATCCAATAAGCAACATGATATCCAATCCGAGCGAACACCAACTAACGAAGCGGAAAACAAAAGTTGTGCAAACACATGCTCTCGCTCCCAACTCTGTGCATACACCCAGAGTCCCATAAACCGTATATCCTAGAATCTTCTGGCGGGAGGGATAATTCACCAGAGGGCCATCAAGTAGTGTTACACCCTGCCTCTTATTATACTCTCTCTATCCATCATTATGATCACCATCACCGTTGCGCACAATCCAGGGTTTCTTCTAGATACCTTTTACCTCACTCGTCTGATTGTCATTGATTTTCCCGACTCCATTTCTTCCTCTTTTCCTTCTTGCCCCTTCTCACTCCGCATTCCTGATTAACACCCTAACATCACCTCGCTAACACTCCTCCTCCTCCTCCAAGGGCGGCTTCTCTCATGGCTTCGTGTTTCATTTTGCTTCCTCCGCCGATCGAGATTACTACGTGAAGGGAGACCCAGCTCATCTAGAATTTACGAAGAAAGCGGGAGGGATAGTGCAGAATGTTAGAGTTGTTGATTATGAGATGGGTGCTTTCTAGAGAGCGGAGACGGGGTTGTGGAACTCGATTGATGGGACGGGTGGGATCGGGGTGTCTAGGATGATGGCAATGAAAACGTGATATGAATACCAATTATTGAAACAGAAGAATTCAGACGGAAGAGATGAATAGTGCTACAGACTATTAGAGAGAAAAGAGTATTGAAGAAACATTTGAGAAATCTATTAGTGTCATAAAACTTTGTTTGCATTAAGTATCGGTATGCTGTCCAACTATATGCAAAGTCTATCCTGCCTGTGAGGTATCACTGTCCCTAATTGCCAAACCGAAAAAGTATGCCACCGGAGCGTGTTTATACGCAGACCGGTTCCCTCCAACGCCAACTAAACGCCATCCAATGCATGCCCATGCTTATGCCCATTATATCACAAATCAGAATACTGTCGTATCTATCGTATCATCAATTATAAGCCCTTGGAAGCTTTCTTTTCTGCTTCTCGTGCTGCTGATTCATCTTTCGTCATGAATGATTCACCACATCCACAAGATTTGTCTGTGCATCATTAGTCGGGATACTCAACAGATGAGATGACATTGAATAAAAGGTATAGTGGAACTTACCGATATTTGGATTATCGAAAACGAACTTTGCGCTGAGTCTGTCCTCAACCCAATCCATTGTGCTACCAATAATCTTGAGCTGCGCGGTTGGATCAATGAGAACTTTGACACCATCTTGCTCATGAACAATATCGCTGAGGGCACCTTTCTCAACATATTTCAAATCATATGCCGATCCACTACATCCACGGTTTGCGACACTAATCTTGATGAGTTTCGCCTCAGGTTGGTTGCTCAGATCGCGCAAGACTTCGACGGCTCGTGGGGAAAGGGTGATGGTCTTCTTAAGAGGAACAAAGTTGAAATGACGCCTCTTCTTTACAGGCTTTGACTTTTGGGCTTCCGCTTCGGTGACACTGATCGAAGGTGGACGAGTATCGTGAACTTGTGGAATGCCTCCGGTGATGGACGTTTCCGGAACAGCGGCTTCACGGGCTGGTGGTGGCGGCGGTGGAGTAGAGAGAGTGTATGTTTGCCAGGTACTGGTTTGCATCTTGCGTTTTGCCTCGGCGCCTGTAATTCGCGAAGAAGAGAATTGGCGAATGATAGGTGAACATTGTCGTAGAGGAGCTGACGATTGTGATGAGGCAAATCTGAAGATGACAGGCGCTGATGATGTCAGAGGAGCGACCGCCCTTTGTAAAGACATCTTGAAGGTAGGTTGGACTATCGATATTGAAGTCGAAGTATTAGGTTGAGTGGAAATGGATTCAAGGTTTTGAGATGTTGTGCGAAGGGTTGTTAATCACATTTGTAGTATTCTTATTAGTATCTTTTAAGTTCCTACCTAGCTTGTTCTTAGAAATCATGGGCTCACACAAGTTCCGTTCGGCTCAGGTCGGAGTCGGATTATCGTTCTACCGAACCAATGGCAATGGATCTATTGTAAGCAGTACGATACAGTACAAGACAGTACACAGAACAGGTGAATCACAGATGCTACATCGATTCTATGGTATGACAAAGGTTCATTGAGGCTGACCAAAATGAGAACGACTGATGAGACTCCCAGTCGAGGGATTTGGAAGGGATTTGATAGGCCACCAGTGGACTGTTCCCAAACACTTGAATCTCATAGAAAGTTCCTTTGCCCAAGACTAGCTCTTCCGCAGACTGACAAAGAAAGTGTGAACGTCCAATGAGAAGCCACAGAGGCGATAAAAAGCGCACTAGTCCCCTTGGTGATTAGCGCCTCACACTTATCGGCCGCCTAAGGAAGCTACCACATAACCCATAACCCATAACCCATAACCCATAACCCGTTCCTAAATCTGGGGCTTTGTGACTACGTAAGGAGGTAAGGCCAGAGCACATCCATAATAATTTTAATTAAAGATATTCCATCATTTGCGACGCAAGGAAAAACATCCTCGAACCCTTCATACTCGACAGCCTCTCCTTTCCCCCCTTTGAATCGAGGATATATCAATTGCTGCCATGAAGTATGGAGCCATCTCCTCTTACTCAACAAGCTCGTCCTGAAGTATTCCAACAAAAGATCGTAGAGTTGTACGAGGCTCTATTCAAGGTGGGTTCGGAGCGATGTTGCGCATCATTTCATATAGTGCCGTGTCGCATTATGCTCATGCTGATGAACAAATAGGATGAAGACGACCCTGACAAATCCGAAGGCTTTTGGAAGGAATTCTTTCTGTTGCGACCAAATAAAGCCACATTGCAAACTATTCTAAATCAATTAAGTGCAGACGACTTGCTACATCTTCAGGTATGAGGGAACCCAGGGAAATACATATGAGCTAATGCTGATTGTGGTAGATACAAACTAGGCAATTGTTCTCAAGAGCAGTAGGATGTATAAAGGCAGGAAATCACCCAGCAGATGCACATGCGCTTGATGTACGATGATGCCCCTTGGTTTGTTTGACAAGGCTGACAATTTTAGACCATCACAGCCTTCCTAGCAGCCGTCCTTTCAAAGAAATATACAAACCCAAGTTCGGATATAATAAGCGTTCTTGCAGGTTTAGATCATGTAGATGGGATATTCACAGATTTTGTTGCTGCATTAGACGTCACAATTCGAACAGGGAGGAATTGTAGGCACACCACCCAGAAATCGGGAGGACATTACTGACATTCTACCCAGTGGATATACGTCGGAAAGCTGTTGAAGCAGCATTATCAGTTACATCAGGCGCATATCAAACTAGTTTACTTTCTTATTTCACGCATCGGGACCTTTTCCCTTCTCTTATGAAAGTATGGCGTCCCTTTCCGCGCATCCCAACCAAACTGACGTTTCTAGTTCATTCAAGATTCAGATACCACTTCACTCACCTTCGAACCATTTACCCTTCTAGGACTTTTAGTTAATTACAACAAATTCGAATTTCAGAACCCTTACAGATTACGACTTGACGATTTTGTTAATGAAGGAACTATACAAAAAATAATTCGCTCGGTGGGCCATACATGTACGACATCCAGAGCTAAATATATTGCGATTCAAGATGATATACCGGAAGTATGGTCAATTGGGAGTACCTTGAGTATGTTAGGGTTGGGAGCAATTGCCCCTGGTTCTAAACCAACGGCTCCAGCCCTTGATCCAGATGTTGCAAAGGAAATGTTCTCAAAACTGTAGGTCAAGACGGAGCTTATGTTGAATCATACTGACAGTTCTGTAGACCTGGCAGCGAAGCAGCTGTTCTGTTGGCTACATACGATTTTGCGCACGCGAACAAGCTATTTTGCTTTAATTTAGTATCGATACCCGTGGAGAAAGGAGTCGAACACCCTCTCAGTGCCTATCTATCATATACCTCATACATACTTCAACATGCACATCTATCCTCCCGAACCGGTTTCTATGCACGTACCAACCTCATCGTTCTCCGCATACTGATCGAAGATCAAGTACTATGCAAAAAGATATGCAGCGAGGAAAGCAAAATGCCCGTCCGATTATGCCGACAAAGACAACCATTTTTACCTTTGGTTCGCGCCGATAGAATCTTTGCTGCTTATATGTTGGACGTTGCGATTGATGGTATAAATCATAATCTTCGAAAGAGACTAGACGTGGATCTCTATATTCTATGTGTGGGCATCATCTTACGAATCATTTCACACCTTTCACGATCTCGAACACGCCTCACGTACCACTGGTCTGAACTTTTCCGATCCCTACTTGCACTCGTGCGATTCCTTACCACTTATACAACGGACCTGAAGAACCTCCTAAACATTGAGATACTTCTTGATGACCTGGTCAACCTCATTGCGTTATCCTTATCCGCCGGAGAAGCATTCTTGCCCAGTCCCGCGGCATACGACGACTTGTTTTACAAATTGGTAGAAACTGGGGAGGTACTAGTGAAATTCCGAGATAATTACAATCTTGGGAAACGACCAAAGAGTTCAATAGATACATTGATCAGTGTCACTACACACTATAACCAATTACTTACGGATGGATCAACTGGAAAGAGAAAACATCTTACGAGCGCGCAAGTTGCGGGGGTAATCAAGCAAGGATACGAAACGTTGAGCATTCAAGCCAAAGAGGGACTGGATGGATGGGAAAAATATAGAGAAGCGGATGAGAAGACATTCTTGAAGAAGATGGCTAGGACGGCTGTGGCAGATGTCAAAGTTCTTGTTAGTGAAATTTAATCTTGAGGGAAGATGCCACGGATTGTATATTAATTCAACGATTTACCTTGTGTATACCCATGTACTTGTAATTATCAAAACCTTAGCAGAATGATACCTTCAATTAAAGTTTCTGACCACCCAAACTTAGACCTGCCCCATAACAGGCACGCGTATGCATATGTATCGCATGAGAAGTACCGTAGCTGACTGCATCTTTCCATGATCCTTCTAAACGCCCAATGCCGTGGTGGATAGGATGAAGAGGTCAAACCAATCCACAATTTATGGCACAGCGCTAAACGAGGGGGTACTTCAAACCAATGAGGATTGACAATGTGGTCCAAAGATGGAAAGTTGAAGAATCGATTGGTCAGTTTGATTTTTAAGTGTTCCTTGCATCGGTACTCGTATTGATGGTAAATACGAATATCCGACGTCTGCTATTACCTACCCAAACGTATGCTATAACTGTACTCTACTCAGATGTGTAACCATGAAGTGATTGGATATTGCTGGGCTTGACTATCGGTAGGGTTTCATGCAATATTGTTTTAGCGTCTCCAGGCTAAAAATGAAGGGTCACGGGTTCGGGAAGATTTGATTTGTCGCTTTTGACAACCATTCGTTCTCTCTTTTGGTCTTCACTGGATATCGTTGCATCCTTTGAGGTTTAGAGGACTCAGCTAAATGTATTCATCGCTTGCATTGTACGAAGAGGTTTGGGGATACGAAAGAAAGAGGCCTTTGCTGTGGTCTGTCTTAGGACACTCTCTTCAGGATGTCTCTGATTTACTTTGGACTTCAGGTTGATGTGGTTATTGGGTGGCCGAGTTTCTGGCTTGCAGAGTCGTAACTTCACACGATAAAATGGCAAATGACGAAGTACAGCAAGAGGGTTCGAGCGACAATGCCATGAGTATATGTACTGATAATACCGATATAGTGTGTCACGAATGGAGAAGGAACCTTCATGTCATCAGAGAGGTAACTTTTTATTGCATAGACAACTTCATTCTGTCAAGGTATATGATCAGGATTCATCATTTTGGAATTCAAGGACGTCTATACATTACAAATCAATAACACCAGTATCAATCTTCATCAACAATAACGAAATCGAAGCTTTACGGGGAAAGAAGAAGATCTAAGCAGTCAATAGATACCAATCCTTTGGAAGTAGCACAAGAACTGGAACAACCATCTCACCAAAATTGTATCCACCAGAGTTATTTTGGAAGTCATTAGTTTTACCTAATTTCTTTCTCCGACTCTTCACTATTGCGTCAGTCATATAGCGAACTCTCAATCTACTGGTCATTAGACGTTTGACGAGGAGAGGCGCCTAATTCACCCCAGTTAACCCCCTCATTTTGGATCACGCTTCTACCAAGGAAAACACAATCACGGAGGACGAACCAGATGTCAAACATCGCTCTTCGAAATCTTCAGCGGGTCAACGAATGATCACAACAACTAATCTAATTGTGAATCCGAAACAAAGCATCATTTGCCATTATTCTTTGTTTCAACTTCTTGATTCTCAAAATAGCTTGTTTGGTTGATACTCGTGGTACTCGTGAGTTGTATGTTTTCTTTGTACGTTCTTGCATTAAGTATACGTCCTCGCCAAATCGCTCATTCTTCCTCTCCTTTCTTTCCCCCTTTATCCTGTCAAGAATTATTCACTTTATATTTTTCTTTTTCTCTATTGTCATTACAACGATATAATTAATTTCTCGCTTCGAACTTCTTCGGAAATCAACAATAGAAACAATAGAGCAAGGTTCTCTATTGTGACTCCTTAATACGCTCATTAATTATTCACAATACCATTCTTCGCCACAACCTTGAGATTCCGTAGTCAAGTCGACTTTTGTACTTCATACAAAATATTCAACCCCTTCCAAGACTTTGGGTTTCCTTTTAATCCCTGGAACTTTGCTTTCACTCAAAGATCAACTCGACCATCAGCCTGCATAGATTGCATAGACTACACTGCATCACTGCAAACTCCCAAGACGAAGTTTACCCTGGAGGTAATCCGATACAAGATAGATTGCTAAGATGGATGCTTTTAAAGGCTACATAGCTTCTCAGAAGATCCAACATTCTCACGCCCCCTCCAACGATTCTTCCATCAACAGCGGCCACGAGATGCATCCTTACGGTGTCCATCGAAACATCAACGCCGCACCTGCTGATGACTACTATACACCATACCTCGGTCTTCGGGCACGCCTATCACAGACATGGATCAACAGATGGACAGTCCTCTTACTACTTATTATTGTTCGGCTCCTTATTTCTTTGGCCGGTATCAAAGGAGATGTCGCATCAGCCAAGACCGAAGCATTATCAGCCTGTAGTAGTGTTGAAAATGTCGGAAGTGCCATGGCTTCTATGCCTCACTATCTCTCTCAAGGTGTTAACAGCATGGCTGCTGCTGGTATCACAAAGGCTGTTAATGGTATGATGCAAATGCTCTACATGAGTCTCACTGGCGTCGAAGAGATTGTTCTCTTCGTCATTCATATGATGACCTCAACATACATGTGTCTAATCACTTTGGCTATCACCGGTAGTCTCCAAGTCGCTATACAAATGATCGAGGATGTTGGTGCCTTCATGAACAAGTCTATCGATACCATCACCGGCGATATGTCATCTGGACTCAAATCATTCGAAGATGACCTCAATGGCTTCTTGTCAAAGATCAACATCGGTGGTATCTTTGGAAGTAGTACTTCACCGCCAACAATTGACTTGAGTAGTGAGATAAACAAACTCAATTCCATTCAAATTGATCCTACAACCATGGATGCCGATCTCGCCAAACTCAACGCATCCCTTCCAACATTCGATCAGGTCCAAAACTTCACCGATAACATCATCAAACTTCCATTCGAAGAGGTTAAGAAACTCGTGAATCAATCAATGATCGCCTACAAGTTTGATGATTCAGTCTTTCCAGTTCCTCAAAAAAAATCCCTGACATTTTGTTCCGACAACAGCGCCATCCAAGATTTCTTCGTCGGTCTCGTCAAAACCCTAGATACCGCCAAGAAAATTATTCTTATCGTTCTTGTCATCGCTGCTATTCTCGCCTGTGTTCCCATGGCTTGCCGCGAAATCTGGAATTGGCGCATTATGCAAATACAAGCCGCCTTACTAAAAAGTCGGAGCTATACTGATGAGATGGATATTCTCTATCAAGCTCATCGTCCCTATACTTCACAATTCGGTCTCAAACTGTCAAGGAAGTTCAAGAGCCAAAAGAATCAAATCTTGGCAAGATGGTTCATCGCATATGCTACATCTATCCCAGCACTTTTTGTTTTGGCTCTTGGGTTGGCAGGTCTTTTTACCTGTCTCTGTCAATTCATCATCTTAAAAACCCTCGAAAAAGAAATTCCAGCGCTCGCAGCAGAAGTTGGAGATTTTGCAGAACATGTCGTCAAAGCTTTGAATAACGCATCCGAATCTTGGGCTTTAGGGGCCAATTCGGTCATCAATAATACGAACACGGAAATCAATGACAATGTTTTTGGATGGGTTAATACGACAACGGGAGCTATCAACGAGACCTTGAATGTTTTTACTGATGAGATGACCAAAGCTCTCAATGTCACATTTGGTGGTACCATCCTCTACAAACCTATCATGGGTGTCTTTGAATGTTTGGTTGGACTCAAAATCGCGGGCATCGAAAAGGGTCTCACATGGGTTAGTGATAACGCTCATGTAGAATTCCCTGAATTCCAACCAGACGTTTTTTCACTCGGCGCAGCTGCCTCTCTCTCGAATACAACCGCAGACGACAATTTCCTCGCTAACCCTGCTACAAGTACCACAGATGAAATTACAAACGCAGTAGTGAAGGTGGGAAAGAAATTAGAAGCAGTTATTAGGCAAGAAGCTCTTATTTCTACTGCACTCGTTGCTGTTTATTTCGTCATTGTTCTCATTGGGTTAGTCCATGTGATAATTGGCATGTGTGGAAGAGAGAAATCTCGAGGCGAAGGTGGCTCAGCACCGACCCCTCTTTACCGCAATACCGATGTTGAAGCTCCTAATCAACACCTGCCAGAGATTTCACGAGAGAAATTTGGTACCAGTGGAAACGATGGTTGGCATCAAGAACACATGAAAGCGGGTGGGAATCCAATAACGCGAATGCCGTTTGGAGGAGGCGATGGTGCTGCAGATGATCTTCCGTATAATGGTGCACCGGCGCCAACATATGAAGCATCAATTGCACCGACAGAGCGATTGGGAGTGGTTCCTGCAGGAAGAGTTAATACCAATAGAGGACCATGGGTTAGAGATGAGAAGTCTCGAGAATTATGGGAAGCGGATGATATGCAGAGGAGAGCTACTAGTAGTTATGGACATTTGGAGGGGGAAGATGAGAAGTCATCGGGATGGGGAGTACCGCCGAGAAGAATTTGAAAGCTGGGTCTTTCAAACGGGAAACGACTTTATGATAGATATGATTATTACATACATAGGCATAGCATATGGATAAATGGATACACATTAGAGAGACAACGGGTTGAATGAAAAGGGAGGCCTTGGCGGATTGATATGTTTAGAGATTTGTATATAGTAATTTTAATTTCGCCTGGAATCAACACACCCACGTCTCCTGAGAAGCTGTCTGCTGAGAAATAGTCCATTGAATCAATTAAACTGTGATGCTTTATGTCCGAGGAAAACTGACAAGTAATCGGTACGGTATACGTAAAATCACATATATCGAGCAAACATCTACACGAACTATCTATCATTAACACGATTGATAAAGGAAACAATTTGAACTACCCATCTGATAACTACTAAACCATAGTATTTGAATTACTTGATATATTAATAATGTTCCCCTTTCTGTTAATCGAAGAAACTCGATAAATTGAGTATACATGCATCTTGAATCAATTATCAATTCGTACGTAGCTCTAGTCCCAGGAAATTATATAGATCGTCTAACGATGGCGGAGCGGAAAAGTAGAGGGAGGAGTAGAGGTTCTCACCCGCTCGAAGATACGTTCTGTGGGCTCTTGGCTGACTGGTGTGAACATACTTGCTTGCATATTCCAATTATTGTTAGTTACTCTTCATCAGTGAGCGATAAATGCAGGAATATTTAAAATTGAATAATGACAGCTTTGAACAGGTACTTTATTAAACAGAGAGAATGGATGACTGACTCGAATATGAATTTTTTTAATTTAAAATTGGTATCTAATTGTAATCTATATATAATATGAGTATTGGAGCACAACATGCATATACCGCGGTAAATGCTGTAAGACTCCTATGTTACCACCACCCCATTCTTTTAACTCCCTAAAAGGTAGAAACAAAAGAAATTCTTTCTTCGCTCCCCGAAAGGGAGATCGTGAACCGCAAGAAAAAGAAAAGGTATCATTTTCATCAAGCCCCTCCATCCACCCATCCACCCAATTACCCAATTACCCATTTGTCCATTCACCCTCTCACTCTCTTGCAAACATCTTCCCATCCTCCATTTCAATATCACTTCCAACGCTCACCCTCTTCAAAGGTTCCAATCCCTGGTTCTTACTCCTAAACTTAAAGTTTGCTTCCGCCCACGCACCTTTCATTGCAATTCCAGGATGCAATAGCGTGAGTCCTATAGTCGCAGCAGAAATCATCACACCTTCCAAAATCATGAATTCCACCTCATGACCAACGAAAAGAGGGCCATTGAAGCCGCCCGATAATTCCACACATCTGTAGATGGAACGAATAAGGATTGTAATTGTCGCAAGGCAAAGTGCGCCAAGGAAAGAATTAAAAAGGGTGGAAGAAAGAAGATCGATATAGCGAGCATTCCAAGATCCTTTTGCGCAGCGAACTCTCCATGCAAAATCGGCACAGAGGATAACGAAGAGAATGAGAGAAAAGACTTGGAAACCGAGACCTGCTAACATGATATTTTTGCCCAAATCGCTTTGGTCCTGTGTATCGGCAAGTGAAGCGATGGCACCACCAGTGGCTTGGAGCACGAGGGATATAATATCACAGGTACAGAAGATGATGGTATATGTTCCTGGTCTGAAGCGAGATATTTCTTGGCCGTAAACGATGACGATTCGAGATAGACAAAGGTATATTCCGGCAGTGAGGAAAGCAGGGGCGATAGTGAGACAGATGAGATACATCAGGAAATAATCGTTATCGAAAGGAGAGTTATGAATAAGAATTCTGGCAATGTAACCGATGACTTCGAGAAGCTAATGAGCGAGAAAGTTAGTCTAGTACTCTTAAACTTCGCTTGCATTTATATCCATTTTCGATTGAACTGTTGAGGGGCCATTGACAAGTGAAGCACATACCAATCCAAGAATGATAGCAATCATATAACCCCACGTTTTGAACTTGATCCCTAGACCCAATTGTCCAATACAGAGTAACCCGAATAAACCGGCGTATATGGCATTTCCAACTACGGTTGGTCGATACTCGAAACTTGACAAGGAAAGATCACAAGTGTCAAGTGTACATAAATGTGGATTCATGAGTAACGTCGCATTACCATAACCAGTGCCATGGCCATCCGAATGAGTTAAATTTGACATTTTAATATCGGCGTTGAAGTGAAGGCTAAAGAAGGGGTGGTAGCAATAGAAGTGACTTTGAGCTAAAGAAACGAGAATGAAAAGGGATGAGAATGGTTTGGAAGATGATTGAAGCTTGACATTTTGAACTTGAGAGGCTCCCAGATGCCTTTAATATTTCCAACATCAGGCAGTGCAATTTTGTAAAGATTATAAATGTCGGCATTACGGACTATTTTGGTTGCGAGGCATACGACAGCAACACGGCCATGCCAATAATACCGACAAAAATAATGATGTCAGCAATGATGTAAGCAAATTGATAACTGTGATTGGTTCCATCGTAGAGTTGAATGAAGACTATTCGGCTTGGCCCTACAAGATCCAATTTTTAAGGTTAAATCGTTCATGATCGCATCATATCAACAAATATAGACAGATAGTGTATATTATTGGCGAGGATTGTTTATCTTAGTGCAAGGCTGATTTTGATGAAGTAGAAGGAGGATTCAGAAAGATATAAAACGCCATGGGAACGGGCATGAAATTGAAACAGAAATGGGACTATCATTGCCATCCTTCCCTGAAGACTTTTCAAGCCTCATCTGAAGTGTAAAAAGACTAGAGGCACTTAAATTTAGAATGGAAGTGTCTTTCTTGGAGATTAGAAGCGCTTGCTCTATGTTTCGTAATTTGGCTTGGCCTTGTCATTGACAAGCCACTCGTCCCTGGACCCAACTCTGGACATTACGTCAAAAGGATTCAAACAGTTTTCCAACCACAATTTTATGTCAAATACAGCAGACATTCAACGAACTGAAGAGTTTCAATTCGCATGTCTCTCTTGTCTCTCCTCTCCGTCAAACAAAGTTGAATGTTGAAGCCAAAAGGATCGGCTGTGCTTTCTTATGCCATGGAAATTGATTAATAGATACACATACATTAGCGGTTAGTTGTCTCCTCACCTCTTGTGTGAGCCACCTGAAATGGACTGTGGGAGACCTAATGAGGTATCAAGTTGCGTTAGACTTGGCATGGGAAGAATAACAAACTCTGAGAGAAAGATACTACGATGCACATCGAATCGAGTGTAATTTGGGGTATAGTTGGTCGCGAGGGATAGGTGAAAGAGGGGTGAATCGGCCATTGTCAAATGAATCCGTATACAATTTTGGCTAGCTGAGACGATAATTGTCATCGACTCGATCTGTTGGCAAAAGTTTTCCGATATGGACGATGGGACTGGGACCTGGTAACGCAAGGAACTACCAGCACTTTGGTCTGTCGCCGCGAGAGACCACCGTCTAATGAATTGGGATATCGTCAGCTCCCGTCAAGTGGAAGCTGGGTCCCGATAAGTCTTCACTGCCAATCACATCGCTCCAATGGTTTTGGTTGAGGTACAGAGCTGGGAAGAGAAGTGTCGTGCAGTGTGACATGTCAAAAAGAGAGAGAGAGAGAAGGTAGGACGATATAAATTATTCTTGTTACCATCGAGATTGTACCAAATTGGCATGCAATGCAATGTAAAGGGGGTTTCTGGTCAACAACGATTTCAATTTCAAGACTGTCCTTGTACTGTACCTGGCTTCATGCAGCTTCATCTCCATCCATTGTAGAGGGATGCAGTGGCAAACTTGAACATTCGAGCATTGAAGCATTGAAGCATTGAAGCATTGAAGCATTGAAGCATCGAAGCATCGAAGCATTCACCGACTTCACCGACTTTCCCAATGCATCATTTTATGCAACATCGTCATGAAGAAAGAAAGGGTTGAAGCTTATCGCACGTGATGACAATTAACCGTTACTAACGGATGAAAATCTAGTGGTCCGATTTCGCTCCTCACTGGCAAATCTGCAAAATCTTTTATGCAGCAAATATGTATCTGCATAACCCCACACACCTCCCAATTCACCAACCAAAAAAAGAAAAAGAAGAGCGTCAGAGTCAGAGTCATACCTCATTCGAAAGATTTTCCTTGGAAAGCATAAATACCTTCTCTTCGGTACATGAGAATTTTCTTTCTTCTCTCTCCTGTTTGAATCAATTCACTTTATTCTCATATCAATTGAACATTATCAACTTTGTTTTTTCATCTGCACATAATTCCTCTATCGTCTAACCATATTCTATCCATCATAAGAAGAACAAGAAGAAGAATTCAATTCCTTCCTTTGAAAGAATCAACCACAAACACGATTCTACAGTTCTTCTGTTCCCCCCCCCCATCTCAATCAGCAACAACCAAAAACACCTCGATAACTTCACAATGTGTCCTTCCTGTGAGCCGGAGCAGGCTTTAGAAACTATCGCCGCTCATGCTAATGGCAATGGCACTACTTCCAATGGATCAAACGGTGGTGCGCATAATCCTCAGTCTCCCACGTCCACAACAATGCTAACTCATCAATTCCAGCTCACCCAGGATACACAGCCATTGAGACCAAGAAGAACCCACATCCAGCAAAGAGAGATAACCCATATCAACCAGTCGGTGATTTCCTCAGCAATATCTCAAGTTTCAAGATCATCGAAAGTACTTTGAGAGAAGGTGAACAATTCGCCAATGCTTTCTTTGATACCGAGAAGAAGATTGAAATTGCCAAGGCTTTGGATGACTTCGGTGTCGACTACGTGAGTCAATAGTCATTGATAGAATTCCATCAAGTATATTTTACTAACGCAAACTTTGCAGATCGAATTGACTTCACCAGCTGCTTCAGAACAATCAAGAGCTGATTGTGAAGCTATTTGCAAGTTGGGATTGAAGGCTAAGGTTCGTACCATTCTGTCTCCGCACACTGAAATTCATACTAATTCTCATAGATTCTTACTCACATCAGATGTCATATGGACGATGCAAGAATCGCAGTACAAACTGGTGTTGACGGAGTGTAAGTTTGATTATTCCCTCGCAGAATGGTCTCCTCTAACATGTCTTAGTGATGTCGTTATCGGAACCTCATCTTATCTCATGGAACATTCCCACGGAAAGGATATGACCTACATCAAGAACACCGCAATTGAAGTTATCGAATTCGTCAAGTCGCACGGCATCGAAATCAGATTTTCCTCCGAAGATTCTTTCCGATCAAACCTCGTCGATCTCCTCTCCATCTACTCCACTGTTGACAAGATTGGTGTTAACCGTGTTGGTATTGCTGATACCGTTGGATGCGCTTCACCAAGACAAGTTTACGATTTGATCAGAACCCTTCGTGGTGTCGTTAGCTGTGATATCGAAACACATTTCCACAATGATACTGGTTGCGCTATCGCAAACGCATACTGCGCTTTGGAGGCTGGTGCTACCCACATCGATACCTCCGTTTTGGGTATTGGTGAGAGAAACGGTATCACCCCTCTTGGTGGATTGATGGCTCGTATGATTGTCGCAGATCGTGAATACGTCATGGGCAAGTACAAGCTTCACAAGCTCAAGGACATTGAAGACTTGGTTGCGCAAGCTGTTGAGGTCAACATTCCTTTCAACAACTACATTACTGGTTTCAGTGCTTTCACCCACAAGGCTGGTATTCATGCCAAGGCTATCCTCAACAACCCATCTACCTACGAAATCATCAACCCAGCCGATTTCGGTATGACCAGATACGTTCACTTCGCATCTAGACTTACTGGATGGAACGCTATTAAGTCCCGTGCCAACCAATTGAACATCGAGATGTCCGATGAGCAATACAAAGAGTGTACTGCTAAGATCAAGGCTCTTGCCGATATTCGATCCATCGCAGTTGATGATGCCGATTCAATTATCCGTGCTTTCCACAGACAAACCAAGACTGGTAAGGCCGTTGAGCTTTTGCCAAACATGACTGAAGAGGAGAAGAGTTTGTTGGCCAAGAAGGAAGCTGAGATTGCTGGTGTTCCTGAGAAGCGCAAGTTGGATGAGGCTGCTGAAAGTCAAGCTAAGAAGGCTAGAAATGAAGTTTCCGCGTAAATGGAGAGAGGATGGGATGATATCTAATTTGAACCACACCTAGTCTGTTAGGGGGTAGCTGAATTCTCCCCAGACAAGGTGGATCTAAAGGAAAGTAGTTGAAATCTTCCTAGATCTTGGTTCAAAGATGATTGAAATCTCCCTCATGGATACTTCATTTATCGAAACAAAATGGCGGGCTGAAAAGTTGCTTGTGCTATTTGATATTTCTTTCCTTTTTAAGTTGATGATTTGGACGGCCTTTGAAAAGATTTCGCGGGATACACAATTTTTTGCGAGCTTTGCTTTGGGTTGGATGAATATTCATTTGTAGTGTTATATCATACAGTTGGCATGAATTGAGGAAGACACATGTTGCTTTCTTCGATAGTTGGCGAGAATACAATACTATGAAATTACATAAATCTTTATGCGCTTTTGAATGAATGTCATGATATGGTGATTGTATCTATGCGGTATGAGGTGAAATGTGAAGTCAAGTAAACAGGCGAAACTATGAATCTTGAGATGTTCTTCATGTTACGCTTTGGATGGCCTAGAAACCATTTCCGACATGTCCAATCTGCATCAAAAATTATCATCGACTCTTGAAGTTATCGAAACATTTCATCGAAAGATTAATTCATTCATTCATTGATTTTATTGAATAGCCACCCTAATATACCGACCAACTTATTTCATTATATCGTAGCAAACTTTCACATCCGAAGCGTCCAATTCTTCATCCCTGTAAATTACTCTTCTTTGTACTTGACATAAACCCTACAAGACAGCAACGACACCCAAAACCGCACCCATCAATCCTCCCACCATCTGAACACCCATAGTAGGCGCCGCGTTTGTTGTAGCCGAAGCGGGTGAACTTGCAGATGAAGAAGCAGATCTGGTTGCCGAGCTTGACGCCGAAGAAACAGCTGCGCTGGCTGAGCTGGATGCCGAGGAAATAACTGAACTGATCGAGCTCGATGCTGAAGAAATAGCTGAACTGATCGCTCCTCCGGGATTCGATGATGTCAATGCAGTACCAGTCATGCTTCCGGATACGCTACTTGCAGTAGGCGTTAAGCTGGTGCCGGTGAGAATGATAATGCTACCACCTGGATTGCTAGAGCTCAATGCACTTCCTGTAGCGCTTGCATCTCCAGTCGAACTCGCAAGACCTCCAGGGTTCTCAGATGTAATGGCTTGGGTTGTAACACTTCCAGTGACAGCAGTAGCACTATATGCCGAGCAGAGACCAAAGCCCACGCTAGCGGCAGAAGCAAGATCGGCGGAATCACAGGCGGAGATGATACAGGGTGTTGCAGCTGTTTGGATTGCGGCTTGCGCGGTGCCGCATTGGCAGGCTTGATCGTTGGCTCCGCAGCCGGCGACGGAAATGGCGCTCTGGAGGCATGGGATCTGGGGTAGGTGGATTAGCGGGATGAGAAGTACATTGAGAGAACGGGAGGTGGAAAGCGAAGAGGGAGTGGGATCGAAAGAGGAGAAGGGAAGAGAAATAGGTTGGGAGTGTCGAGTGTGGATGGAGGGAGGAGGTGTAAGTGAAACTTACAGCGCAAGCAGGTTCAGCACCGAAATTTTGTGCCGATGCAGCGATAAAAGTACCGGCGATTGAGATAGCGGTTGAGAACTTCATTTTGAAAATGATCTTATTGTACTGAAATCAAGATGATTCTTATTGTTATTTTGTGATGAAATTGTTTGGTTAGGACAACCTTTCAATCAATTGATCTCAAAGAACGTAGGTTTGATGTTAACTCGCAAGTCAACAACTTGATCAAAATAACAGTGAATGAGAATGTATATCAAAAAGCGTGAACGACAATCAAGGAATTATCACAGAGACAAAATTGAAATTTCAACAAAACAAAACAGTAGCAACAGCGACCTTTTTAACTCTCCAGAAGCACCAAAGCTACCCTAGCACGCCTCGCTGCGGGGAAATATTACTACCAGGGAAGCACTTGCCGTTCCATCACAATGCAGGTCTTATATATAGATTGACGATGTTCTTGTATGGAATAGGAAGCTCGAATTGAGTTTGGTGGTTGACGGTCCGGCTATTGTTCCTCCCTTTGAGGGGTTTTCTTTGATAGGTTGGGATTGCTTGGAAGGACTGTGCGATTGGAAGCCGTCACATAACTCATGGTCGCTTTGGGAAGAGTTGCCAAAAGCCCCCAGAGTTTGATGCTCCTTGGATGGAATGGAAAAATGAAGATGGATTGATTCGATGCTATGGAAATTTACACGGCGCGAGGAAGCTACGAAGTCTTCACGCTCTGATATGGATTTTGATATCTTGGCAATATTTCCCGGATCATCCAAACACCCATGTATTGTATCAGCGGCATTCATCAATCCATCGACGCCCCGCCACAGGAATCCCCACCCAGCAGCGACGGGAAGTCGGTATTGCGTTGTGGGATCCATCACGATCATCGCAATCCCTCCAGTAACCTTATCAATCACGCGTTTGCTTCATCTATTTCCCTCACTGCGGACCCCTTTTCCTTTCAACCTTCCTCTCTTGACATGGCTCCTTTGCAAAAAGAAGAAAATCTTGAAACACAACAGATGCACCTCCTCAAGATGGTAATTCTGGCCAGCCATCTTGGCGGAGTCTGTGATTCACACGTGGCGCGGTCAGGTATGCACCCAGCCATCTTTTTGGTTTTGGCAAACTTACACCATCGTGTTGCTACCGAAAGATGCTGAAAAGAGATGGTTGGAATGGTCGCGATTGAAGATTTTTTATGATTTCGTCGTCTCTGTGATTCGAATGATGATTGGTTGAGAATGAATGATTAGATATCTTCCTTGTCGAGACAAATCACTTTCTCAAATGGTTTGAATTCACAAGCGGCTGTCCATCTGAGCGTGCAAGAAAGCGTGGAACAACGAGGTGATTTGGATACACATGAATGCGACAAGTTCTTGTGCGATTTGGAGATTACAATAGCGATTGGATCCAATGTCAAACGGAACTGAATAGTTTCCATATCTCAGCACTTCTAGCGGTAAAATTCCAATTCAGACTGTTGAATGCAATGCTAGAAAAGACCCGGCTAGAACACCACCGCCATGGGGTGGACAATAGTGCCATGGAGATTTTGACCACCCTATCTATCTATCTATACAAATTAATGAAACCGATATATCACCACTTTCCACCAAATCTCTTTTCGTAGCTTGGGAATCGTGTAGTACTCATCCCAAGTAACGCCAGTCAATACTTCCCTGTATCATCATGTGATGTTGCTAGAGGGCACAGCCTCTCTCAAGCCAGTCTAGCCTTTTAACGTCGTAAGCAGATGCTGTCGGTAACTTCTACCCAGCTTCATTTTGTCTTGGTCTCTAAGAGCGGTATCCATCTCTATCTCTATCTCTGGCTCTTTCTTCGATAACAAGTCTTTCACCCCTCCCGTTCTGAAGCTCAACCAAACGTTCTTCTGATTCCTCTTCGTCCATGAATTCACCCCCATCAGGTCTCAATAGAAGGAATGGGAATGTCTGGATCGAAATCCCTCCCTCCCGATTTCATAGGATCTTCTTTTCCTGAACCGGTATTCATTCTTGGCAAACCAGTCTCCCCATCAGTCTCAATAGAAGGAATGGGAACATCGGGATCAGCTGCTTCTGCATCCAATTCCAAGTCCACATCACTTTCCTTTCTTACACTCTCCCTCACTCTCAACTCACAAGACTCCCCAGGTAACCCCCCGTTAACATGTAAACATTCCCCCTTCCTCTGGCGGTCCGAACATCTACCCTCCACCCGACATCGACAATAACATTCACACTGTTCACATTCCCCACACTGTTCCCCTGAACAGACCCTCCGCCGATACCAAGGCCCCCTATACCTCCCTGGAAATCTCATAGCCTCCGCAAATCCAGAACCATATTCTCGTCTTATATCTTCGTCAGCACCAAGATGTATGTATTAGCCATGGTATTCGTTTTAGGGTTCGTATCAAAGATAGCATGGAATTAATCTTACATACTTTCGCGCCACGAGGCTTCATCGGTGATGTACATCAGAAATGGTCCGTAGAGAGGAGCATCGGGATATTGTCTCGCAAGGTGAGAGTGTCTGGAATTCCACATCTTGTTATATGGATGTGCTGCTATTCTTTTGCTCTGAGAGTCCAAGGCCCAGTGAGGAAGCCAGTTGTATTGCGGATGGTAGTGGGGTTCTTGAGGTTCGCCTTGTGCGGGGTTGGGTTTGGAGTTGTCGGTCATGATATGTGATGACTGATTTGCCTTATGAGCTGGCAGTTCTCATTATTCTTTCTAAATAGCAAGAGAATAGAGAAATTTGTTGAATCGATCTGCGACAAAGTTTTAATGTCTCGAGCAGAAAATCGAAAGTCAGAAGTTGTGAATGAGGATAGCTTTTGTCGTTCAATTTTCAGGTACTGGTCTGATGTTGTAAGAGGGTATTGGTGAATCTCGAAGCTTGCGTTTCTTATTCAATTCACTTGGCTCAGCTGCCCACATATCCTCTCTCGATACAGGATGAATGTCTCTAGTGGGCTTCCGAGCTCCAAATGACCGGTCTACAAAGACTTTAGGGCAACTCTGGCTGAGCTTCAATGTTCGCGACATGTTAACTATTTTCTCAAAGTCATGTCATTCTGGGCTCCACGTTCCTTTGGTAGACTTAACCGCATTCACTGCCACAAGCTGATTCCAACAGTATTTTTTGTTGTGAAAATATTCGAGGACTATTACTTCTTCCTCTCACATTTCTTGTCGATCTAGATACATATAGTCGGCCAAAAGATTAGTGACGTGTGTTCCCTGCGATATGGTCCGACATGCGTCTCTTTGACCATATGCAACATGAATTTTTAGAGAAACCAGACAAGCAACTGAAAAATTCTGAAGACGAAGGAATAAGATTGGCGATGAAGCTATATAAACTAATGAACTGATGAACTTTCTTAAATGCTTATTCATGACAGCGATATTACCACTTTCTTGGCAGAAACGCCTTTCCTTTGTATTTCCAATCCCTTTTCTATAGATTCCAACCCATTTCCAACAACCATAGCCTCAGGAGCGGCAACAAAAACACCTTTCTCCAACGCGTCGAAAAGAAAATCCACAAAAATTGCCCTGCCCACGCTATTCGTTGCTACAGTTGAGCCTTCAACGAATTCGTTGTCAATTCCTCTAACTCTTTTCTTAATTTGATTGGAAATTATCCAAGGAACGAATGTATATAAAACTTTCGGAAGTATGAATCTTTTTGGTGGTGGAAATGGTACGGGGTAAGTAATCATAGAAAGGAACTTCCTCCCTTTACATTTATCGAGTATATCCATGCATGCATCGGCGGCTCCTTGTCCTATTGACATTGCACCGGCGGTAGTTTTGCCTTTGAATGCATTTATAAGATCAGGAATGGCAGTTTTGCTGTTGTAATCAAAGACTTGACTTGCACCAAGTTTCTTCAAAAGATCGAAGTTTTTGGGAGATGATGTAGAGAAGACTTCGTAACCAGCTGCGACGGCCAATCTGAGGTTTATTGTTAACATGAGATCATGAAGGGGCTGAAGGGAATGAAGGGGGTAACATCTGCAGAAGAGAGACTTACTGTATAGCGTTAATGCCAACACTGGTTGAACCACCCCAGATAAGTACAGTCTCCCCCGTTAATTTTGGGGACAATGATGGCAATTCTAGCGCTAACTGGTCCTTTTGAAAAAGCCCGGCAGCTGCGGAAGAAAGTCCCAAAGGAATCACACAAGCTTGCTCATAAGATAGTGTACGAGGAATGTGCGAAGTCATATTATCCAGAAGAACAGTATAGAGCTGAAAAGCACTTTCCGTGGGGGTATTGGATGATTCCGTGAGACCCATTGCCGTACCCACAACACGATCTCCAACCTTAAACCGTGTAACTCCGGGGCCAATTTCAACCACTTCCCCAGAAACATCATATCCAAGAATGCACGGATATTTGACCCAAGGAAACATAAAACTACCCATATCTTGTTTGATCCAATCTGCCGGGTTCATGGCAATTGCTCTATTCTTTACAACAACTTCATTCTTCATAGGTGTTGTATAAGGCGCAGATTTAACTTCCAGCTTGCCAAACCGATCTAACCATAATGCGGAATTCGAGGGGGGAGTTGTTGAGGGAGACATGCCAGTGGGACGTCTGAGCGAGGAGAGGATTTAGAGATTCCGGATACGGTAGATGTCGATTTTGCCGGAGATAATGGGTATGGATCTGCGAGTAAGTACCTAGTATCTAGAGCTGACTGATATGAGAAAGAGATGTGCTAAGAAATGATTGCCCATCCTCAAAACGAGCATACAATGAAAGATACTTATACCCAATTCTTCCCGCTGCTGCGGACTTCGAACAGTCAATATGAGTGGAGAAATCCAGTCCATTTTGTCCGAATTCTTCATCCAAATCAAGCCTTCTCAGCAAAATCCTTCAAACATGGTGACAGATAATGTTATCGTTCTGTCAAAATGCGAGATGAAGTTAGTATGTAAAGATAGCGAACGCGAGAAGCGACGAACGTGTGGAGAGACCATTTTTAGACTTTTAGTGGAACTGGATTGAGGGCTGAGAATCCTATAATTTGATTGGTCCCGTGACCAAAGAAGCTTAGGGTGGAATGGTAAATGCGAACGAAGGTTAGCGTCCTGTGAGTTATCCGAAGCTTACTAGGTATGCGTTTATCTGTGTTTATCTGGGAAAACGATCTTACTGCACCTTGTCGAGCTTTTTTATATCTTGCGCAGATCTCAAGTTTCTCGAATTTGTTAGAATGCGATGCCGGTTATAGAATACCGTGATGGCTTGCCTGGTCGACCTAATATCAGCCTTCACCCCTTTCGTTTCCTGGCCACAATGTGATCCGTCCAAACAAAATATCACCTCGCGAAATATCCATATGCAGCACATCGTGAGCTGCCCATGCTCCTTCTATTCCCAGACTTCACAACTCACACTATCTTTGGATCACGCATTAGAATCTCTATCTCTCTGGGCGTCACGTTTGATAAATCTTCAATTGATCTAGAGCCATGATGATCCCCCTTCTGGTCTCCGGAAAAGCTACCAACCGGAAGATAAGAGCGCATAAAAAATCACGTCGTGGATGTGGAAACTGTAAGTTGAGAAAAGTCAAGGTATGTCCAAGTTCCTATCCCATCTGAAGGAGAAATGTTTAACTGGCCGCCTGCAGTGTGATGAGGATAAACCAAAGTGTAAACGGTGTGCAGAATTCAATGTTCACTGCAATTACGACAACCAAACTTCAGTACTTCAACTACTTGAGAAGTCTTTTACCTTCGAAACTCTTCAGCATAGACTTCCCTATTCATTAAACCAAACAATCCCAGACCTCACTAGTTCGTGGCTGAAAGCTCCCGGAAAGATCGATATATACGATTTGAGCGACCAAGAACATTTGGAGTTGTTGAATAAGTTTCAAACGAGAACTGTTTACTCTATAACAACGAGTAGGAATCTTCAAATATATCAAAATGAGTTCATCAAGCTATCGTGTCTGGTATGTTGTTGAAACATAAAATTTCCACTCATCTTCTGCTGACCCACTACAGCATCCATACCTGATGCACGCTCTACTCACATTTACGCTAATGCATGACCGACACATCTCTATTGAGCACAGCGAAAGAATGTCTTCTCGGGAAGCTTTTCATTGGTGTCAAAGTATATCATTATTCAGCAAAAATTTGACATCCGGATCAATTAAATCTTCATCAGAACGCGATGCTTTATGGGCAACTTCTGTTCTTCTTGGTATAATCACATTTTGCAATATTGAAGCAGCGAGTCCAGAAGAAGCTTGGCCTTTAAAACCAGTTTCATCTCTGGATCTGAATTGGTTAACGATGAGCTATGGGAAGTCTGAAATTTGGAAATTGGGTCTGGACCAAAATGCGAGCGCATTTAAGACACTGATGGCACCGTCTCATGAAACTTCATCACAATTCTCACACATTCGTCTTGAGACATTGCCCCAAGCTTTCGTCACGCTTCTGAATCTGTATCCCAGCTCCAACTCACATGACAACCCCTATCATCTTGCAGCATCTTTATTATCAGATATTATTGATGTTGATGATCCTATTACTGTAATTTTGAAGTTTTGGACCTTCGTCAACAGTATGCATTCGCAGCTCAAAAGATTACTTCTACAAAAAGACCCTCGCGCTCTCTTGTTGCAAGCTTATTGGCTTGGAAGAGTTTGTCAATTTCCACATTGGTGGATTTGGAGGCGTGTATCACTGGAGTGTCAGGCTATCTGCATATATTTGGAGACCTTTCACAAACATGAATTGGATATTCAGACACTTCTAGTCTACCCAAAGATGGTTTCTGGGCTGACATCTTACTGAATTGTTCGTCGAGGTGGCCTCACTAATCTATTTTTAGAGATCCTGAGAGTCATCCTGACTGTGTTTGTGACGCATAGATGTCGATGGTCATGTGCAACTACTTCTACTATTAATTAATATAATTCAATCACCACGACAACATCTCTTCAATTTCACTGTCATTTCCATTGCGACTGTCTCTTGTCTCCGAAAACTTTTGCCATTTCCCTGCACACAATATTATTTCCATGACAGGCAGATCCAAAGTCACTCGATTTTGAATCCTGTTGTTCTTCTCGATTTACGTGCGGACTGCCAAGCAAGAATTTATGGATGTTTTGTGTCTAGGGGAAACTTGCTATCTCCAACACTCTTTTGCCCACGATTCTGAGATTATATATCAACGAATTATCTTTGATGCGCATTTCTGTGACGATAACTACCTAATAACGGCGAAGGACAGAACCATAAGGAGACAGAGTATTCCAGAGCATTCTTATCGCTCATCGGATTCTATTCTCCTCTAGCTATTTTCCTTCGATTACATTCAATTGTTCGTCAATAATTCAGAGCAGTTTCACTCCCCCATGCGCTTTTCAAGATGAAGGCCGGTATCTTTTATCTTCGTTAAGTGTAAAGAGGTCAAGGACAATTTCTTTCGGCAACACCTCCGTCGTTTTTTTCTCGAGGCACCTTGTTCTCTTTCTGTCGTTTCTTTGTCCTCTCTGACGTTTTGTTCTTTCTGCTTTGTATCCTCTTTGTTCTCTTATTTCTTCTCTCTATAAAATCTTATCCCTCGACCATAATTTATATAATCACCAACATCACGCCATAACACCTAAAGACGCCAAAGTCCAAGCTATCAACAAGAATATTCTGCATTCACTTTCGATTCGACATCTTAGCAAACCATGTGCGCAGCCATGTGTTCCAATCCAGGCAAAGCTTCGAAGAGCTGCTACAACAAATCAGTCACTTCTAGCCCAGCTCTTGTTCTTCGACATGAAATTAATGGCTGGGTGTGTTGTTGTTGTGGCCTAGATAATGGTGGGGATTGTGTTTGGTGTGCGGGATGTACTCATTACACAGTCAATTGTGTTTCTTGCTTTTCTTATTAAGTAACCCTCCGTGCTGGGTGCTTGAGATGGAGAATTCAAGGGTTACAATAACTGATAGGTTTATGTCTAATAGAATTCCCGTCCAAACCAATTTAATCGATTTCCAAAACATTTGTGAGTCCTTGAACGATATATACTAATTCTTCTCTTCATCTTGCCATGTGCCAATGCTCCACACTTTTTCCCACCCACTCTCGCTACTAGCATGAACCCCCCGCCATTCTGTATGCAAATAAGTAATCCGAGCCCAACATCTACCCATAATTTCTCACTGACCACCAAATTCAAGGTTAGAGCGAGCATTTGCATGGCTAGACCGAAGTGGAACCTAAAATGATGCCACGCCTTTTGAGGTCCGGACCAACGATTTGATTCTTTGACTTTAACATTGATTTGTCTCCGCCCGACAACGAGCAAACTGCATCTCTACTTCTCATACGTGTAGTCGAAAAATGTACCGAGAATTATACCGATTCGTTTCTTCGGGACATCATATGAATCCGGCTACAGTCAGCTTTGCATATGTTCGAACTGGGTCGGCCAAGAATGAGCGAATCAAGATGACTGCCGAGTTTTCCATCACGTGTAAGTACTTGATTACCTTGTCCTTGTGTAACTTTCTGTACAATGTGTAGCGTACAGTCATGTCAAGCCGATGACGACGATGCGGCGTAGTTTAATATCGGCGTTTTAGGACACACAAATGAGATCTCACACTATTAATCGTCGATCGCCCGATAAGCCTTACCGCCACTTTTGATTCTCTTGGGTTAGATCAAATAACATGGAGTCATTGGAGCAAATTCCTCACAACGGCGACAAAGAACAAGCGAAGAAGTGAAGGATCAAGTGGTAAGATAAAGTGACGGGTGACAGAGACATCGTACGGTGAACCATTTTGAACACAAATGGCAATCTTGCTGGGGTATGGAGAAAATATGTGGAGATCTTGGAGAAATTGGAGGAATTGTCTGGGGTTTGGGCCTCCATGGGGTAGAGAGGTAAAGACATGGATTTGATGTGACGATCCTCACCTCATTGAGTGATTTGGCTTGAAGTAGTTTCGCAATTCGGTGAAGGATGCTTCTGCCCGCCACCTTCGAGATATCATCCCACACGTAGACGCAAACAGCGTCGTGGCGCCGCAGCGTTCTACATCGTACTGCACCGGATTGTTAGAGCACATAATGATCATCCTGACAGATTATCCTTTCCATCAAAAACTTTTGGCCATCAGAAATCCACCTCCACATCCCCAGATTACATGTCCTAGTTCAAGTCCTCATTACTCGAGAGTCAATACGAGTCTTGGTCTTCGAATTTTTGGCATGACATGTTGATCTTTTCCCTGAAATTACAGCCAAGGCAGGCAATTTTTCTCGTGCTCACGTAGGATCCTTGTATGCACATGTATCTTGTACCGTGGGGTTGAGGTAAGCTTCTGGGGGCTGACGGGCGGGGCGCGCGCCAAATCTATGTGAAATCGCCCTAGCTCAGCCTAGTCAAGGTAACATGTTCCTTCATTGGTTCGTTGTTTGCCGCTTTTCCCCATTTCCTTGAAACTTACCTTGAAATCCCAAGCCCGAGAGACTGAATAGCTAAGGTAGAGTTCAAACTCTTCTGCTCGGTCGTCCCGACCCTGGCTTGATCATCCAGCACAAGGTCCTCTAGCTAGCTGGTCAATTGGTTGACTGGACCATCTTTTCACCCAGTTCGAGCTTAGCATGACATGTCTGTGGTGCATCAACATACCTACGCGTATTTCTAGTGAGGTTATTCTCCACAATAGTATGCGACAAGGGTGTAACCTAGGTGCAGGTAGCTATAATCTTGAGATGGAGGGGAAAGTTGGATGATCCCAAATCCAACGGGCAATGAGATTATAAGGCTTATGGTTTCCACCGATTCTTGGATTATTCTTCCTCTTGCTTGTTTACTTTGCCCAGCTTTCTCCAAGTCTTTCTAGTTGTCTTCTTCGTTCTCATCTTGCACGATGGCCTCAACGAAGAATCAAGTTGATAATATCGACACTGTCGAGCACGCTCACCCATCTACTCACGTCGATTTGAATAAGAATATTACTGCCAAGTAAGTGGCAACTTATCTATTGCTGATTTCCTATGAAAGCATGATTGTTACTAATACCTTGTTCATAGAATTCAAAATCCTCTAGCAGGATTATCAGAAGAAACCATCATTCGAGATGTGGGAGAATTTGCACAAGCCAACGACCTCAACCATATCCTTCCTTTGCTGGAGAAAGGTGCTTTGGTAGCATCCGATCCTGAGAACTTTGAGAATGTAGACAGATTGGAAGAGGATGAAAAAGTGGCTTTGAGATACGAAGCGGCACATAGATGGAGCCACCCAAGGACACTTTACTTGACAATCATTACCTGCTCTATTGGTGCAGCTGTTCAAGGTTGGGATCAGACGGGTAGTAACGGAGCAAATCTTTCATTTCCATCAGAATTCGGAATTGGCCAAGGAGAAAACCCAAATTCCCCAAACCATGATCGTGATAATTGGCTTGTTGGATTGGTTAACGCAGCTCCATATATTGGATCGGCTTTCTTGTGAGTTGACATCGAGTTTTGGTACCGCAAATGATCATGGCTGACGATCTATACAGTGGCTGTTGGATGAGTGATCCCTTCAATGCCTGGTTCGGACGTCGTGGTACCATTTTCATCGCAGCTATTATTTGTATCTTTACACCTATCGGAGGAGCTTTCGCCAAGTCTTGGGAAACTCTCTTTGCCAGTCGTATAATTTTAGGGCTTGGAATGGGTCTGAAAGGAAGTACAGTACCAATCTTTGCTGCGGAGAATAGTCCAGCTATGATTCGAGGAGCATTGGTTATGTCATGGCAAATGTGGACTGCTTTTGGTATCTTCTTAGGATTTGTTGCAGTGAGTATTGATTGATTCTTCAGCAAAGTTTCATCAGCTGACATCCATCCAGAACTTGGTCGTCATTGATACAGGCAAGATCGCATGGAGACTCCAAATTGGATCTGCATTCATTCCAGCTCTACCTCTCGCAGCCTTGATCTACTTCTGCCCGGGTAAGTAAATTCAGTTTGTGAATCCATTCAACTAGCTAATGATCGACTTAGAATCTCCAAGATGGTTGATGAAACGAGGAGAATACCAGAGGGCCTATAAGTCTCTTTGCCGACTCCGTAAACACGATCTTTTTGCTGCTCGTGATCTCTACTTCATCGACTGCCAACTCAAAATCGAAGCAGCTATTGTCGGTGAAACCAACTACATCAGTAGATTCGTTCAATTATTTACCATTCCGCGTGTACGAAGAGCAACTCTTGCATCTTTTACCGTTATGATTGCTCAACAGATGTGTGGTATCAACATCATCTCATTCTATTCTTCGACCATTTTCAGACAGGCAGGTGCTTCCGAAAAGAATGCATTGATTGCTAGTTTTGGATTCGGATTGGTTAATTTCGTATTTGCGTAAGTCTTTTTTCTCCTTACTTCATCGAATGTTTTGCCCACTCTTTGAACCACTACATCAAGATACTAATATTGTTTATCTAGCTGGCCGGCAATTTGGACCATTGACACCTTTGGTCGACGTTCTCTACTTCTTTTCACTTTCCCACAAATGGCATGGTCTCTCCTCGTCGCTGGTCTATGCTTCCTCGTCCCTGAAGATTCCAAAGCGCATCTTGCACTCATCGCCACATTCATTTACATATTTGCGGCATTTTATTCACCGGGAGAAGGGCCTGTTCCTTTTACTTACTCGGCCGAGGTTTTCCCATTATCTCACAGAGAAGTTGGAATGGGCTGGGCAGTGGCAACATGTCTATTCTGGGCAGCCGTTCTATCAATTTCTTTCCCTAAGATCTTGGAAGTCTTCCATCCCGTCGGAGCATTTGGATTTTACGCGTAAGTGTTTCGCCTTTTTACACAGATTGCACAATTCACTAACACAAAAACTAGCGGACTCAATGTTGTCGCTTTCGTAATGATTTTCCTCTTTGTCCCCGAGACCAAACAACGTACACTCGAAGAATTAGACTACATTTTCGCCATCCCAACCCGTACATTCATGAAATATCAAATCACCAAAACCCTCCCATACTGGGTTCAACGATATGTATTTTTCAACAAGCACGCGGTACTAGAACCTCTTTATCATTTTGAGGAGACGGCGGACTATAGAGCACCTGATACGAAACTTACAGGACAGCCGGAACAGATTGAGAAGGTGGAGAGGAGTAGCGAGGGAGAGAGCGCGGAGATTTCAACTGGAGAGAAAAATTAATGGCGTTGATGCGAAATGAAGGGATTGGATTGAAAGATGGGATATCTTCTATAGGAATAGAAAGATAGATAATGGAGGATAGAGATTTACAAATACACAACTGGATTTAAATAACTTACATTCTGCCTAATTGATTTTCTGATGTATATGGTATAAAGTGATCTTTTCAGCCTGTATAAGTCGACAAAATGATGGTTATTCGAACGGAACTTGGAATTCCTTTCTATCTCCCTGTAGCTTCAAAAAAGAGTCAAGATGAAGCATCAAAAGAAGAATTTCTTGCCAGCAATCACACGCCCTTAAAATCATTTCCCCACCAGCAAATATACTATCTCTCCTATCTCCCTCCTATTAACCGAGCCATTCCGTCGATAAAGCAAACATCAAGTTTGCAGGTCATATTCACCAGTTCACTTTTTACGCAGGTAGTTACACTTACACAATGTTGAAATATTTCCTTCATTACTGTTAACTGCTACCAGAGCAACCAACTAATTCGTGTTGTTTCGTTTTCATGACCGCCTAATGCATGCATCGTATGCTTAATTATTCGTTTGCTTACTAATTCCCTCATAAGATACCACAACTAAAACGCCCATATGCACCGCCAAAATGCATATCAACCACCCAAAAGAAAGGAATAAAAGCCATGTGATGAACCATTTTTCATGCAACCAAACATAACCTGAAACAACGAAACGTCGATCCTTGAATCCTTCTCAACCAGTCTCAGTCTCAACATCTGGTTGTCTTCCACTCAAACTCGCCTTGTTCTTCATTCTCCTTGCCGCAAACTTCATCTCATCCTTTGCAAAAACCAGGTTCCTCACTGGTTTCCACTGCATAAGTCCCCTCTGCTTTCTATGCAAGCCTTTTGAATTCTCCTTATAATTCTGATACTGTTTGATCGGATTACTGGAATGACTCGACCCATTGTTTCCATCCATCTCGCCGTTCTCATTTGTTGATCTAGTCGTAGCATCATTCAAGCCTAAATCCGATTCCGCATCCGAGTCTGAGTCCGAAGATGTAGACGAAGTACTTGTGTACTCGCTCATATTTTCATTGAGATTTGCTTCAACACATCCACCTTCTCCTCGCGGCTTCCGTACCATGCTAGCCTCATAGTCAGCATCCTGATACTTCTGTCCGAAACCACCCTTATTGACGTACTGTGCAGGATCCTGACCAAAAGCTCCACTCCAATCTGTTCCATCTTGATCTAACCACTTAGCCTTCTCATCTTCATCAGCTTGAATGAGAACATCTCTTCCTTGGGTTAACGACTGATCGTGAAGTTGTTGAACAATTGGTGGGATTTCTTTCGTTACAATATTACCACGCACACCTTCGGAATGGCATGCTTCCCAAGTTTCTTGAGTTTCTCGGGAATCATTGTCGGTGACAAATCTTTCGTGATCTTGATCCATACCAGCTTTAAATCTCCCCGAAAATCTGAGTCGTCCAATTTCTTCAATCTCTATATCTGGAATGTCGTGAAAATTTTCCTCAGTGATGTAATTTTGAGTAAGTCTCATGCCCTTGTCAGTTTTCCAGATTGGAATATCAATTTCTTCCGCCTTATTGTCCTCCAGCTTGTGAAGCCAGATTACTGCATAGGCATCTGCTCCACGTTTACCAGTGACGTGAAATTCGAAGACGATTGGTGAACGATAACGATATTTGACTGGAAGTCGAATATTATTTTTTCCTTCTTTCCTGGAAAGGTCCCAGTATACACCATCACCTCCTTCAGTCTTTTGACATTGGGTACGGTTAATCTTTCCTACACTTCCTCCAGTTCGAAGCTTCAGTTTGGAGTTTTTGGCATAGCCAGTAGCTGCAATTCTATCAGATGTGAATTCAAATGTTCCGACATCCCAGCCCAATTGTTGTGGTGGTAATCTGGTTTCGACACTTCTGAAAAGAACGGAGATTCTGACGCGACCAAAACCAATTCCACCATCCAGAGGATACCATCTTGTAACTTGAGAACTTGTTTGTAGAAGATCCGATAATTTCAGAGGAACAACTCCAAGAATTGGATCGTGCTGTCTCATACGTTGATCCCGTACTGTGACGGTGATAATTGCTGATCTCCAGTCGCGGATGAAACGTTCAGTACCTGCATTGAAGATAGGCTTTGAGCTGACAACCTTGGAACGTGTACGATATACCTAAAAATGGTGAGTCATGAGAAACCAGCATAGAAGACAATACATACCAATTCATCGTTGTATAAAATGGTACAATAACTGCTTGGTAACTTCTTATGTTCCTCTTCTTTATTCTCACCTGCTTCCACTGCTGGTTCAAACTCCCTACCCTTTCGATTACCATCACTACCTTTGACATTTTGTAATTCGAGGTTGACAATTTGATGAACAATAACACTGCAGACACCACTTGGCCATAATGGATCAGGGGGAGTATGAACCGCAGCATCTTCTTCAAGAGTATCAAGACTCCCTTTTGGATCTTGTAATTCTTCCTTATCTTGCAATTCTTTGGGTAGATTGATGTCTTTTCCATGGCTTCTCATTGCTGGTCTGAATTGTGGTTTACCAAAGTATCCAACTTCCCAATGAAGTTCACCAGGCATCGAACTATCGGAATCCATACCACGAAGTTTCGAAACTTGTGGATACATCTTCCCTGGGTGTTGAATCATTTTTTGCATGGAAAGTTCGACTTTACCAACAACATCATCAGAAGTGGATCGATCAGAATCCCAAAGTTCCATTGAAAGTTGTTCATCAGCCTTGATGAGATCAGGAGTTACGAGTAGAGCACAAGTCTCTTCCCAAACGGGGTTGAGGTCGTCTTGAATGACCCGAGTGCAATACATTGGCTTTCCGTACTTAGAGAAACTGACAGTGATGTAAGGATCACTTCCACCACCTTCACTTCCACGACGATCCTGCTTGCTAAGGCCAGTAGCTCTATGAATTCTGATCCAAAGAACACCAAGTGCTTGGACATCCTTTTGAATATCGTCACCCTTCAATAATTTGGCCATATCCAATGTCATAGATTTTGGGGCAACATATTCATTGGCAGCGGCACCAATGGCATAATTAACGAAGTTAGAGATAAGAGGAAGGTTAAGGATGTTTATACCCGTTTCGATCATTGGAACACATCCAGCTTGAACTTTTGGAAGTCCCATCAATGTAAATGTTAAAGCCTTCAAAAATGGAGGCTCTGGGGAAAGTTGAAGACGTAATCGAACGGTTCCGACAAGACCTTGCAATTCAACAAAAATTGGGAGAGGTCTGCAATCAATTAGCATTGTCACATAGTGGAAGGAAACAAAAACTTACACTCCGAATAGTCCTTTCATACCGAGATAGAATACCAGTTGCATGTGCATATTCTTCGCCTTCTCGGAAGTTCCACCTCCTGAAGGTTGAGCATGATATGCAAAAGAGCATTCCAAATTATAATAATCTCCACCTCCCTCATCTGCGGCTAACTCTTGAGGGTCTTTGTTCTTTTCATTTTGTCTATGGATATCATCCTTCATTTCCTGAACATGACCATCAGGAAGAGCTCGTAAACTCAAAATTCGGAAAGGATTTGTCCCTTGATTGATTTCTGCGACTCTGACGTTTTCAATGATACCAGGTACCGAAGCTTGCATAACATCTTCAAGAGTGTCTGCAACAGAGGCAAATAGATCAGGGTCAATAAGTCCCCACATAACGCCCATCAGACTATTGATCCATTCGACGGATTCCGGAATTAAATTTGCGGTCGCCTGAGAATATTAGCTTAGAGACTCAATTCTGGATTATGTATACTAACCATTTGACCTCTTTGTCTTTCGCTCTCCCATTCCATAGCTCGGCCAGATCTTATGACCTCCTTCACCCAAAGAAATACACCCGATGCAACACATGCTCCCAAAGGAATAAGACCATATAAAGCTCCACCAAATAATCTCCCTAAAACCACAATACCCAAAAATATTCCAATGACAAGTAGCGTTGATCGCTTCTCCATAGATTCGTACATGGGTTCATAACTGACCGAGGGTGTAGGATGGAATAAAATATTCGTTTTTTCTCCATGAATTGGAACATCGGAAGTACTCCCAGGTTCTACTGGATCTGGTGGCGCGGTGATATCTTGATTTACTCTGTATTCTTCCCCGGATTGAGTGGCTTCTGTCTTTACTGGTGTAGGTTTATTAATATTTGCATTTGGAACGGAAAGCTGTTACCATAAATGTCAGTTATATATCAAAAGTCAATGAGGCTGGCAGATGTAGCGTACCTGTGGATTATCAACTGCCTTCATGAAATCTGCATTGACATCCTCAATTTCTACATTTTTCCCAGTTGTTGGATCGGTGACAATCTTCCTCGTTCCTTCAACTCCATGTGGTTGTCCTTCTGTATGATCTGTCGCATCTCCTTGAACGCGTGATTGTAATTGGGCATTAATTTTTGCATCTCTCTCTCTCTTATCTGAATCTAAGCTCTCCACGAACCGTTGAATGTTCGGGATTGGATTGGAGCCGGAGTAATGTGCTCCCGGACCTTTCTTGTGATCGTTCGACATCTTGCTAGAGATGGAGGATTAATATTGAATCGAGGTCGAATTTCAAGGCGGGAGGGGAAGCGGGGGAGGTATCTGCGGGATGCGCTCTTGGTCGACCAAAATAGCAGACAAAAATGCCGTTTTTGATCAACAAAAAGTGCAATTGAGGATGTTCTTACTACCTTCTTACTGCCTTGACAGCCAGCAACTTCGTTATGTTGAATCGTGAAAGAAAGAATTAGGTATCGATGAAGTATGAAGGATCATGAGGAAAGGAATAAAGAAGACGGCAGAAGGGCACAAGTCATTACCCAGATCGCCATGGTAAAAATAATTGTTTGGAATTGATGTGGAATTGCATAACAAGGAACGATGGCCAGGTCGGTTGGAAGTGATGTCATATTAAGGTAGCTTGAGAGCTTCACTGGAGACACTCTTCGGCCAAGCGTCAGCCACGCAATCACGAAGCGGGATTGTGTTTATGTACAATGTGGAAATTCTTGATTTTATCTCCTCGATTAGAGGATGAGATGAAACATGGTTGGCTGGTTGCTCTTTATGTTGTCGTTAGCATTGAGGATTGATCGAGGCTCACAATTGCGACGATGATGCTCAAGAATTCTTTGGCCGGGGAAAGTTCTCCGAAGTGGTGATCGCCCTACAGCTTGGCAGCTTACCTAAGCATCTCTACTTGACAGGGCTGTCTTCATACATGGAAAATGCAGAGAGCAGTCAAGCAAGATTTGCGGTGAAAACCCAATCGGGAGCATTCAAAAGCCTTTCCTTATGTTATATCTCATCAGCATCGTGGTCTTTCAATGTGCATGATTGATTCAATTGAGCGTACCTTTTTGTGATCTACTCAGGTAGCTGTGTGGAGGTAGCTTCGACCTATAAATATCTACCCAGGCACCACACTTTTCCCTGGTTGGTCTGCTGTCTGTCTGTCATTGTGGCCAATGGAATATCTTGGAAGTGGGAACTATGGGATTGGCTATCTATCTATCTCTAGGTTGCCATTGATCACACACACATTGTCATTGTCACTGATTGTGTCCTAGTACAGAACGTTGACGTCGAGATCAACTATAGTACAAGAATATCTATTATCCCTCACGACGCACTTGTCAATCCTTTGATATGGGACATACCAGATTCATCAATTGCTGGAAATGTTCCCACGGCAAACTAGATAACTCTCCTCTCACCATCAGTGAAGATGGTATGATAATTGATAACGAATCTGGTGACGCTCATGCGGAAGTGGTGGACCTCAAAAACAGTATTATCGCTCCTGGCTTTATCGAATTGCAAATCAATGGTGCTTTGGGTTTCCATTTTGCAAATTATGTCGACTCTGCCAGTTATCAGGATGGTGTTCGAAAATTATCGCAATATCTCCCGAGCACAGGAGTAACTGCGTTCTACCCCACAGTACCTACTGTCCAACATGATGTTTTCCACAATGTCCTACCGTTTTTGAGACCATCCAATTCATCTACGGGGGCCAGCGTGTTAGGTGCACACGTTGAAGGACCCTTCCTTACTCCAAGTAAGAAAGGTGCCCACAATGCCGGAAATCTGCTCGTTCCCGAAACTTCGACTCTTGAAGATGTCTATGGGAAAGACAATCTCTTAAATGCGATTCGAGTTGTAACAATGGCTCCGGAGCTACCAGGGGCATTGGAGCACATCCAAAAACTGAGAGAGGAGTACACCATTTCGGTGAGTATGGGACACAGTGCAGCCACCTATGACGAAGGATTGAAGGGTATGGACGCTGGTGCTTCTCTATTGACCCACACCTTTAATGCTATGAATCCTTTGCACCACAGAGAGCCAGGCTTAGTTGGTAAGTTCAACTAAAATTCATGAGGTTTCCAATAGTCCGGTGTACAGTCCAGCGATCAGAGGCTCTCAATGTTTGAAAGCAATGTAGTTTCCCAACTGGATTTGGTGATTTAAACCATTTAAAAAATTCAACTTCATTCAGACATTGAGAATCCCTGATTGACTACATGGGGTTTAAGTACGCCCTGGACTGAATTAGGCTGAAAATTGACGCTAAACATTCATAGGTCTTATATCGAGTCCGAAAGCTGGGAACCGATGGAAGCCATCGTTTTCATTGATTGCCGATTCTATTCAGTGAGTAAATCATTTGCCTCACATATGCTTGAAGCTGGATCGAGATATGTGGTAGTTTGGATTTGTCGCCATTGTATTACTTTATTGCATCAGGTCTTCACTTTTCCATCGGGATTGTGGCAGCAGGATTCATGGCTAGGCTTTGAATTGCTGGTCTTTCCCATTCTGCCCCATGACATATTATTCTTTTACTTCTTTCCTTCCATCGTCCCAATCATTTTTCTTGTTTTCGCCCCTTTAGCCCGGTTTCATGCTGACAACCAAAAGCCTTCATCCATCAATTGTATCCATGACCTATCACTCTTCTCCAAATAAGGCTATCTTAGTAACCGATTCCGTCGAGCTTTCCGGTCTTCCAGATGGTATTTATCCTGGGCATTCACAGATCCCGCACCCACAGCTCAAAGAAGGGAATAAAGTGACTATAGCTGGAACTGAAACCCTTGTTGGTACTTGTATTCCACTAGATCAGTGCGTCAGAAATCTCATGGAATGGGCAAACATACCAATCGAGAAAGCTGTAATGACAGTCACTGAGAACGTAGCAGTTCCGATTGGTCTGGTGGATAGAGGTGGCCTAGAATCTGGGTATAGAGGGGATTTTGTGGTGATGGATAAACAAGGGCATGTAAAGGAGACCTGGGTGCTAGGAAAAAGGATATGGAGCAGTAGTTGAAAGTTTATGAGTCGAAGGTTCAATACACGTATACAGTAGATTGATTTAAAAGTCCTCATACAAATCATTTCTTTCCCGTCGATAAATTTCCAGAATTCTTTCAACCATCTTCACAGCCGGATATCTTTTCTCGATAGCAAGTGTCAAACGTCAGACTTCGCAACGGTTGCAAGTAAGTTTGATGACTGGAGGACGAATAATCTCATTTGTTCAACTGCACTTCCTTTAATTCTTGGTATGAAAATTGTGGTGAGAAAGAACAATCATCCTGAAGTCTTTCCTGTTCGTGGGAATATTTGAATTTATAGGGATGATTTCGTTTGTGATAACCCTGGAGCTTCAACAGCCTATTTAACCGATTACTCGGCATAATGGTACTAATCACAGCCTTGATTCAGCCACGAACAAGATTTCACCAACGCAACAACATACTCAATCTAGACATCTTGATCTGAAAGCCCACAAATACTCACTGTACCTTTTTCAAATCAAGTAATTACCTGCGTGTTCTCGAAAGATTTTGCGGGTTCCAAACTTCCAAACACCCACTTCTTCCACGAACAGACATTTTGTCAAAAATTAATGCGATGAAATTCCAGGGTATTCTTGTCGTCCGAAGGTACCAGCCACTTATGTGTTTGTGGAATGTCACTCATCTTGTTTTGTAGTAGCCAGGTATACTGAAAAATCCCTGGGCGTTGTTATGCACGGAGAGCACTGCAAATTTACCCTCAGACATGAAATGTTTTTCTGCGCGACATTTCTATCAAAATGAAAAATTTCATCAACGTACTGAGAGAGTGACATTCTTGTGCCCTTACTCAGTTTTTTCAGAATGATACACTGTCGATATGAGGTTAAGTATCGAAAGAGGTAGCCGAGTCCTCTCTCATAACGGCAAGGAGAAGTTTAGAGCTGTTTAGTGGAGCATCCCATCAGCCCGTGTGGATTCCGGCATTCATAAGGATGACGAGTCTAATCGCTTGGCAGTTAAGGGCATGCGACGACAACCCCGCTCTCCTCCAATTGAACTTCAGAATTTTGGGGGTTTATGCTTAAATGTTTAAGAGGCAAGCGAAAATAGATTTGTTCTACAATATTCGCCTGTGGAATTTCATCTGGAAATTGGTAAAAGCATACGACGCATTGGATGGTGAATCTACTTTCTGTTGGACCTGTTTCCGCGGATACAGGGGACTGTTGTTGGAGCTAGAACTAGTGTTTGCTTACGATTTGATCTTCAGTATTGTATAGAGTAAGACGTCAATGATTAAGCCTCATTCGCGACTCAAGTTCTATGAAATTGTTACAGCATTTGCGTGATGGTATTTTTGGCACAAAATATTGCAAGCTGCTTGCATTCTCCATGGAAGAGGCCGGAAGCTGGATTGGATTTTGATTGAAGTTTGAACACCAGATATCTCAAAGGGCTCAAAGCATTGTTAAACTTCTTCCCTAGCTAGCTTTAGAACGGTAGATTGTAGTGGTATTTTACAAGCTTATAGTTAAGCCTCTTCCTACGGAGAATACTTGCGCGTCCTGCCGTTATGACCAGGTTGGGGACCAAGGATTGATATTTGTTATACCGTCATATTCATTGGTTCCTCAAGGAAATTTACTCCATCATGAAACCTTGAGACACTGTTCACGGGGGATTCTCCATATCATAGTTACTAAAGAGTGAGAAGAACACGGTGAACGGTGCACGTTATTGAAAGTGGCTTGGGCCAATAATGAATGAGATGTTTCGAAACAAATGGATTGATATCAACAGAAGCTTACGAAATTCATTGCGAAGACAGCAAGGACCTTATATTTGCCAAGGCTGAATTTACCATTGACCATGCTGGTGATAGTGGATATCAGTGACATTCATGGTGACGACTTGTTAACATGATGGCGGTGTTGATGGAATGGAGAATACATTGCAGTAAAGCATAATTTCAAGATGAACAATTGAAAACTTCAAGAACATAAATAGGTTCTCGACATCTCCCCTTCTTATCATCATCATTCTCTTCATCTTCACTTCCACTTCACTGTTTAAACCTGAACTCAAAGCACTCTTTTAGATTTACACTCTTGAACGTTCAATATGGTTCAAATCTCTAAACTTGCCATTGCTCTCTCGGCAGCTTTCCTTGCACCTGTCATCGCCCATCCTGGGGAGCACCATGATCACCATGCCATCAAGCGAGAAATCATTGCTCGTGATCAAATGGCTTCCGCTGCCAAAAGGTCACTCGATTCTTGCTCTGGATCCTTGAAGCATCGTCAACTTAATGCACGATCTGTTACTCGTCGTGCAGAAGCTGCTCGCTCTCTCCGTGCCAAGCGCGATATCAAGACTTGTGAGTAATACCTACCCATTCATAGGACTTCAATTCCATTCGAAACTCCATAGTATGCAGCATCCTTGCAGTATTTCTAATACTAATACAAACCTACAGTACCCAAAAAGTTCCGTCGTGATCTCGCCACCCTTGAAGTCTACGAAGCTATCAACCACAATGAAACCGGTGTTCTTGACTACAGTGTCAACTCCCCGGAGTCCACCATCTTTGCCGCTAACACCTCTTGCATCTTGACTCCTACCGTTACCGATGGTCCTTACTACGTTCTCGGTGAAACTATCCGCCAAAACGTCACTGAAGGACAAGCCGGTATTCCTCTCCATCTTGAGGTTCAATACATCGATATCACAACATGCGAGCCCGTCCCCGAGCTCTACGTCGATATCTGGAACTGTAACGCCACTGGTGTCTACGGTGGTATCAATGTCACTGGAAATGTCGCCGATGGTGGTTATGATTCTACCTTCTTGAGAGGTATCCAAGCTACCGATGATGACGGAGTCGCTACCTTCGATACCATCTTCCCAGGTCATTATGATGGACGTGCTACACACACCCATCTTCTCACCCACTCCAACGTTACCGTTCTTGCAAACAACACTATCCAAGGAGGAGCCGTAACCCACATCGGTCAACTTTTCTGGAACGAAGTTCTCCGCAGCGCAGTCGAAGACACATACCCATACAACACCAACACTCAAGCCGTTACCACCAATGCTGATGATATGTGGTCTATTCTCCAAGCCGATAATGAGTACGATCCTTTCCCAGAGTTCATGTACTTGAGCGACGATATCACCGATGGATTATTAGCCTGGATTCAAATCGGTATCAACACCACTGCAGATTGGTCTGATGATGATTACTACAGTGTCGCCGCTACTATTCAAGCCGATGGCGGACATGCTAGCACTTCTAGTTTCTCCGGCGGTGGAGGTGACGGTGGTGCCGGCAACGGTACAGCTCCAGGCAATGGAACTGCTCCACCTTCTTAAGAAAATCGCACATTTTAAGTTTACTGTTACTGTTTTGTAAATAAGAGTTCAAGTAACTGCAGAGCTACTGCTGTTGGCTCGCCGCATGTTAGATTATTCGTTTCAAATATACCTTTTGGGCCTACCTTGGCACTTATCGATGTCAATTTATTCATGTTTTAAGTGAATGTTGGGTGATAATTACGATAAATCATAAAGCCTCTTTCAATCTAGATGTCGAGGGTCTTTAGCCTAATAGATCATCAAGAAACTCGACCTTGAAATTTAGCCCCTTCATCGAGATTATTTTGGCGAGGCCAAGAAACTTTCAATTGGCCATACAACTCTGTTTGATCCTAGTATTTCATTCAAATTACTGTAGTTATAGATATATTAAGGCAAAATTGATCATCTTCTCAAAGCGAATAATGATTCCGATCCAATTTCCATTCTCATTGTTGTTAATTTGTTGAAAATGATGAAAAAGAACTTGACATTTAATCTGAAGCCTTTCTCGATACTACAGAAGTCACATGTTCATAATTTATCTTACCAAATATACTTCAGTAATATTTCTAATTTTTTGCTTCAAAAAGCTCGATGTCTTATCATTTAATACAGATTACTTCAATTGCCTCGCAATCTAATTCCTATAGTAGTAGAATCTATAATTAACTAAGTAAACACTTTATTAGTATTATAGGCCTTAGTAATTCAGCTGTAATATATCAGGGGATATTAGATATTCAAGGAAGTCTCAGATATGTATATAGTATTAGTCATAGGATATTCTAAATTGTAGAATATATTTCTTAGGATAATAGATTTTAGAAAAGAAAGAATAAAATAAGTAAGAAGGGTTTTATTACAATTAATAATGTTTTAAAGAATTAGCCTTAGAATAAAAGAATAAGTTAGGATAATAGGAATTATAGAATAAATGTTATATAATCAAAAGTTAATTAACATAGTTTATCAGTGCGTACACCACTTTTACCTCAATTTATACTCTTCAATTTCAATACACAATTTATTAACTATTTATTATACAATCGAATAATAAAGAAGGGAGAATACTTTTAGCTATTGAAGCTATCGAAAAAGATAAAAAACTTTTGATTCGAAAGATTGCTAAGCTATATAATATTATATATATAACATTTATTCAAAGAATAAACAGAACAACTTTTGCAATTGAATTTCGATTATAGAATCTGAAACTTATTAAAGTAAAAGAGCAAGTGATTATTTCATATATTCTTGATATAAATTCGAGAGGTTTTCCTTTTAAATTTAAAGGGGTGGAAGATATAGCAAATTATATTTTTGAATCGAAAGAAGGAAAAGCTATTGAAAAGTTTTGGGCATATCGATTTGTAAAACGATATAAAGAATTAAAGATACATTTTAGTTGTATTTATGACTTTCAAAGAACTCTTTATAAAGATTCTAAACTCCTTGAAGAATGATTTCGATTAGTTGCAAATATACAAGCGAAATATAGTATTTTGGATAGAGATTTTTATAATTTCAATAAAACAGATTTTATAATGGGAATTATATATACAGCAATAGTTATTATTAATACTGAGAGATATAGTAAAAGCAAATCAGTATAGTTAGGCAATCGAGAATGGGCTATAGCAATAATATATGGAAATAGAGAGAGTAAAACTATTCCCCTATTTCTAATAGTTCAAAAACAGATTTATTTTTCCAATTGATATACCAAAACCGATCTTTCTACAGATTGAATTATTAAATCTATATCTAATAAATGGACAAACAATAAAACAGATTTAAAATAATTAAAATATTTCAATAAATATATTAAGAATTGAAAAAAGAGCAAATATCGAATATTGATGCTGAATAAGTATGAAAGTTACGAATCAATAGCTTTTCAAATATATTATAAAGAGAATAATATTATATGTTTACATTTATCATTGCATTTAAATTATTTAATTCAATTATTTGATGTTAACTATTTTAGTAATCTAAAATATTTATATAATAATCAAATTGATAGATTTATTAAAGTATATATTAATTATATTTTGAAGATTGAATTTTTTATAATTTTCAAAGTTGTATATGAGAAATCAATTACCTTTTAGAATATGAAATCAGGATTTCGAGGAATAGATTTAATCTTATTTAACTCTGAAATTGTATTTTCGAAATTAAATATTCGAATTTATATATCTACTTTTCTTTTTTTCGATTTAAATTAATGGATCTTTTAAATTCCTTATAATTTAATTGAAGCTTTTTTTTAATTAATATTAATTAAATTTTGAATAATTTGTTATCAATTAAATTTATTTATATTTATATTTGAGATTGTATTAATTTTAATTAAAGGTATAAAGTAATTAGCTTATAAAAATATATTTTTGAATATAAAGATTTATATATTTCGAATAGCGAATGAGATATTAAGTAAGTATTGATGTATGAAAAAAATTCAATTATATTAAGAAGGAATGTTTATTAGATAAGAAACTCTTGATATATTATTTCAATAAGAGATTGATATTTAGATTCAATACGATGAGTGTTAAAAAGAGAATAAATCCAATGGGGAAGTATCTTTTATTTGATATTGTAGTAAATATGGAAAGATAGGTTATAATACAAGAATCTATCAAAATAATATAATAGATCCTAAATTGTTAGATTCTGAATAGTTTTAATTAATTGATTCAATTGTTGTTGAATAATATGGGTTTGAAAGTGTAAATTGAGGTAAAAGTGGTGTATGCACTGATATAGTGTACGCATTGATAAACTACGTTAATTTATTAATTAATTTGCTAATTGATATATTGGTCGATTTTAATATAAAGGTTTATATAGGGAATGAGTTTTATTATAATGTAGAGCTTTATATTCAAGAATAATCATTAGTTTTATTATTATAATTACAAGAATTACAATTAGTTACAATCTTATTGAATTTCTATTTGAAGTTTAGTCCAAATCATCTCGAGAGATCTCTAGACACTTCCACGTGACCCTAGAGGCAGGTCCCGTAATATAAAGAAATTTAAAAATCGATATTTTGAGGCTTTAGCTCTTCATTCAGAAAAAAATTAAATTCTAAAAATCTGATACACTACTAATGCCAATATACAGATTCAATAACCATATAAAATTTTATATAATAATATTATGTTTTGAGTGAGATATTAATAGGCCAAAAAGTGATTTTTAGTGTAAAAGGGTGGCTCAAAAAAGGGGTGGCCGGAAAATAGGGTGGCTGACTTAATGTTCTTGAGAAATGCGCGGACCACCCAGGAGTCCTAAGATGGCGGTCTAGGGGATATATAACAACCATCTTGAACTCAACTTTGAAAATCAACATCAATCGTTATCAAAAAACAGCATCGCAATCTTAAGATCATTATGAAATTCACTCGTATATACCAAGCTCTCTCCCCCGTTACATTTTCCCTCTTAGCTCTCACTAGCGCCACATTCACAAGCCCTACCGACCCAGCATCCACATGCTACACCTCCTTTGGTCCCTCGCTTTCTAACGCTACACGTTCTATTCCCTGGGGCACCCCTTCATTCCTCCTTCCAAACGGCACAATTTGTTGCGAATCTCTTTCCCAGATACGCGCTGGTATTGACGACATCGACACGCAACTCCTTAACCTCCTCGCTCAGAGAGCGGCATATGTAAGAGAAGCAACGAGATTCAAATCAACACTTGATACAGTAGATGTGCCAATTAGAGATCAAGAGGTTATCGAAGATGCGGTTGCCAAGGCTAATGAGACGATGCCGAGGCTGCCGGAGGTGATTGCGAGAAGCGTTTTCGAAGCGATTATTAATGGGAGTGTGCCATTTGAGGAGTGTGTTTGGGAGAGTTTTGAAGGGCTAGTGTAGAATTTGCTTTGGTATGGTTATGGAAGTGAGTCTGGGTGTGAGTTTCAAATTGAACAGAACCAGAATGGAGACAAATCTGGACGCCCAAACGTCAAACTCGTGGACCAAGCACTTATGCATACCGAGTTGTCTGGTTTTTGAATAGGATTGGTGTGGGGAGCTTGGGATGTCTTTGATATAAGATTTTGAGATATAGATACTTGAATCCTTGAAGTCGGTGAGCTGTAGGAACCCGAAGACTGTAAGGGGTTTGAGAGCATTGTTGTCAAGGAGTTTTAAGTTTTTGACACAATCGCCTCGCGGTACTAATCAAAAGTCGTGTTAACTTTGAAGTGTTCCAGATTAATTAGATGATATTGTATGACACTGAGAGTATTTTAAAATGTTGACTGAACAGAGGCTAGAATTTATTGAATTGAATGGCGATGCATCCCTGTAATGGCAAAGTTAATATTTTCGACGAAAAGAAATTCAATATAAATCCCCATATAAATTTTAATATATATATATATATATTATATTGATAATATTTTTTTTGGTTAATAACAAAATAACTTTATTATTATTAATAAATATTTATTATTTTAAATGGAATCTGTTTAATATTGATTTTTAATAGAAAAAAAGAAAATAGAAATTCTGAATGTCAGGAGTGATCCACTTTCCCACTAACCCACAAAAGCGTGGAGTATTCCAGATACTTCTGGAATAGTGGATCTATTATATATACCCAATCAGGTGATCGCTCCCTGACACTGAAAGGCTTTAGAGATTTTAGAATTCGATAAATATTAGAGTTGTAGAAAAGATAAATAAAAAAGGAACGAATTACAAAATTAAAAAAGGAGGGAAACAAGTATAAAAGTTACAAAGTAAATGAAAAGTATTAATTGAAAACTTAAAAAAGAATAAAGAATAAATCACTTATATCACTTTCAATTTATTCTTTAATCAAAAGTTTTATTACTATATTATATTATATAGAATATATTATAAGAATACAAAGACTATATAATTCTAATTTATATATTCAAATTAAATTAAATTATTAATCGAATTCAAAACAAATAAATATTTTAATAATTTTAAATTAAAAATTAAAAATAGTTTTCAAATTTCAAAAAATTATTAAATCTTTTTGGAATAAAATTTTCTAATTGTTTATAAAAAAAAGCCTTCTAATTAATACTTTAAAAACACTTTTTGTAATATATTATAAAATTATTGAAGATTTTCTTGGGCTCACAAAGCGGCCGCTTCGTCACCCACGGATTCTGCCACCACAGGGCATACGGTCATAACCCCCACCATCTACAGGCCCTTAAAGCCCATACTTTTTCAATGTGTATGCAAAAGCATATTTATAGAACTAATCGTGATTCGAAATACTTATGTAAAAGACAACTTCATCGAGTTGAGGAAAATCATGGCACGTAATTGGACAAAGAGAATTAAGATTGGAGAAGACGCAATGCAAGTGCATGCCCGCGGTACAAGCCACAGACCCAAGAGCCATGTTAAATATCATTCCTATCGTTTCGAGGATTATCAGATTGATTCCGTTTGGAACAATAGTTCCAGCTGTGTACAAGAGTACCACAGAACCAATCTGTGATGAAGTGAAGCTCATCGTATCACCTGGTGAAATCCCATCTGAAGTTAATTGCTACAGTGTCCATATTTTTGAGCGGGACGATGTTTGATAACATCTAAAGGACCTGTTTCTTCAATACGAATCCAACTCCAAATAAAACTACTTTGCTTAAATCGTTGTATCAAAGCAGATACCTCGCTAAATACTGATATCTGCCTTCGCTTCTACCCATGGCGATCAACAAGCGCTCTTTCTAACTTCAGTCATACGGCTATATAATTTGGTATCTTTGCTTGAACTTTTCTTCAATCTTCAGTACGCAGCTTTGAATTAGGCTTCTAACCCAGGTAGAACAGGGATGCTTAGTTTTATATGATTGTGTATTAGAACGTCGCTTGATACACAAGGGATTCAATAATACATACATAACGCAACTTTCACGCTTCAGCTTGGTCCATGAAAATCTTGTCAAAGGATACGAAGTACTATTTTTCAACACACAATGCTACTTTAGCCATTGGATTTTAGCTTCAATGTAGCTATGATAGTAAGCTTGCTAGCTAATGGGTCTGAGATATTCCTTATCTTCGGTTGGCAGTTAGGCACGTTTTGAAGAGATTCACTGGCCAAAAATCCCATGGGTACGTTTCAAGTGAATCAAGCAAAATATTCAGATGAAATTTTTGGTCCCACACCTTGACTGGCTGGTAAGTACTTTTCATTGAAAGACTCTCAAAATGGGTATTGGCCAGAAGGAAATGAAAGCTTTGCTACTTGGGCATGTTTTTGTTTAGTATTGTAATGAAAAGAGATTTGCACATAAAGCTTATGGTTCTTGGACAAGTTTTTCTTTCCTCAGGCTAGTAATTGGTTTTGAGCTATAGTCCATTGATTGTTTGTTGGAAAAATTCGTTGAGGCTTAGTTTAATAATTCAAAAGACTTCTCTGGCAGTTCCTTATGCATTTGCTTTCCAAATATTATTTTGAGAACTTTTCACTAGTAAGCACAATCCTAGACAAGCCACTTATCAGCAGTAATATGATTAACTTAGTTGAACCAATGTATTGAGTGCTGGAATCACTTGTACTTATGCATTTCCCAATCTAATCAAAGTCCTTGCATCGCTCAAGCAGCTCAATCTTTAAGGTTAATTGATCAACAAGCACAGCACCTCTCGACGGTTTCCGCGATAGCAGACTTGTTATCCAGATCAATACTTCATCACAACTAACACTGAAACATATTTCTTGTTCAAGGCTGACCAAGAAAACATAAATAGTAACTCCACAACATGACAAACATAAGTTGGAACATACATGTAAAAATTTAGGAAACGGAACCTGACAGATTTGTGTTCTTTTCTTATGGGCATATTCGCTGCAAGATACAACCCAGGATGAATTGCACAACTATAGGAAACATAATTCAGCAGAAACTTGCTATCTGTTGTGAAGGCCAGTTCAGACATAAAGAGACAACTATAGAAAAGAGACCCTTAAAGGAACCTAGTATTCATCGTTAGTAGCAGGAGCACAAGGTTGCACTGAGCATCTTTGCAAGGTCAACAATGCTTGGATTAGGGTATAGGCGTAAGTACGCTTTATGTTCAGATCTTGTCCTTATGAAGATTTTCCCTTTCTCGGAGGCTGGCTTGAACATGGCGAAGACTGCACAAGTATTTGCCACTTGGATGGCACAGACATGTAAGAAAAAGTTTTTCACTTACCACACATTTCACTTTTCAAGAATTACGCGCGTTGTATTTTTGGTATTTAATTGTATTAAATTGGTTTGTTTAGTCTGCTGTCCCACTATTCTTTATTTAAATATGTTGCTACTTGCAAGTACTTTTTTCATCATTTCCTGAAAGCTTTGCCTGAGGTCCGACGTCGAGAGTGGCATGACTCTTCATGATTATCAAAGGTTCCTCATGCAACAAGTATCATTAAATACCCTTTTATGTGTGAAGCTGACGGTATGCTATCACATAAAAAGCCTCATGAGTTTAGCTAGCCACTAATTAATTCTCGATATCGTCGTCGCTGTTTTCGTTCGTGATACCTTCGTCTTCTTCAGGTTCCTCATCCTCATTCTCCTCGCTGACTTCTTTAGCCTCATATTGGCTGTGTTCATAGTCATTATCTATTTTATCGCTATCATCACCGTCGTATGAAGCTTCGCTAACAAGATACTCTTCTTGACGATCGACGGTGCCAGCTTCAACCATGATCTGCAACTCCAGACCATTCCATTCATTCTTGATCTGGTGGAGCCAGAATGGTAAATTGGGTGTCTTCCTTGCTACCTTACCCTCAAAGCTTGCTTGAGCATCTGCAATCTTTTGATCCGCATATGCTTCCGAGACCTTCTTAAAGGTCGGTCTAGCCTTGTAGTTGATCTGGATTCTGCGGCGCTTCTCTTGCAACATATCCAGCTTGACATCTTCTTCTGTCCATTCAACGAGCTTGATTTGGCTGTTCTCATTGATGTTGCTTTTTGTTGTATAGATTATTGTTTCTTTGAAACTCAAGCTCCAGTTATCAATGTTGCTGAGTCTGTAGTAGGCCGCCCAAGGACTATAGATGGCGGATTCATGGGAACAGTCACTCACTGCGACACTAGCAACTCTAGTGGTCTGCATGACATTACACAAGGTAATGAAGGCCTCATCACTCCAATCTCCTTCCATAATCGGGCAAAGACGATCAACTTGTGGATTGAACCAAAGATTTTTGAGCGGATTTAATGGTCCGATGTAGCCCCCAATTTGCGCAAGGGAAGCTACGTTGTGTAGCTTGTTGCGATGTTGGTCCTTAAACCACTGTCGAGATTGTCGACAAACACGTAAAGCTATAGAATATGGCTCATTAGTCCATAGTTCGAAGCTTTCTCCCACTTTCTTACATCTCACTGTAACGTTTCGTGGCTTTACGACATCCATATGGCTCCAAATAAGGTTCAATATCTCGTTTGGAAGCTGAATTTCCGGCTGTCTTGGTGCGTTGGAGATGCCACATGTTGCAGATCGATCGCTAACCCGACGCTCTTCATTAAGATTGGTGATTTTTCTATCAATTTCACCAGAAGACTTGATCAATTTGATGCACGATGATTTTGAATTCTTCATCGTCGAGTTTGGTATTGGATAGTTGAAGACTAGCCTTATATCTGAATTTGATAGTCGAGAGGATGATGTAGAGACTTTTCCGTTGTAAAATGTTATCAAGATAGTATTGATAGATGAGATGTATTAACAAAAGTCTTGAAAGTATCCAAGATGATATTTTTTGAACGTGGATAATTTGGCCTTTATAGATATTTCCCTGTGATTCAGAAATGTTCAGATTATCTACCTATTAGCGTGACAGCGCGAGCTGTCCATGCCACCGCGCTGTTCGCGGTGGACCACGAGGTGAATTCGCCGTACAATAAGATATCTTGATATCATACTTATTATGTACGGTGTAAGCAAAGCTCCGTCTTTGTTCTTCTTCCCATCTCAAGCAATCTACGCTCTCTTGTACTGCTGTGCTTATCTTTTGAATTTACTTGGTCACTTATTGTTCATACACGCTGACATCCTTTTTAAGAGGAGAGAAGGAGTGGTGATGTTGATTGTGCTTATAGGAGTGAAGATAGCAACGATAGAGTAATGCCATTGGATATAGTTGATTGTTGTAACTTGAAGAAGTCCTACTTTTTTATTGTAGCGAGACTGATTTCAGATCCTATTTCCCACGTTTTTGATAACCTTGCAATTCTATTTTGAGCTATACTCAAATCGTCGATTTCTAAACTTTTCAGAAAACAATAAGGTAATTAGTTGTTTAAATCCATACTACCCTTTTTCAGCTCATCCAGAGTAGAGGATATACCTCAGTCTGGTAATTAGCTATGCAGTTGTAAATATATGAGAGAAGGTTTATAATTACCAGAATTTTACCCCACAAGGAGTAGTATACCGATCAGGGCTCTAATAAATCCTTCTATCTAATCTTGAGTACTTTCTCCAGATATAATTCCCGCCGTTGCTCCTTACTCAATACTTTTCCAGTGTATTTTGCTAGATATGCTGCATTTTTCAAACTCCATCAATTCAATTTAGCTCCAGTTGTATTTATAAATCAAAGATAAAGTTGAAAGTAGTACATAGTTCTCAATGCACATATTGGGTCGCCATTAACGATATTTTCTTTAAACAGCCTTTGAATTTGACGGGATTAGGGATATTCGTAATAGTTGACGTTTCTGCAATGGGTGATGCAATAAACGGAAATCATCTGTTATATGAATTTAACTTTACTATTCTGCTTAATTTGCCAAATCAGTGAAGTAGTCATCGCTGTTTTCATCCTCGATGCCCTCGTCTTCATCCTCGTTACTGTTTCCGACATTTTCGACGCTGTTATCTTCATCTCCATGGCTATTATTTTCTCCAATCTCAGGATCAAAAGATCCGACCTCTATCATCATTTTTAGCTCCAAATTTATCTCATCTATTTTTTTCGAACAGCCAGGATGGAATTTCCTCCACCACTGTTCTTCCTTCAACATTTCGCTCAGCCTCTTTTTCTGCCACGTCTTGAGCATCTTTCATGGCAATTGATTTCTTCAACATTGGCCTGGCATGGTGCATTTGAATGCTCCAGGCCTTGCTTTGGTACATATTTATAGTAGTTCTACTGCCTTCAAATGTCACAAACTTTGGTCTATAATTCTCGTCGAAGCTTTGTTTCGTTGTGTACATCATGATATCTTTGAAGCTTGAACTCCAATTTTCGATATTCGACATGGTGTAGAAGGTTCCCCAATGACTCCTTCGAGCATCTTCGGCATTCATGCAGTCACTGATAGCAATTCTAGACACTTTAATAAATCTCAGTACTTCGCAAAGTGTGCAGAACGCCTCTGGTGACCAATCCTCTTCCATTACCGGACAGAGTGTGTCGATTTCTGGATTGAAGTAGAAATTTTGTAAAGGTTCCAAGGGGCAAGAATAGCCTTTGCGATAAGCTAAATGAGCTACGGCATGCTGTAATTTAGCCCACTGTCTCGATCGGCGGAAAATTTGTGAAACAGTTGACGAGGGCATGTGGCCATGGAGCTCGAACCCATTACCGAATCTCTTGCATCTGACATTGACATTGCGAGGTTCCTCGACCTCGACTTCGACCATGATCGTTTCGAATATCTCATTTGAAATGGAAAGATATGACAGCTTAGAAATTTCTGTATCAGACAGTGACACATTCTCGAATGCGATAGTTTGTGGCTCCATTTTGTAGGTTGATGTAGTTTGTCCGAATGTCTAAGGTGTTGCTTCTATTGGATTCAAGCTTGAAAATTTGATTGTGGTATGGACTTGGGAGACGTCGCCGGTGATAATTCTTTTAGATTAATGTTGTAGTTAGATGCTATCAAAGCAGAGTAGTCCTTTGAAATAAGATTATGAATGGGAGAAGAAGATATGGTAAGTGCTCACAAATCATGATGTGAATTTAAATAGAGACTCCGTAGGAGGCCTCACCGGCGACGCAATAGTGAGATGGCAATCGCCGTAACGAAGAAGCTTGTTGCAATCTTGGTTAGACACATTACAATCAAAATTATTTATCTCTCCTCTTACTTGTCCGAAGACCTCTAAACTTTCTTATATGGTTATCTTGACACTTTTAATTGACCCCCCTTCACTTCCCCCCCCATTTCGTCTCCTAGGATGAAATGAGAGGTGGTGACTCTAGTTGGTCTTTCAAGAGTGAAGGGCTGGCAAAAAGAAAGTTATTTCACGGAATAGTTGATCATTATAACTAGAACAATTTGATTTTAATTATTTCGAGACAAAGGAATTGACAGCTCTTTGAATCATCATCATTGAATTTTTGTGAAAAGCAAGCCAGTTAGAGCCCGTTCGGATCGTTTTTTTAATTTGTTGATTAATAATTTAGATTAAATTTTGTAAATCTATAAAATATAGAATAACAAATATTAACAAATATTAACAAATATTAATAAATGCTAATAAAAGTTATATTATAGATTTGGTAAGGTTTAATAAGACTATTATATAAATTTTCAAAATTTATAAATTTATATTTTGTAACTTTTTATAGTTCAATATAGGTATTCAGCAAATCACTTTTTTTTAATTTTGTTATTAATGTAAATTGTTAAGTAATATTTGTATTTGATAAATGCTTATTTAGATCTATATTGCTAACAAATATAGCTCTACATCACCTAAAAAATCGATCCGAACGGGCCCTTAGTCCATTGAATTCACACAACATAAACAGCTCCTCTCATAACGATCAAAGCAAGAAAATTCACTTTGGTATATCTTGATGTTTGAGTTCCTTCTTTAATTCACCAATTTAAACATGAGCACAGATAGTTTATTCTATAAAGTTCATCGTATACTGCTACTAGTAGCATACATTAGATTATGTTATATTTTGGAGACTGTTTTTGTAAAATTTAATGAATAATAGTAAGTGATTTAGAAATAACTTCAATGAGTTTGAAAGAAAAAAATAGGAAATCTATAAATAATCCACAGGTTATCTACCATGAACTGAATAATTTCAAATCTAAATCGATAACCTATAGAATAAATAAAACCTTTAATAAATAACCTACAGAACAGAGTACTCGCAGATAACCTATGAATACAGATAATTCATGCGCAGCCTATCTTGACCATTGTGACTTGTTGATTGTGCAAATTCGGTCCCGTCTGGGATCAAAATATAGCGATTTGATCTGGTTGTGGGGTCCTTGGTGTCCCCTTTTTCGCAAAAGCCTTGCCGCATTGTTTTCTGTATTGGCCCATTGTCTTGATCTCCGGTGGACACTCAATGCTGCAATATTAGATCTTACTTCTGTACTGTAGATCTCGAAGCTGTCTCCAACAAGTTCACAGCTGACAGGGACATTCTGACCTAATCCAGCAATTGCCATCTCCCTGATCTTTTCGAACAACTCTTGTGGGATATTCTCCATGGTCGTTTGATTATGTATCGGGGGGGGGTTTTTTTAGATGTAAAAGGCGCAGAAACAACTTGGGCTGACCTTTGGGACATGATCGTCAATATTGATGTTGATTCTTGCCATTGTTTGATAAATGGGAAGAAATTGATAGGAGGAAGATTCAATATCGAAGTGAACTGAGAATGATGGCCCAACGTATTATTATCACTGATAGATATAGAAACTGTCTTGCTAACGTTTTGTGGACGGATTCAAGTATGAGTTGAATTTTAGGGAGAAGAAATTTCAGGAAGAAAATTTCAGCATTTCTGAGAACTACTTGAGGAGTTTTAGCTCATCAAATCCGCGGCTACGAGAACACGAGAACAAAGAAATAAGAATATCACACCAAGTTACAAGGAGAGACGAGGGTGTATTCATCATGTACGTGCGCCAGATTGAGAACTCTAACTCCTGAGAATTAAATGAGATGTTTCCTGCATCAGTACAATTGGTTTATTTGCAACATATTTCACCATAAGATATAGTTTTGCCTAATAACTTCGTATTCTATAAACAGAATTGATTCTGTGATATGAATCTTGACTGTAACTTCAAGCTCTTCGAATGAATATACATTTCTAATACAGTAACATGTCTTTGACTTTTCTATTGGAGCCTAAGCGAGAAATAATTAACTTGCCCAGTTGGAATGCTGTACCATCTATACTGCATGATAATTCTTAGTGTTAACATATTAGTCATGCACTTCTAATAAGATGACTTTATAATGAAGCTAGACCGTATTTCTGATGGTTTTTGTATAAATTTATTTATTTTTTCAAGGTCAGTTTCTTTAAATCCTGTCAAATACAAACTCATTCGAAAAGCATATTTCTTATTGAACCTCTATTTCTCAGTCATGCCTCCTCTAAAAAAGTCGAAACCCCAACGAAAACCCACGAGACGTTCAGGACGAGTGCGACCGGCAGCCCAACACCCTCAACCAGATAGCGCCCCTGAAGCAACCCCGACACTTGAAGCTTCTACAAATTCGACGGAATCAACTCCTGATTCAATACAGAATTCTGGATCTGAGAGAACACCAAATGCGACAGGACAATATTTAAGCGCTAGTTACTTCGCGCAATTTCCATCTATTCCGCCAAATGGCCACGTCTTAGCTCCCATCTACTTCCGGCCGGTAGTACTAGAAGAATTTACCATTTTCAAAGATCTTCCAAGAGAGATCCAGCTGATGATCTGGGAGAAAGCTGTGGATTTTAATCCGCGAAATGTTCCAGTTGGAATCATGCCACAATTAGGGCCAGGAGGATTCAAATTTCGAACCGATATCCCTATTCCAGAGGGTTTCATGGCGTGTAAAGGTTACTACGAAGCAGCCAAGAAACGCTATTGTCTGTTGAACGATCGCCTAAAGGCTAACGACATGTCCATGGTGCAACATCTTCCATCTAATTTCTGGTTCAATCCTGCGATAGATAGATTTTGTCCTGTTCAGGAATGGAGCCCTCACAACTTCGAAGTTGGTCTTAAACTTTTCTTCCAAATCCTTCAAGTTACGAAGATTGCAATTAGTGACTACACAACTGATGATGCTCATCATAATGGCGAGACATGGCAGAAATTCTTTCATGCCGGAGGAATCTGGAATTGGAGCCCATATGTCAAAGAAATATTTTACTACATCACATTTCAACGTCTGAACACGGACGTGGAACTATCCTTCGTACCTAACAACAGGTCATCAAAAAACCCGGGTAGATTCTATTTGCAGAAATTTGTACATCACACCAAGCATTGTAATCAAATAGAAGATGCCAAGAGCGGATACAGAAGGCTGGCCGAACTTCAGGCATACCAGAAGCACCAAGATGACGCAGCCGAGAGAGGGAGTAAACCTAGAGTCAAGCTCACTACTGTTCCCCAATGGCTATTTGATGTTGAAAGCGGTTGGTCTGTTGCACAACCGAAGTTGATGATCGAGACACGTACCTTCACAGCTCGTAGACTCATAAGTCTCATGTTTGAGCTGCCAGAATGGTGACAGGTACCGACACAATGACTTTGGTTGAGCCATTTGGAGTCTTTGGGCTTTGGGCTTTGGGCTTTGATATTTTGATTCGGTGTTACACGATCTGTTCATGTTGTAGATATTGTGTTTCTCATACGTGGCTAGCTGTACATAGAAACTAGTCCATAAGTTGTATTGTACTACAACTCTCTTGTATCTAGCCTCCAGTTTAGTTTGATGCTCAATATCGAAGTTGGTACAGATCCAAAGTTTTTGGATGAGATTCCAGGAGTATATCGGTATAGATATAGTATTAGTATATTTAGTCGGTAAATATAGCAGAGTGTACCGTTTATAGAATTCGTACGGGAAAGGGCGGAATATAAGAGAAGTATTTTCGAGGAAGCATTGAATTAATACAATCATATTTACCAATTCAATGATTGTTTCGGCTGGAAAGGTACATTTGTGAAAGATCAACCTGAGTAAATGAAACGAATCATGATAATTGAGAATTCCAATCAAAACGTGAAAGTGACTTGGCTATGTAGACTTTGAAAGCCTACATGGACTATGATGAGTTTAGCACTGACAAATTTCAGTTCATTTCTTATTTTATTAAGAATCTTGATTAACTATAAATAGAGTATTAATGAGGGACATACTTGAATATTGCTTTTAGTTCAAAGAGCTATAGGGACAAATGGATCCTGATCCCTAAACGTAGGAAGCGTGCTTATTGTTTTTTAGAAACAAAAGTGAAAAATTACTTTATAGAAATTTAATGAGTAAAATATACATAAACCAAGTCATTCATAAAGATTGACTGCTTCAGTCAGAGAAAGTCGTGAGACTCCCCGATGAAGAGGCATGGGCTGCGAAATGAGAGTTATTTTCTTCCATTTATAATCATTCCTTCGCAATCATACCTACACATTAAATGCAAGCAATTCAACACGTGAGCTTTTGTTTGAGTGACTCAATACAGACGTATGATTTGACCTCTTAGTCTATTCTGATTTAAGTCGATGTGAATATAAAGAACGCGAGCTCTGATTCTCAGTTATGATTGGAGACTTACGGATTGTTTTGATCACCAGGATTCAACATTTTTTTATTGGATGACTAAAAAATCAGCTCTGCTAGCTTTTATTAGCCAGTGGCAGTCACACTGATTTCTATGTTTGTGGGTCGTCACTCGAGGCGCTTGGTCGCACTTTCTTTAAAAAAATGACAACTATCGATCATTTGCAATTGAATTTCAATTTGGATTGATGCAAATAACCATTCATGCATGGGATGTTTAGAATACTACAGTCTTGATTGCTTTTTACTGCCTGCTTAGTATTATGGCTCGGGCACGAACAATGTCGAATCACTGGGCCACCATCTCATTACCACTTTCCTCCATCTGCTTACACTTTCGAAGCTATCAACTATAATGTTTCATTTCTGTAGAGCAAAATTCGATTCCCCGCTAATTGATTGAAGAGCTCAGTATACTATTTGATGTTATAGGTTGTGAACGGAAGGAACTGTTACACACACACTATCTGGTCATTTCTCGAGAAATAATTAAGCTCATTAGAATGGCTTCAAATATTCTTAAACAATAATAGAAGCCTTTAGTCACTATGAATATTTTGTATGTCTCAGTTTGCAAGATATTTACGGATCATTAGTCACAAAATTCCCGTTGTGTAGGTACCTAGCTTGATTGACCCTTCACTTTCGCCAATTTGACCAATCAACGCGCGCGACAAACTCACATCCGTATTGTCACATTATGAATGGTCAGCATACAAACTCATTGTGTTAAAACGTTGATTTTGATTAAAAGTTTATCTTATGATAAGATTGCTAAAGTGGTAAACTGGTTCATGTTTTTTTCCCTAAACCCTAGAACCCAGGGCCCTGGATTTCCGGAACCATCTTCCGTCAATTTTCCGACACCATCCTCCACGCGAACAATCTATCGCCCAAATATTGTGACAGAATTGGCTAGGTTGGCAGCCATTTCTCGTTGCTCGGGTTTTTTCCATGTTCCTCGACTGTCAAACAACCACTGTGGACAATCGTTAATAATTTCGCAATCTTGGCCCAACTTTTTGTTTTTCTCATCTTCAAGTAGCTGTTTCTTCAGCACCTTCTGAAGATTTGCAAAAACTAGATTCATTCGACGGACAATCTCCAGCCTCGACTTCATGAATTTGGGAGGATATGCGACCCTACGGTCGAATTTAATCAATTCGATATCGTCATCAGGAGCAACCAAATATCTTGAGGTGTAAATTGTGACCTCTCTGATGTGTTCATTCATCCAAAAAGGAGATGATTGTGACGAGAATGTACCCCATTTATCGCAAGGAATTGATGCGGATCTTTGAAAGGAACAATCATTCAAGGCAATGCGTTCAACCTTTGCATCGCACATTTTCTTGCTCAAGATTTCGGGTTGATCGTCAATCATGGATGTCATAGGACAGATTATATCGGTTGAGGGATTGATCCAGATGGATGGGGCTGTTCCGTTACTCATTTTTGTGACAAGTGGGAATTCCGATCGAGTGTCGAAAACGGGCATGTAGATCTTCATTCCAATGATCCTTGATTCCCTATCTGCATGAAGGACTCCCGGGATTGAATTAAGACTCCTAAATGTAAAGAACGGCAAATCGCCATGCCCTTCAGTGTGTTCCGCATCTAAAACTCTATCGCTTGAGAACACTGTGACCGTGCGTTCATCTCGGCAAGCCTCCTTCCAGATCATCTCTCGCAATTCCGCTGGTAATTTGGGAAATGAGTGAAAGGTGCTCAAATGCTTTTCCAAAAAGCCTAAGGTCTCCTGCTGTGGCTCATTAAAACCTTGCGAAGTTGTTCTGAACATGATTTTATCTGAGAGTAGTTGGAAGTTTAATTCTTCTGGTACGTTGTTGATATGTGTTTTCGAAAAGGTTCGTGGATTTTGGAGCTTCAAAATCGGTTCAGATGAGGAGATTTATCTGTAGAACTTAGTTGTAGATGTGATAGCTTTGCTGTTCTATTGGAAGTTGTGAAAGTTGGAGTTGTTTGATATTGTAAAGAAGAGGATGTAAAAATCAGAAATTTAAACGGGGGAAAAAAATCCTTTTAAGGGAAACGAAACGAGTCACATACAGCCAATCTAAGCGACTAAGACCGTAGCAAGACGACAGCGCGGGTTACTGAACATTGTGCTTACAAATCTTATTAGTCAGAATACCGTAACTGAATTAATGTTGACTTGGTTCGTCAGCTCGCTTATCATTACGGTCCAACAGCGCTACGCAAACTGCAGAGGTACAGTTTTGAGACTCTTATGCGCAGTTGACGCGCGCGATCATGAGAGTCTGACTTTCCAGGCCAGTACCAGTGCAATACGTTTTTCTAACAAAAAACTTTGACACAACTTTTCCATCACACACAGATAACAATGTCGTTTATAGGATTTGAAGTTAAAACGTACCTAGTTACTTCAGGGTGAAAGACCTAGTGAGAAGGGTGAGATATTACCTACTAAAATACATCTAATTCAGATGCCATAAAAGCTGTTCATAGCCTGTCAACAATTGTGGTCGCTATATAACCATATGTTTCTCACAGGAACTAAATACAAGTCTCGTGACCACTCGGATACCAAGTATCATTAATACAAAACTTCCCTCCAGAATTTCAGCCCAAACTCCTTACCGAAATTCAACGCCAATGAAGCAAGAATTTATTTCTGGGTTGCTGCCAGCTGCCTGATTTCTAATAAGCCATTCTCGGCATTCAGGTAGCCTCTGTGCCTGAGTTCCTATATTGCGTTTATGATAATTCTCTCGAATCTGTAATGATTGACTAGCGGCGAGTTCTCCAATCAAGACATTCGAGCATTTCATCGCATCATAGCAATTAATTGGTCCGGTTTCTGCGGAGTCTTAGAATTTGTTTACACCTCTCTAATAAAAGTGCTCTATAGGTTAATCCTAAGTCTAAAGGTTTGTAGCCATAGTTTTCTTTTCAGCCCAGTCAGTTTTATGGGAAGTATTCTTTGAACGAAGAGTATTTCAAATATACTCTCCTAAGAAGATTCAGAGAAGGTTTCATATTTGTGTAGGCTGCACAACAGGTACCCATAAAGCAAGTAATAACCTCGATAAATAACCTATAGATTATCTACAGTGGGGTAGGTAATTTAAAAATTGGAATGAATAATCTATGGGTAATTTGTAGATTATCTATGAATTATTTATATATTTATAGGTTATCTATCAATCTATAGATATATGAATAATCTATAGATATATAGATAATTTATTTCTATATACTATATAACTTTTATAAAACCAATATAATTTTATAATTGGTATAAGAATTAATATAAAATTAATATAAATCTAAGCTTGAATCATTTTTGAATTATAAAATGATTTGGGAATAGTTTCAAATTTAAGTGAAAAAGTGAAGAATAATTCAATTACCTATAAATTATTTGCAAATAATCTATATACTTATAGATAATTTATAAATTATTTATATATTTGTGGATTATTTATAAATAATCTATATATCCATAAATAAATAGATTATCTACAAACAACCCACGGATTATCTATAACAGGGCAGGTAATTTTAAATTTGGATAGGTAACCCACAAAGCAGATAGGATCTCTGATGGGTACCCACAAAGCGGATTATTTGCGGATAACCTATAGATACAGATAATTTTTGCGCAGTCTATATTTGTGGCAACTTTCTCTACCTTCAAATATTTCAAGTTTGTTAGAGAATAAGTACTTGTTTAAAATACCGGGCAAATAATGCAGAAGTTAAATTTAGATAGATGCGACACTTATCTATATCTGACCTGGTCGACTTGGTGACAATATTCTGAACATTGACCGACTTTGTAATGCCGTGAAACTATCTCTCGAGTGTCTAAACTAGCGTGGATGCTGACTGGAACGGATCGATCGCTTCAGAAACGAGCAACCAACGTGGATTTTGGCAATACCACTGTCGGTAGCCATATTCAAATCGTTTTTGAAAGCTCAACTAGTACACGTTCTGATCCAATAGATCTAATTGAAATATGTATATTGTATACTGAAAGATTTGAAGATGGATCAAAACTTTGATATCCAGAGAGCTCTTCTGGAAACGCCAGTTCGCCACAGTGAAGTGTCGCAGTTAATTGAAATTGGAATTCAAGAAAAGAAAAATTATCCTGCACAAATATATTCAGTTATGTAATGACCTCTATCGCGTGTACTTGAGACAGTAATGTAGTAATCTTTGAATACCTAGGTAGCTCAATGACTTCATTTTCGCTTAAACATAATCGCACTAGTATCTCGCTAGTCTATTTACAATATTTCATTGAAACTATTCAATCAATTCTGTATATTCAATAGCTGAATATAACAGACGGATATACTACATTTCACGGGATTCTTACGATGGACTCAAAGTTTTGGTAGAGAATTATTTTTACATGCCATCTTCGTATATCTAATTATGGGAATAAGAAAATCTTAAAACTCGCTTAGATGATCTTAGACTGTATTCGAAGTTCACTGCGATACATAGTAAACCCGTGCTCAAAGTATTAAATAATAGGATTTTTAATGTTCTTGTATTCTAGGAACTTCATAGATTTTAACTAATGACAGTGCTTCGGTGGCAGAACATGAGGGCTCATTATCTAACATTTCTATGAGTAGTACATGGAGCGTGCACTGACAACGTAAGGCTTTCTACAGCTAATGAACAAAACCAAGAGCTAACATTAAGATTTAGGATCATGGCACTATAGTTAGTTTTGTATAATTAGCATTGATATAGTCACTTTGATTGGATTACATGACTAATTGATTGATTTTTACTTTGACCACAGAACGTAGGGTCACGGGATACATAACAAAAGCACAAGATCTGCGATGAATTAATTGATATGATTCTGTGGGAAGCTATCAAAACTAAACCCCAATTTATCTAGCTAGAATAATGTGAAATAAAAGTAGAGTAAAAATCCAAAGTTCAAATATCCACAAAAGAATAGAAGCTCCTCCTGTGATCATTTCCATAACCCTAAGTCCATCACCCTAGTTGCATATCCCTAATTCTATCCCCCGAGTTCTATGCCCATGCACCTTTTAGTGAATCCGGGTAAGTGAGTTTCCAGATCCTCAGTCGCTAATTAGAAGCGAGGAATGATCCACATCCCACAGAATGTGCTTTTGCGACTACCCATGATGTAAGTCAGAAGTATCTATATTCGTCCAGCGAATACATTGTGACGTCAAATGTGCACTAACACAACCAATGTTCAACATCCAACCCAGAAATTCCTCATAGCTTCGATTTACAAAGCTGCACAGCGCATGAGCTCCGGTTTAGTCCAGGTTTCCCGATGATTATATAGCCAAATAGGGATGTGAGTTAATCTTTCTCCCGTCGTCTTGTCCAATTCAATTTGATCCCTATGGAACGAATTAAGATTCCCAATCATATCTTCCAATTCTTCAAATCTGGTGTCAGCCTCCATAGAAATCATCACCATCTCCTCGGAGTCTTGTTCGAGATTTATTTTGTTAGAATTGACAATTCGGAGAGGCTGACGACGGATATTAATAGGACGTAGCGAACTGTAAGCCAGAATCTGTCGAAGATTATGATTCATCCACTTTGGAATGACAACAAAGTTGTGCAGATTGTCTGTTAACTGGCAACATCCAAATTCGAAATCATCAATGCATAAGCGTTCAATGTTGAAGCGATTGATGACTTGACTGAATTTTAAGAATTGGAAAACAGTCCACATGGAACCGCTGTTGCGGACAGGACAAACAATATCGATGCTAGGCTTGATCCAGATATGCGGAAGTGGAGATGGAGTTTCAGGATTCTTCGCATAGATGTCAAGTCGTTGTGATTCTCTTCTAGCTTCTTGGGAGACTTGCATGATAGCAGGAGTCTCGGATTCAAATTGGAATTCGACATTATCCTTTCCGCCATCTGTGTAGACGGGCCAAATAGGAACTGCTCTGGGTTCTAGACATGCAAATTCATATATCTTGCTTCGGAGTTCCAGTGGAAGGTCCATGAATAGATGGAATGTGTCTTGGTGGGGCTTGTGAGATTGCTCTTCGAGCTCAATTGTTGAGGGTACGATTGAGTAGTTTGTTCGAGGAGGTGGAGGAGGTTGCAGACATTGTTTATTTTCGGGAGACTTTGTGGTAATGGATGAAGCAAGGCATTCATCTTGCTGCTCCTCTTCAAATGGAGAGAAATCGAAATCAATAGCAATTCTCTTTATTGTTCTCTTATGACTAATAGTCCCTGCGGAGTGATTGAAGAATGAGTAAGACATTCTTAGTGATGAGGATGTTGTTAAGGTTCGATGAGTGTAGGATTCGATGATGAGACTTTTGTATTTCGATAAATAGTGAGTCGATCTAAGTCGAGTTTGATGTTGAAAAAATGAGAAAGAAGGGTTTCATCAGGGTCAAATTTTGTTAAAGTAGTTTTCCAAAAGCATTCTATGCTTCTGTTTACGGCAATGATTTGTCAGATTTACTTACGGTATCGCAGGATACAAAGGTCATACGGCATTTCAAAAGCGTAAATGTTGACCGTAAACATACATCTAAGCACTCAAAACTGTGGCATCAATTCAGATTGCTAATCAATGATGCCACGGTCGTTTTAAAAATTCACGACTTCCAAATGTGGTACCGTACAGACTCTGAATTTGTTCTTGTATGCAGTCACATCTGTGACTCTTTCTGGGGAAAACGGCGCATTGCGCTGGAATATCTACGCACTACGGTCATATTATTTTACAACCGTAAGTGTGGCAAGATGTATCTTATCGAATAGAATGGTATTGAGAAAACTAAACTAGTCAATTGTTAGAAATTTGAATTCATGCAGCCTGTCAATTACCAAATATCAAGTATCATAATACAGTAGAACTTGGCTATACTGGACTGGGATATACTGGAATCTTGGATATACCGGAATAATTTCCTCATTTGAACACTTTTTACATAGTGATATTTGATTTTTAGGTTATATTGGTATACCGGATACTTTTTTTGTGAATTCGGTATAAATTATAGTAGTGAATTTGGCTAAATAAGCTTTTTTTAGATTGATAAACTCGATTTTTTTGTAATCATATGATTTTTTTTTGGAAAAATATCAGAATCTGGAATTGAAATTGACCAAAACACTTGAATTACTATAGCACTAGACAAAAATAAAAGGGCTGTAATAGGAAAACACACTAAAAATAGCCATTTTTCAATCTTTTTACTCCTATATATTTGGAAAGTGATATGATTGATTATAATAAAAAATTATATAAATTTTAATAAAAAATAAATGAATTATTTTTAACGAATTATTTTATCTTGATATAATTGATTAAAGTTGATTGATTTAAAAAATTCGATTTTGTGACATTTTTTATTACTAAATTTATTGTATTTTTCAGTTTTTGAATTTTTCGGGTTTTAAATCCAAATATCAAGATGAAATGAATTTCTAAAAATATTTTGTTCATTTTTAATTGAAATTCTATTGAATCCTTATCATATTTAATAATTTGAAATATAAAAACTTTATTTATAAAGAGTTATAGTTTTTTAAAAATATTGAAAAATGATCATTTTTGATGTGTTTTTGAGCTACGGCCTTTATTTTTTGTGGGTCACTGTATTGTTTATATCGAAATCTTCTTTATACCGGAATTGATTGGTCAAATTTCTTAGTCTGGTATAGCCAAGTTCTACTGTAGTTCCCTCGCTTAGCGTGATTATAAGTGAACATATTACTTCCAAAAGGTCATCAATACCTGCATATATGCACTGTTTGTTGTCTACTTTGTATTCTTCGCGTATGCACATCGTATTCAGTCCGCTGATCCATCGGAATATTCCATCACATCAGAACAAGTAAAACAGTACTAGGTTTAAATGAGCTTCAGATCCTCCAGTGTCAAATATGATGTTAAGAAATTATAGCATTTTCGAGCAGACATATAACCATCATAGAGCTGTCGAGAAATGAAAAAGACCTGGTATATATATCCACAATTTCTTGAAACCTATACGGCAGTCCCAATAATCCTGCCTAATCTGCCCGAAAATCGACTCTCGCCAAAAAGATAGTAATATTGAACCAGAAATATCATCATCTTGATTGTCCAGCCACAGTCCTTGAATATATCATGCTCTTGGTATTGAATTTTCCAAAGCACGGAACCTGCTTAAACAGTCTTTTGCCAGTGTATCTCAATTTCAGAGAGTCCGGTATTTGAAAGAGTAGACGATACACTAGAGTTTTCAATAAACTTGGATATGGATTGAAATTTTAAAACAAAATCTTTGGGATGGGTACAAACACCTCATAAACCAGCTGTAAACTATTTTGTGATAGTATCAACTGAACTTAATGGAACCCAGCCGGCGTGAGTCCATGTTTCATTCCCACTACCAGTTCCACTCATCCTTCCATATACTACCATCCGTCCCAGCTGCACTGTTGGCTTTACCCAAGATCCAACGACGTGATTCTTGAGTTGTGGAGGAATCGGTGTACCTTCAGCCAACGCTTGAGTGAATTCCTCATCATTCCGTATTTCGTTCTTCTCAAGACATTCAATATAATATTCCAACTCCTCTTTCTCCTTATTACAAATCAGGTCTATCCCAACAATTGGCTCAAATTCAATTGTTAAATTCCTTGATTTGAGTCTATCATAGAACAGAAAGGGGTCGTAATAAATCAGTATTTCATTGAAAGAACGCCCTAGAGATCTTGATAACCCTGGGTCACGGTGATCAACACGAATGGCAACTTTATTCAACCTAGTGCCAACTAGACGTTGGTCTGAATTGATCATTTCGCTGAAGGCTCCATATCCCTGCTTATTTGTCTGCAAAACCACAATTCTGTCTGCATCCCAATTGACATATATCCTCGGCTCATTCGTAATTTTCATTCCGTGATATGGTCGAATTGTAACTCCGAAATCCAATTGATAGAATTTGAGACCAACGGCACGAGATTCTTGAGATACATGCAGAATTGGGGGTACAGCGCTAAGAGTTACCCAATGAGTCACCTGACAAGCGGACCGACTTCGTTCCTCTTCAAAATACCCGAGACGTCGGTGCCAAATGTCAAGGTTGCGTGGTTGATTGGCAACAAGTTCCCAGATCCTCACACGTATTTCAGTGGGTAGTTTGAAGAATCCAATCAAATCTGGAGCGACAGTTTTAGAAACAGACGAAGTTTCACTTGTGTTATCCATGGCAGATCAGATTTGAATTTAGGTACTTGAATACAAGTCGATGTTTCAAAGAACCATATGTTCTAAATTGATGCAGAGATACGAAGCACTCTGCAATAAAACTGTAGTTCGGACTACTGAGAAGCCGGATTGATGTAAAATCGAATCAGAGTCTTAGATGATGTCGGTTCCCTGAACCATTGATGAATTCTTAGACAGGTGTGGCCGAACGGAGTACCATCCCTTCACTTTCTTTGGTTCTATGTCGAGTATGACAGGTTTGAGGTATTGATCTTGTCGATTTGATGGTTCAGAGATGAACGATGTGTTCTCGAGCAGAATCTTTTCAAGGTCAGGTAACAGTGCCAAGAGGTGAGGTCGAGATGTCATAGTCTGGCTTACATATACACACACTTGGCCAATCGGAGAAACGGAGTGGTTGCTGTTGAATCTAGACCATTCACGTGGCATTCCTTTGCTGACCCCACATTCACAACTATTACCACTATGTAAGCATAATAAGAGGCCAGAATTGAGTACCTTTATCTCATGAATTAATTAGAGATATTAAATCAATCACGCAAAGATCTATAAAATCTGTAATTGTATCCCAAAATTTCAGATTTCAATTATTCGAAATCTTATACAGAATTAAATTTTGTATAAAAATTGAAATACTAAATTCCAGTCAGTTATTTCGCTTATCTAGAGTCACCATCCTGTTCATTGAGTATATAGTTAAGAATTATTATAAAGTATTCGAACTAGAAAACGTCATACAATTTTCATTTATAAATCGATTTGAAAGACTTTCCCCGAGTATCTGATTATTTCACTACTTCGGTGCAACAAGATTGAATTCGCGATTAATGAGTAGTTAAGCTCATCAACAATTATTAGTTTCCCCGCACTTCACCCATTAATACTATCGAGGGTGGATTTGCCGCGATAACTTACATACATACATGCAGCATACGTTCATGATTGCACACAAGATACGATAAGATCCGCAACTCTTAGGAGAGTCCAACATATACGATAATCCCCTCATTTGAAGCATTGTTGTCCAGAAAACGCAAATAACGCCTGTCATCTTACTTCCTTCCACAACACATCCCTTTTTTATAGCACAGCACAGTATCAAAGACCAAGTAGTCTCGATCTCGATACCAATTCCACCTAAAAACTTCCAGACCTTAAGCTAAGTCCTTCAATCCCAACAACCCTTACTCATGATCATAATCCATTCCCTTCTCATTTCCCATGACCCTTCATATTTTCCAAGCTCCCTCCTCCTACCCATCCCAAAAATCTCCACGTCCAATCTTCCCTTCCCTTCCCTCCCCCAAGCAACTCCAACCTCCATTCATCATTCCACTCCTTCTCCTCAAAACTGCATAGAATCTAAAGCCCCTCCCACACAATCAAGAAATGCTATCACAACAGGAGGCATACCATTCAACCAATGCATAAACCTCAACTCATACTCCAAGTTCCCAAACCCAGCACCCCCATTCCCCCCCGATGACAACCTCAAATATACCTCCGCAATCTTCATCACCAAATACACAACCAAAAGTATCCAAATCACACCCCACATAAACGCCTTCACGATCGCCATCGTAACCGCAAAGGACGATATAATAACCGGTGACGCCCATAGAAACACCATGGAAACGGTCAACCATATGATATACAGAATTGGCAATGCCATGAATGCGACGGCGAAGGGACGTTGTGGGAGATTGGGGAGTGAGTCCATGATGCGTGAATGGGTGGATGGACGCCTGGATGGAGGGGTGGGTGGAGGGGTGGATAGATGCGTGGATGGGTTATTAAACCGAAACATATGTTGATTGTAAGGTGTGGGTGGCATATTGTATAGTTCCAATTGCTAGTATCGGGTGTGAGATTTTATAGGGTATGTATGTATGTATGTATGTATGTATGTATAAATCATAAAAGTGTTTAAGAAACCGATGGTACCATCATTTCATTTTTTATTTTAAAGATTGTCGTTGTGCTGTTCCACCGAGGCGCGTCTGCATGTGTCTGCATTTGATCTTGTGTGCAATTGAATGTAACACCAATACTTTTCACGTGATACTTCTCGAAATACTCTTCCATACCGCGGAAGCAAATGATGAAGATTGTAGATATTAAGATGTTTTATTAATACAATACGTGTGAATATTATGATAAAGAATCATGTGATGTACGAATTCTAGAATTTAGTACTCATCACTGGTTAACGTTCAATAGACTTTAATATTTTGATAATAGTATTTATTAAGTTGTTGTTAATCTATCTACCACCCTCCCCGGCCCCCGGCCCCCCTTCCTAATCACCCACCAATCCCCCATCCCGAAGCAAATCAAGAAACACAATTGCCTAAAATACCGAGTATTCCCCTCCTACCCAATCAGCCAAACCTCGCAAACATACAGATTCAACCCTCCAACTTCCTCCCTCTCTCCCAATCTCCCTCCAACAAGGAATCCCTCACGGCATATACACATCCGACGTACAATCCGGACACCGCCTAACCCCACAATGCCAAGACTCAAACGGATTCCTTGATGTCAAAATGCAAGTCAGCGAATCCGGAACCCCATGCATTAGCAGCGACATCCTGGGCGGTGTCCACTCTTCCAGAACCTTTGTCGAGAGGTCGTCGAAAATGGGTAGTCGTGTCAATAATGGATGTGTGGGTGGAGGCATCAGACCCTGTTCAATATTGTGGCGATCTTGGACCAATTTTGGGATTAAATCTCGATATCTCGTGATGGCTCTGTGGAGATCTGTGATCATGAAACCGAGAGTACATTTATCTTTCTTTAGGGTGGTGTTCCAATCCACAGAAGTGATATTGTGAGGAAAGCCTCGAGATCCATCTTTATATGGTGTGCCATAGCCTGCTCCCCTGTAGAAAGTGATTGATTTAAGCGAGTGAGGAGGACGCACGGCACTGCACATCCATTGATTGACATTGGATGGACCTTCAAAATCATCAACTAGCTCGCCCCATTGCGATTGGTCGAGTGCGATACTTTGGCATTGTGCTTTGTGCATCGCGGCCATGAGGATAATGGTGGTATCGCCGAATACGTCGCCAACGGGGCAAATGACATCGGAAACGCCATTGATGTAGAACCGAGGAGTTAAGCCAATAGAAAAGAAGCTGAAGTTATGATCGGCTACAAGAGCTTTCTTGTAATGTTTCTTTGATTCTAATCTCGACTCTCGGCAAACACTAAATAGTGTGGGAATGGGAGTATCGGATCTAAATCTAACAAGTTGTTTAGATTCATTTTCTCCAGTGACTTGTCGACTTAGAGAATAATGGTTCTTCGCAGCTACCGGTACATGGCGGCGTTCAAAAGATGCGAATTTCCACACCAAGCGTTGGAGTTCAAGGGGTAGTTCAGGAAACCCGGTGAAGGATTTTGAACCGCTGCTTGAAGAGAACATGATGTTGTTAAGTGAGATTTTGATAATGGGTATCGACGATGTATTAGATCTTCGAAATGAAAAAGACAGAAGATGTCTTTGAGTATGTTCTTTGAGTGTGCAAGTCGTAAGTATTGTCTGGATTGTTTTGTGTCGAAATGTGTGACGATGGAAGAGTAAGATTTCCAGGAGAATTGTAGAACTTATATAACTTAGCTCATCCGTCGTCCAAACAGCCAAGACGTATTCAGATCACCAACACGGCAGAGAAAGTCTTCATCTACCGTACCAGCGTTATCAAAGCAATGTAACTTCATACCAGTTCATCCAAACAAGTCATTTCTGTCAAAATTGCCGTACACCGTATCAGATTTGACGAAGATAATTCTTGAAATCTAATCAAACCCTCCCAAATCCTTTCCACCGTACCGTAAGCTTTATTGCTGAATTTTTGCCGTGCCATTGTATTGCCATGCCATTGTATTGCCATGCCACTGTATCGCCGTACCTCTACCAGTTTGTTGACGATAATTCCAATTAAGTTTCCAAGTACCGTACCAAGTACCACCAGCCCTAAAATCCAAAGCCAAATCCCGCGTTCCCATTCCCCGTACCTCCCATCCCAACACCCCCAGTCCAATCCCCCGCATTCAACCAATCAACTTGTCCCCACATCTCCTCCATGCCTATTCCATCCAGCGATTCTAATCCAGTATTGAAATCTAAACTTGCTGTAAAATCATCATCTAAAACCGCCTGCCCTGTATGCCCAAGGTGCGGCATGAAATTAGCACTTGTGTTTCCCCATGCTTGAGGTCCCTCGGCTGTTATTCCGTTTCCAATCCCCACGTCATCATTTGCAGATCCTTGAGTTGGAACTTGTGTTGACTCAATCGTGCTTTGAACTATCCTGGATGGGTCCTCTTGGCTAGAGTTGCTTTTCTCCTTCTCCCTTTCCGCTTCCCTATTAACATCCCCCCCATCGAGAACCCACTTCAAAACACGTCCCACCACGCCCCTCACCCTCCTCAACAACGCATAATTCCCATCTGTATCTCTCACCCAATCCAAAAATGCGCCAAAGAGCGTCAATTTTTGAATCGCTGTACTTTTCTGAAACTTCGCCTTTGTTCTTTCTTGAGTTCCCATTTTCCTCGCTTCAGAGCCAGAAGCAGAGGTGGAATTTCCACCCATTCTTTTTAGCAACTCCACGCAAATTACACCTGCCGCTGGAATTCCATAGATAGTAATGAACCAATCGAAACAGAATTCAAACCCAACCAACACATCCCTCTTCTCCCACATCATAATGAGCTTTTCCAACATTTCCAGAGCCGTATCCAGTAACCCCTGAACATAATTTCCTTCTAGACGATTTGCCACTGCGAGTCTGTATAACAAAAAAGTATTTTGTAGCGCTTCTAATGAGATACTTAATTGTACAAATAATAACTTTCCCGTCGCTGATGAATTAAACTGGATCCAAGGTGGTTGGTTCTGATATGATGAGGAAGTACGAGAAAGAAGAGAATCTATGCGTTCACGACTAACCTGCACATCCACCCCCAAAGCTCCTTCCAATATTTCTTCTTTGATCATGTAGATTTTTAAGTTAGCTCTATAGCAAGTACCGCAATAGATTTCACCTTTTACATTCCACCCTTGCTCATCACAGGCCGCTATCGCTTGTTGCATTTGGGTACGGGGAAGGAATAATTCTGTTTCTGAGAGATCGGAAGGCATTTGGAGACGACAATAGAGACGAGAAATGCCAGGCGGTGTGCCAATGAGAGCTGAGCAATATTTGTCCATGATGTAAACGGAAGCGAATACTCGACGTTTGTATTCGGCGGCTGTGGTGAGAAGGTGAGGAGGGAGATGGGGAAGACGGTGGAGTCCAATAGCACACGCTGATGTTACCATGCTTCCATGTCGGTTGAGATTACTATAGCCTTAATTTTTGAGTGTTGCGTTAGCTCATCTTCTGAAACAAGTATGACCATGGCTGTGTCTGTGAAATTGAGGAGGAAAGGAACATACTCTCATCCCCCATCACTGAACCCTCCAATGCATAAATGGACGCCCGAAATGCAACCACAATCTCATTTACCGTATCGGTACATTCACACATTTTCCCCATAACATCCGCGCACTCATTCATTCTCCAACCCGTCTGTCTTCTATTCCTTCCATGATTTTCCTCTTTCTGGAATAATGGATTTCCATCCAACAGACTATGATAAGCTCTTCCTATGAAGCAAAAGAAGAGCCCCATAGATTCAAACCGAATATGGGGCCCACTGAAAGTGTCGAGCCATGCAATACCATCGTCTGGGGATGAAGGTAGTGGTGTTTCTTCATTCTTGAGCAATGTTTCGACGAAAGGCATGAATTTCTCTCTACTACGAGGCTCAGCTAGGACTGAGCCAAATGTAGTATAGATACTCGAGATTAAATATTTGATCATGAACTCGGGTATGACTGAAAGTTCGAGGAGATACTGATACCGCTCCAGAAGTTCATTACAGCTTGAGAGTGAGGGTATGTTCCAAAGCGCTTTGGTGATCATTTCACAACGGATTGTGTAGGATGTCGGTCTATTTGTTCCTAGCTTTGAGAAGGTTAGGTTACGAAAAGCAGTAATGGAATCATATATGAGGGCTCACGAGCGGCGGGCCGAAAAGCCACGAACTGGGATTTTTCCTCCCATCCTCCCCAATATCCAACATTCCTCCTATTCCACCTGTTAACGTCTCTCCTCTACTCCCACTTTCATCGCCTTCTTCACCCCCTCTTTCCGTTTCCAATCCCCCCCCCTCTCCATTCCCATCACCATCCCTGAAAACAGCCCCAAAACTTGTGGGTCCCCAAAATCGTCTACTCCTCTTGTAACTAGCCCCATTCCAGTTATTTTGCATTGTTGGTCTCCCAGGCATTGGATCTATAGATTTTGGAAACGAACGCTTACGTGATTGAAGATTTGGGGTTGGTGACCTACATCCGCGGGAGGAACGGTAGACGTTATTTGTGGGGTTTGTGGTTTGGGGTTTTACCTCGGCTGTGAGCATGCCAAGAGAATTGTTTTGGGAAGTGGTTGACTTGGAGATGCTGTGAGAGTGGTTTGGATTGTTCGAGGCAGCATCTATGCTTTCCCCACTACCGTCACCTCTTTCTACATCTCTCATGAAAGCAGCATTGGCCAAGCTATCCAAGCCTCCTCTTCCCCTTCCTGTATCTCCATCACCCCATTCCTCTCTTTCTTCACCACTCCCTGCCACACTCCCACCAATCCGCCTCCTTTTTACGCCTTCTCCATCTCTACTCTCCTCCCTACCCTCCCCATCTCTCTCTCTCCCCCCATCCACCCTCCCCCGACTCATAGGAGCAGGGTGATACCAACACCTCCCCTCGAACCCCCTCTTCACACATCTCCCACAATATGGCTGTTCATGCCCGCAAGCCAATTTGCCAATCCTACACGGTTCACACGAAGGACGTTTGCCGTTTCTGCGTAGATTAGGTGTTGAAGACATAATCTCGTCTCCTATCGAGCAAAAGGTCCAGCCAGGCGGGGAGATATATTCCGGGTGTGATAAAATAGCAATTCCCTATTTCTCCAAGTTTGGCTTCCAAGCAGGACCTAGAATCGGGAGAGATCACGAGTTCCCGTGCTCTTTAACAACCTTTTTGATTCCAATAGCCACCCGCACAGACAGATCACGTTTTCGCAAACTGGCAACTACACTGTGATGGCTAATGCTTTGATCATATGACTCCATTCAATTCAAGTCAGTTCAATTCAATGAGCAATGTTCATACCGTCATGTAGCGTCAAGTTGAGTTGATTGAGGATGAAGCACCCGGTGGTGAAGAAAGTGATTAAAACACGAAGCAAGACACATTCTCAAGCGTACGTGCACGTGCCAGCACCATCACCCTATTCCCGAAATAGATCTGACCCATCCTTGCGAGATGAGCCAGCCCACTGCGTTCGTTAATACGAGGGGAGGGAGAGCGTCCAAGTACATGTTTCACCAAGATTTAGAGATATGAATAAGGAAGGCAATGATAAGAAAAAGATCATGGAAAGAATGAATGCTACAGCTGAACCATACATAACAATGGGTCATCACAACATATCACACACTGGCAAGTATCCGTTCATTTTGGTATAATGATTTTTATTGGGATAGGTTTGATCAAACTCCCTACAACTACTCACCCCCGCATGACGCGAAGTAAAGTGAATAGACGGGTATGTATGTTTGCTCAATCATCCTTCCATTTTCACTCAATTCGCTGATCCGATATTTTGTTTGATAACTCCTCTCCCAGCATTCATCTGAATCACGTCTGCTTTCCTTCGCTCGTCAGACCACTTACGTTCTTCCCCAAATAATTCACTTCTTGCGTGCACATTCGCAAAAAGAAACTATCCCCCCATCTCTGATATCGTACACTTCATCCCAATCACCTCTCTCAATTACCATTTGCTTCCACCACTCCCTTCCATCACTCGCCACAACAATGAATCAAAGTGCGCGAGGCAATCAAGCAACTAAATCAAGGTCATCCTACCAAAATGAAAGAGTAAATTGACCAACGATCGATCAAGATTCGGTATTAGCACGTACGAAAGCGGTACTAGCAGCATGTGTAAATCAAAAAGCAAAATTCAATTACTGTCCTCCAATCCTCCATCGCATCTCACATTTTTCCCCAATTCCTGATGTCATGAATGTTTTGAAGAATGCATAAAGCATGTGCCACATCGACTGATCCTATTCGAGTCTTTGAAGCGTTTTGAATACCAGATCCTCGAAAGTGGAAAACTCGAATAAAGTCTGTAAGTCGATGAGTGAAAGGCATGATATCAAATGGGATGTCAATGAGTTTTTGAAAATTTTGGTATTGTACAACGTGCCCGTGATTGTGTGGGGGAAAGATAATGTACATTTTGAAGGCAATTTTCTTAAGAGTCGTCGCAACAAATACCGATATTTGGCAGTGAAATACGAGCTCCCAAGTTCGCAACCGGGATGGAGGTTCATTCAAGATAAGATTACTCTTCTTCAGAATCTGAAGACTCATCGCCACTTGATTCGTCTTGTGTATGTTGCTCGACGCTTTCAATAGGTTCTTGAGAAGCTGATCCTGGTCCTTTCTTAAAATCTTGAACCTTTTCCCTGAGCAGTGCGATTTTTCGTTCTTGCTCGGTTTTGGTCATGGGCTTATTCTTCTTCTTTTGAACAGGTTTCGCAATCGCACGAGGCTCTTCCTTTTTATCTTGATACTGAGCCTTGACATTGATGACAGTTTCTGGTGAATGAATGGCGACACTGTCATAAATCTTCCAGAGAAGATGTACTTGGAGTGATTCAATTTCCATTTCGATAGTACCATCTTCCTCGACCTAAATCACGAGGTTAGCCAATTTAGTTTCTTTGAATACAAAAGTGTTTTACTTACCACCATCTCTGGATGAGCTTCTTTGACCAATTCCATGATTTCGGCAGTAATGTGATCGGGTAATTGGCCAATTCCTTGGGAAATTACTTCCTTCTCAAGAACTCCCAAGGATCTTTCTTTGCGAACTCCTCCAGATTTCTTTGGAGGTCCAGTAGCGCTCTTTTTCGTTGTGGGAACCTTCTTAGATGGTTTAGAGGGCTTGGATTTCTTGCTAGGTTTCTTGGCAATTGCCGCCGCCTTTTCTTTTTCGGCAGTTTCTTGAATGAAAGTAAGAATTTTCCTCTGCAAGGCAATGGCATCTGGGGATTCCGGTTTTGACAGCATATCAATAAGCTTGGCTTGTTCGAAGAGAAGCCGGGCCGTAGCAGCACCTTGCAATGCTTCTTGAGCGGGCTCTGGCTCATCTTCGCTCTCCTCTTCGTCCTCGCTCTCTTCATCCCTATCGGGAGTCACAGCAACGGGTTGATGATCAGCGATCCATCGATCCTTCCTAGCCAATAGCCCATTGAATACGTCCTCAAACTGCCGACCCATGAGACGGACGGGATTGCCCTCTGGATTGAACTTGTAGCAATTGTGAAAAATGAGTTTCACATCTTGTTCAAACTCCTTCGCTCTCGTGTAGGCGCCATTTTGTAACTTTTCAGAAACAGTGGAGATATCCATGGGCGATTTAATGACAGTAAAGTAATTGGGAATTTGCAACGCGACCGGGTCAACAGGATCCATGAAAGCGCCAGAGAATGCCAAGTATTTTGGCTTCTTCAATTCATTCAATGCTTCTTCACACCACTTGAGCTCGACAGAATACTTCTTGCTCTTAGGTCTTGCAGAAGAGTAAGGTAAATCCTTGTTCTTTGGTGGATGAATTTCACGCTTTGGCCTGCCATCTTTTGTTGAATCCCGTCGAATTAATGGTGTACTGGTGACAGGATCAAGAGCAAAAGTTGGGGCTGGAGCGCTCATTGGTACAGCAGCGCCAGTGGATCCGCGAGATGGTCTTCTAGCAGCAGGAGTGCGAACGGCAGTGTCAAGAGAAGGCGTAGGACGCTTAGGTTTCTTGACCTGGGCTTTGGCAACATGGGCTGGTGGCTCAGGTGGTAGACTTCCTAGCTTGGTGATAATCGATGTCTTCACATCATTGGCGGCGGCCGTGATGGGGTTATCAAGACCATTGAAGGCAATGGCGTTTTCGTAGAGAAGCACGGCATCATCTTTGATGGCTTGAATTGAAGGGTATTCGCCACTCTTGATCTTCCTCTCCATGCCACTCAGATCAACCTCATTCTTGACTTTTTGTGCATAAGCATCTGCGAACCCAGGCCAAAGAATTGCGACTGCAGCTCTGAAATTCTTTCCAGCTGCAGTCTTGATGACATTTTTGATGATTTTAACAATCTCCTTGGTCTCATGCTGAGTGATTGGGCGCGACGCATTTCCATAGGAGGACGACACACCATTTGTAGTTACGCCGTTCTGCGCAGGAGCTGGGGTACCGACGTGCGAAGGGATTTGAGGTTCCTCACTTTCCTCGGTCTTGGTGCGTTTGGCTAATGGTTCTTCTTCGCCATCATCCTCTCGCTCACGAGCAACCTTTGTGACCTGTGGTTGTGCGGGCGCATCCGTCATATCAACATCACTTGTACCAAGGTTGGTAGCCGCGGATTCTTGGGTCGAGTTGGCAGTTGCTTGCTCCGGCTTTGGAGAAAGATCCATGTCAACAGAAGGCGGTGCATTGTTGGGAGATGATGGGGGTAGATCGGGACGAGGCGCATCGAAGCTGAGGTTCATCCCGTCAACACTTTCGGCTTTCGTCTCTTGAATTGGCGCAGAAGTCTCTCGTTCCAAACTCAATGACTCTGCTGCTTTGTTCTCTGAAGCTGGCAATGATGGTTGTCGTGTAGTTTCCGGTACTTGAGTCAGCGGAGATACTTCATCGCGCATATCAGACATAGGAGCTTCCACAATAGGTGGAACAGCCGTAGTTGCGAAAGTATCGTTGGCAGCCTCGGGTACTGAATCGGCTGGTGTGGGGAGATCGGATACAGTACGTTCTGGTTCTTGGGTTGCTTTTGGAGGTTCGTCGGAAGCAGTTGTTGTATTCGAGTCTTGAAGTTGAGATACGTTTTTGCTCTCGGGAGAATCTTGCGCATGCGATTCAGCTAATGTGGATTGAGGAATGGAATTGTTCATGGCATGCGATTCTACACTTAAGTCTCCATCAGACTTCCATGTGGAGGTGTTTTCAGCAGATTCAGAATTGGTGGCTTCGGGCGCGGGAGATTTTTTCAATTCATTGTCAGAGGTTGTTTGTTGTTCTTCAGTTTTGGTATCATCTCGAGTAGAAGATCTATAATTTTTCATTGATAAATATAAGTGTACAAAAAGATGAGGAAAAAAAAACATGGAAACTGAGAAGAGAAAATATGGTAGAGAAGACTTACCCGTTGATATTGAGATCCAAAGCCATCGTGTCAGATGATGGAACGGGTATTGCCTTTTGCTCCAAAGCTAGATCTTCTGAATGCTGGGTGGTCATAACGGCCATCAACAGACAGAGATCCTCTATTCACAGAGGTGTTGCTTGCGACAAAATTGACAAGAAGATAGCTCTGGGCTAGTAGTTGAAGTTGAAGAGATTGAAAAGAAAGCAATGCGACAAGATCGAATGTATCGGTTCCTGAAAAACTTGTGTGATTTTGGATTGGTTTGGTTTTTGATTGTAAGATGGATGGATTTGTTGCGACGAGGGAATGTTTAAATTGCCTGAGAATACTGTTGAGCAAATTAGTTAGATTGCGCCCGGAAGAACACGCGACCTCAATGTAGTGAATGAGAAGAAAGAGAGAAGTGTATTGATTTCAAAACTGAAGCGTGCCACGCAACAAGATAGTATAGAATAATGTTCGCAGGTGTCGAGGTAAGGTGGCGGGATATGTGAGTGCTCCTCCTAGACCTGCCTTTATTTTAATCCTCGGCGCAGCCTCGTCGATATGCGACAAAGAATTTGAGTAGCAGCCTTACGATTTCAAAAGGTAAGGAAGGTAAAGGTTCAAGGGTTCGATCGAGATTTAGCCGCTTGCACTCGTGGTTGCCACCGTTTCAAAGCAAACAATGGAATTCGTTGATTGAAAAGGTATAAGCGCGAAACAGGAATTGTTTTGTTTTGTTTTGTTGAGATGCTGGTGGGTAGACAGGCAGAAGTTGTCGATGCGGCTCTCTCTTCTTGTGCTATTGTTTTGGTAGAAGAACACGCGACTTTCATTCAGAATTCCCTTTTTTGTCTTGCTCTTTGGATTTCGATTGGAAATGTGGCGAACCAGTGAATCGTCAATGGTGATGTGGACTGGCAATTGCAATGTAGAGATTGAAATTATATTGTAATCGCCTTGTTCAGACTGGAATCCAATCGACACGAGAGAGAATGAGAGAGTGGATGCGGGTGTTGAAGCGCGACGCGACTTGGTGGTGACAAGGTGCAACTAGCGAAAGAGACCTCCCCCCAAAATCGAGATTGTAAACAAGACCAATCTAGCGTTGATCTAGAGGGTGGGTGGGTGTAGCTCCAAAGACAACTTCACGTACAGGTTATTGATAATTAAAACCTGAATTGGTGCGATAGTACCGTGTCGTATTCTGCGGGAGCTTTGATACGAGTCTCTTGATCTTTTGACTCTCCAAAATGGTGTTTCATTCATTGATGGACAAGTGAACTGAATTCGTTTTCGTCGTGCCCAGTTGATCCGATGCGCGCAGCCAACCACAAAGAATCAAGAAACCCCGGTCGTTCTCGGCAACCACGTTTTTCCTTTCCTTTGCGCGATTCACGCCACCAAAGAAAGGAAAGGGGAACGAGAGGGGGGCAGAGAGGGGAGGGAGAAGGGGGGGGAGAGAAGAGAAGAGAAGAGACGAGAGAAGAGAGAACTATTAACCTTTTGCGATTGAGCTTTTCCTTTTCTGTAGCCAGGGAGAATGTGAAGAACACGGTTTTGTAAAAGAGACACGAGAACGGATTAAAAGAGGATACAACAAAATCGAAACAAATACCACACTCAAATCACAATAATACAAGTGAAGAATGGATTATATTGGGGAGCGCGGCGCGTTTGTTGATGTTCAATCGATAAGGAAAATCGTTATCGGCTCTCTGGTTTCGCGATGAAGGTCATGTGCACGTGTGTGGGTGGTGAAGTGCGGACAAGTGCGGACAGGCGCGGTCACGCAGATAAAGTAAGTAAGATGAGGTGGGCGAGGTGTGTTGGGAGTGAGTTCACAGTGAGGGGTGGTCGGTGCTCTTCGGTCGCGGTGGACGAATGGGAAGGCTGTCGCAAATCAACCTTTAAAAAATTTGGTTGCAAGACGAGAACTTTCGGGGGGACATACGATTCACATATTTAAACGATAGCAAGTGATGACCACGAAACTAAACCCAATGCACTGCTAGTCCACTTCTCAACACCTGGTGCTCCATCTGCAGGCTGCCTCGTGTGCGCCAATCACAGCCCTCCCTCTGCTCCCTCCGCCCCACACCAAGCAAGGAAAGGAAAGGCTCGGCAGGGATCATCAAAGGCTAAAGTGGATCAAGACACCAGAGGCCGGTGCATTGGACCAATCACCGCAGCGTCAACAGCCAAATTGAGCCACATTTCCATTCTCGGATCCACCGCATCTGCTCCGCACCGACCCTTTATTGCTCACGACAGCCACCACACGTGATCACGATTTATTTTTTCTATCTTGGGTGGAAAAAAGTTTCGTGAAGTTTTGGTTTGATAGCTTCAATGGTAGAGATTACACCTCAACTCATTCAGCACCACCACCGTTTGAAAGTATATTGTGTGGGTTTCGCATCGTCTCAATTGCCTCACCACATTCCATTCACGTTCGACTAATTCAATTCATTCTCTTTCGGAACATTGTTCATTGATTGTCCGCCGATTCCTCAATTCGGCCGAGCCTACCTAATTTTCGTCGCCTTCACATTTCCACCTCTTTCGTACATCGCACAACCAACAATCAATCAAAATGTCAACCAAGAGAAAGCTCCCGACCAAGCTTGGCCAGCCCATGGTTAAGCAAGGTGCGAAATCGTTGGGAACTGCTCACTTGGATGAATCGAAAACTGTGGTGTCGGGTGGAGGAACCGCAAGCAAAGTCAAGACAAATGGAGCGAAGAAGAGCGAAGTGGTCGAAATATCCAGCGACGAGGAAGAACAAAGTGACGATGACATGGAAGAAGTTGAGGAGGATGCAAGTGATGTGGAAGATGGCAATGTCAACGCAGATGTGACAATGGGAGATGAGGGAGATGAGGGAGCTGAAGCTGCCGAGGAAGATGGAGAACCAACATTCGGAGATCTCGTTCGGGCAAACGCCTCAGAGCCCATCGATGTTGCCGCCGCTTTCGAAGATTCTAAATCTCAAACCCTCTCGTACCCTCAAAATTCAATTCAGGCTCCATCTGGCGCATCCCTCGGAACAGTTCTTACTCAAGCACTCAAGACAAACGATGTCGCCTTATTGGAATCCTGCTTACATACTACGGACCTTGGTACGATTAGAGCTACAATTCAAAGACTCGACTCTCCTCTCGCCGCAATCTTATTACAGAAGTTGGCAGAAAGATTACATAGAAGACCTGGTAGAGCTGGTAGTCTTATGGTTTGGGTTCAATGGTCAATGGTTACACATGGTGGTTACTTGGCAACTCAAAGAGGTCTCATCAAGAAGTTGTCCGAAGTAAACAGAGTTCTCGATGAGAGATCAAAAGCCTTACAACATCTTTTATCTTTAAAGGGAAAATTGGATATGTTGGACGCACAAATCGAATTACGAAGAGGCATGCAAAACCGATCAGGATTGGATAGTGAGGATAATGATGAGGGTGTCATCTACGTTGAAGGCCAAAGTGATGACGAGGAGGAAGTTATTGTGAATGGATTGCCACAAAGACTTGCCAAGAATGGAGATCTCGAAGATATTTCGGATTCTGAAATTGAAGAGGAAATGCTTAATGGTATGGTGGCGGAATCTGACGAAGAGGAAGAAGATAGTGAGGATGATTTAATAGATGATGAGGCTGAGGAAACTGATGCGGATTCTGGAGATGAGGATGAGGTTGATCATGATGATATTGACGAGCAAGGAGAAGATGATGAAAGTGATGATGCTGAACAAGGGCCACCACGATCCAAGATGCAAAAATTAACAGGCAATCGTTTCCAAAATAGAAGATAATCAAGAGAATTTGACTGATCAATGCATCTTGGGCGTTTGCATGGTTTGGAGTTTTTGATTCGTCTCTTTTCTTAGGTGTGGTCTAGGGGATCTCAAAAAAGAACATTTTTGTTTTGTAGGAGGATACTTTTTTTTCATTGTACCTACGGCTATGGATACAAGCATATGATATTTTTATATATTTATGCTTTTTGTTTTGTAGGTGAGAGATGATATTGGCTCTGCTTGAGCTTGGGCTTGGGTATGTGGGTAGCTAGGTATCAATAGGATTCAATATCACTATGATGATGATTATGTCTTTTCTTGTGACTTGTGACTTATAAGAGGAGAGAGGGGAAAGAGAAGGGAAATAGTACATGCTATATACCATATACTCAGCTAGTCAGTCAGTCACTCATATAGTCAGTTCCTTCCAATACACATACACATATATACATACATATATAAATATCCAATATCATATCCTAAACTTCGAGCGTAGCGAGCATGGGGGGTTTGGGGGCTTGCCCCCATTATTTATTATTTATTGTTTGGTTTCTAGTTTTCGTGTCTATATTGATTATATTGATTATATTGATTTGGGGGTTGAGGAGGGAGGGGTTGAGGATTTAAGGGATGGATTTAGAGAGGTAGGTAGATGTATTATAATATATATTTTTATAAGTGGCTAGGTGACTAGGTGAATAGGTGGATAGGTGAATAGGTAATTAAATAACTAAATGACTAAATAATCAAATAACTAAATAACTAAAAACTAAATAACTAAATAACTAAATAACTAAATAACTAAATAACTAAATAACTAAATAACTAAATAACTAAATAACTAAATAACTAAATAACTAAATAACTAAATAACTAAATAACTAAATAACTAAATAAACTCACTCACTTATTAGACTAGCCACCGGGGAAAAAGAATTTTCAGACCACGAATTCGTAGAAATTTCTTTTTTCTTTTTAATTATTATAATAATTCAGAAACCCTACAAATTCATAGACTTTAAATTCTTTTTCCCCGACGGCTAGTATTATTATAATATAAGATCTAATATATAAATTCTAATTATAATTCTAATTCTAATTCTTATTCTAATTCTTATTCTTATTCTAATTTTAATTTTAATATAATATAATATAACATATATAGGGGCCAGCCCCTAAACCCCCGGTCCTCGCTTCGCTCGAGTTTTATTCTTATTATTCTTATTATTAAATTTATAATAGAGTAATAGAATAATAGAATAGTAGAATATTAATTTCCTATTTAGTTTCTTATTTAGTTTTTAATATTGAAAAATATTCAAGATAATTATACTTTAAATATTTATTCCCTACTTATAAATACATTTTCAAATACGCCTTTATTAATTCTTTCAATTCAATTAATTAATTCTATGATTATTATTACAAAACTTATTTTAAAACCAACAATAACATTTGAAAGCTTTTAATTACTTTTTTTTTAATTGAATTTTTTTCTTCTAAGATTATTTACTAGATTGAAATAATTTCTATAGATTTCTACTCTTAATCGACTAAAAAAACTTAGTTTCAATTAATAGAAAGTTTTATATATTGTTTATAATTAATTAAAAAAGAGTTAATAAATTTGTGAATATGAAAATAGTTTGTTATAAAGATATATAATTATATAATATAGAGTATATGATCACTTAGTTTGCTTTTACAAATCTATTAAGTGTTATACACAAAATAATTATTAGTTTTATATTATAGTTATAAGAATTACAATGAATTTCGATTCTTTCAAATTCGTACTTGAAGTCTAGTCTAAACCATCTCGAAAGATCGTTCGATACTTCCACGTGACACTAGAGGCAGCTCTCATCACAGATCATTTCAGATCTCATATCCAATCAGATCCAGATCTCAAAATCTCATATTGAATACAGGACTTGACACAGGTAGCTACGAGATAATATTGATGTATAGATCACATGACCTACATCTCACCATCTAACTATCCACTCATGATATCCATTTATGACAAGATCTAGAATTGTCAGGTTAATTACTTGGTTGATTGATTGATTGATTGATTGATAGATTTATTCATTCTATTTTATTCTTTTTATTTGAGATGAGTCGAGTTGAGTCGATTCAAGGTAGGATGAGATGAGGAGATGAGGAGATGAGGAGATGAGGAGATGAGATGATGAGATGAGGAGATGAGATGATGAGATGAGATGGACTTTGTAACAAGATGGGTTTTAGCTATGTTTCGAAGAGGTTCTAGTGTTTGAATTTGAATGAGGGCGGGTGTTGATTGGCTGGTTGGTTGGGAAGAGGGATGGATGATGAGGTATTGATTAGCGAGTAGATTCGTGAGTTGAGTGTTGAATGTCGGATTGCACATCTTTATTTTTATTTTTGTTGTAATTTTTCTGAGTTGTTCTGTTATGCAGTGATACTTGTGTTATCTTGGGGGGGATGGGATGGGATGAGATGGGGTTTCAGGTACGCGCGAGAGAGAAGGGGAAAAGTGATGGATGAATGGAGGGATGGAGGGCGTCTAGAAAGGTAGGGGGGGAGGGGACGTGTATTGATTGGTTTCTTCCTTTCTTGAGTACATACTTGGTTTCTTATATCTGTATATACTTTGGGGTGTATGTGTATGTAGTATGACTGGATGTGAATATTATATTATATTTATCTTTTGTAGAATCATACATCATACATTCACCATACTTGAATATTAGTGATTTGTATATATTATGTGGGTATATGTTGATATTAACAACAATAATAGTAAATAACCCTCACAAAGCAAAAGAAAATTATACGGAAATTACCCGGCAAAGCACATTACCATCCAACATCAGTTATCGGGTCTTCGGATAATTGCCAAGGTTGATCATCGTCACTTTTTCTTGCGAGTACACAGAACATTCATTCTGAGATTCAGTTCCAGGTTTATTGTAACTTGACAAGTATGACTTGCATATGTGTTACCTAAGGAGGTTGGTTGGTTGGTCGGTGGTTGGTGTTTAGTTGAATGTGTGTATATATTATTTATGTTTACTTATGTTTATTCATAGGCATTTATATTTGTATAACTATGTTTATTCATAAAATAGTACACGCATCGATATAAAAGAATAAAGTTATTCTTATTTAGTCTGCCTCCACGGCAGTGGCCCCCGGAGGGCCAACGGAGTGTCATCAAGAATATCTAACTACTATCTATTTATTATCTATTCATTTATTATGTTATATTATGTTATGTTATGTTATTTTATGTTATGTTATATTATATACTCCATGAATCCAGACTTTTCCATCCCATCAATCTCGGCCGTCTCGCCCATCTAATGATTCACCCACGGTTTATTATTTTTAACTTTTTAAACTTTCTCTTCCCACCGTGCCACCCAGAATTAGACAGGGGCACATCATTGAGATCCGCTTAACCGTTGCACCAAGAGAAAAAGCTTACGAGTCCTGGTTGCGTGTCGATGCACGCTCATGGGTTATGGGCCACTGGTATGTTTGATGTGATGGGCTATGCAGTGGTTGGGTTGCTCTCGTTCTGGATTATTTGTGTGAATGCATAGATGGATGAATGGATGTAAGTATGTAAGTGTGTAAGTGTGTATGCGAGGGGGAACTTTGGCTGGAGGTCTGGAGGTCTGGAGGTCTGGTATACGTAGGGCTACCAAATTAAATGCTAAGATCTTACATTCTCTTGTGATTATGATTACCCAGTCAGTTCCCAGTCCCAGTTCCCAGTCCCAGTTCCCTCCAACCTGAGCTATTGTAGGTATGATTCGTAGGTCTGATTCGTACTCTGATCTTGCTTGGATTATCTTTTCTACTTTCGACTTTCTTTACATTGGACTGCTTTACTGTTTTAATTTATTCTTCCTCTTTTCCTGTCCACGCCTCGTATCTTCTTCTGTCGTAAGCAAGTTTTGTTCTTCTTCTTCGTATTTATTGGGACGGTGCCATCTGTACTTTGCCATTCTCACATGCTCATCTGCTCGATTGGTGTTTCTTCGTTCTTTTCGTTATATCTCGCGAGAAGAGAGGTGCGAGGTTCCCAAAGTATATTTATTTAGACACTTTCATCATTGAGCATTCCATAAGAGAGATAACAAACACATCCGCGCTTGGCATACGCAACGCCAGCATTCTTGGCAGCATCATAATCCTACCATTTTCAGGAACAAAGTTAACAAGGCTGAATTCTATCAGAAATACGAAAACTTTGTGTATTCGCGAGCGCTGGATCTTCGTTTCTTCTATTTTCGCAGGTTGTGCTTGCGGTAGAAGGGGCAGGGAGGAGAGAGACGATTGGATTCATCCGGGGTTTTGGTAATTTACACTTGCGACAATGCGCGCCTTTACAAGATTGGGTGCGTCGGTGTTTGCGATGGTTCTTTCGTTAATGACCATCTTGGCTTTGCTACCTCAATCGAGATATACCGAGCATTTGAGGAAGATTGAGATAGGAGGGACGAGTATCAATGATGTGACGGATGGATTGTGGGATTGGGCAAGTGGGGATGATGGAGGGGATGGGGAAGAAGCTGGTGTGAGATTGGTCATTTTTGGAGATAGTTGGGTTGATGATACGGTTGAAGAGAATGAGGATGGCAAGGGTAGAAGTTGGACCGAAGTTCTTTGCGAAGAGGTATGTTTCTGCTTTCTGACTGTTGATTTATGGGTTTGATCGATTGGTGGCACATTTACTAATTGATTGTTTTCAGCTCTCGTGTACTTCAAAGATCAATCTCGCAGTTTCTCAACCCTCATCGTCATACCCATCGTCACCACCCACTGGTGCTTTTTCATCCAACAAAGTCTACCTTTCTTCCATCGAAGACACCGCAGGTCAAAATAACAACGAAACCAAAATAACCACCGAATCTATGCTCCCCGATCTCGAAGCTCAAGTAAAATCCTTCATCGCCCTTCCTTTGCCCAAAAAGAAACTCAGGGAAACAATCTTCGTCGTCTCATTTGGCACATGGGATATATGGCACTACGCGTCTCTCGATTATACCAAGGCTCAAGAGGCCCAAAATAAAGCTGTTGCAGAAATGTTCGCCCAACTCGATAATTTATACGCACATCATAGGGAAAATTTGGAGGCTACTCATGTAATCGTCAAACCACATAATGACTCCCATGTTGTGGCCAAACCCCAATTTAGAATTGTTATCCAAAAACTTTTCGATCCTACTATGTTGCCTGGTTGGTTGAGTCAAAGACCTATTCCATTAAAGCCTAGTTCTGTGGCGGAAAACCAAAAGAATGCTATTTCATTGTTGAGAGATTGGGATAATAGTGTGGAAAACTCTATCAAACCTTGGTTTGCCAGTACGCCAGAAGCTACCACTACTTCCGAATGGGCTGAACCAGCACCAGAAGAACAAGTGTCAGGAGATGCGGTTCCAGAAACATTTGACCAGAATGATCAACAATCGCAATCACAAGGAAAGCGAGAGTCAGAAGGCGAGGTTGAGGCGGAAAGTAAACCAGATATCCCTCCACCACAAAAAGATATCTATTATTATGATTTGAATAGATTCCTTACGGAAATCATTATCGAACATCAATTGGAAGATGAAGGATTATCTGATGCGAGTGGACTGGGCACAAAAGAAAGTCCATATATTTCCGTATATGACCCTTGTGTACGAGCAGGAGATGACGGGGAAAGCAAGAAAAGAGGACCTGGAGAGAAGCGAAAATCGGGCAAAATCAACAAGGGAAATGAAAAAAGAGGAGAAATGAAAGATACGAAGTCATTACCGGATATCAATGGATTACTTGTCTGTGAACAACCGGACGAATATCTTTTCTGGGACGATTTTAATATGGGTAGCCAGGCGAAAGAGTTGGTGGGAAAGGAGATCGCGAAGATGGTTAGAGGGGGGAAGACTCTGAGGAAGAGTTGGGGAGATGGGACTGTACCGGGGGTGTGAGTAAATGTGGGTGTGGGGGAGGGGAATGTGGGGGGAGTGATATTTACGAATGAGCATTTTTTTGGAGTTTTGAAGTGGAAAGAAGCGTGCATTGTGCATAGCATGTCATGTAATGGAAAGGCGTTTGGGATTGGGATTGCGATTGTCATTGTCATTGCAATGGATACTCTTTTTGCGGAGTGAGTGGGTTTTATATTTGTATATACCTTTCTTTTTGGGGGTTTGTTGTTTGAGGGGTAGATGGGGTGGTAGACGGGTGGAGAAGTGGAAGAGGAGTATTTGGTTGTATAGTTTTGTAGAGCATATCTATCTCTATATATACATACATACATACATACATACATACATATATACTTAAACGATTTTCTTTTGTGATATGATGAATGTGGAGAGGTAGGGGTAGAGGGAGAGTGAGAAATGGAAATGGAAATGATGTATATAGGCTTAGGTGTACTTGGAAGGAGGGAGGTAGAAGGTAGAAAGCAGAATTTTATGATTAGTTATGTGTATTTGTGTATTTGTTTGTTAAAATAATAGTGATTTGATAGTAATAAAGATGAAGATATAAGTTGGTGAAAACTTTAGTGAGAAATTTGGGAGAGGTTTAAGGTAAGGAGAAGAGAGAGAAAAGAAAAAATAAAAGAGAGAAAATAGAAGAGTGAAGATAGAAAAGAGAAAAGAGAAAAGAGAAAAATAAAAGAGAAAATAAAAAAGAGAAAATAAAAAAGAGAAAAATAAAAAAGAGAAAATAAAAAAGAGAAAATAAAAAAGAGAAAATAAAAAAGGAAATGAAATAGAAATAGAATAATAAAAAAGTAAAGATAGAAATAAGAAATTATATTATATAAGTTTATTAGGGAAAAGTATATAGATAAATAAGTTAGTTAATGAATAAACAAATGAATGAATGAGGATGGAGAGTGGGAATGAGAGTGAAAATGGAAATCGGGGAATATATATATATAGATTAAGTGAAAGGGGAGAGAAGAGGAGAGAAGGGGAGAGATTAGCTGGCCGTCTGTTAACTAATAGACGAAGATCAAAGATATCAATTTCCTCTATTTTCATATTGACTTTGTGATTTGCAGCAAGCGGGCTTGTCTGTGCGGGTGTTAGGCGAGGAATTAGGAGAGGGGGATTGGAAAAGAAAGGAAAAAGGAGCTGTAGGAGGGGTAGCGAATTGTGGAAGGTAAGAAGTTGGAAGTTGGAAGTTGGAAGTTCTTACAGACCGAAAACTGCACATCAATAAGTATTTTAGGGTTCAAAGATTTACAAAAGAAGAACCAAAAAAAAGAGTAGCGATGCGACGAGCGTTACGTTAGTTTTATTTCAAAAGTATTAGATAACTAATTTTTGATTATAGGTTTGGTTTTATTTGTATTTATAAAGATGAGAATCTAAAGTGATCGCTGACGTTGTTGTTAGAATTAAATTCATCGGGGATGCAAAGCGATTCAACCGAAAGAATCAAACTTCCATCAAATGAAAAGCCATATCATATTATACTGCGGTGATGTTCTTGTTGTACACCAAGTGCTGCATGAGAGTTCCATGTGAGAGAATTATAGCGGGAGTGAGACTGGACGTAAGTGGATGAACATGTGTTTCGAAATTTCAATAGAGAAAAACAATGTTTTGGCCTTCGATCTAAGCGCTTACTTTGGAGCACTCCTCGTTCTTCTTTATGAATTCACGCCAATCTTGCTTTGTTACAAAACATCCGAACATCATATTGAATCATATGATTGCGAAATATTGGACACCCAGCTATACGAAGTTTCCCCTTTAGTGTCAACTCTGAGTGACGAGCCGAGTTTACCGCTTGAACTACAAAGACGCCAAAGTTCCGGAAATTTTCCTAGTGCAGCATTGTTGAATTTTGTTGATAGCGATAATCAGACGGCATTGCATGTAATTTTTTAACATGTTGGATGTGAGACGAGACTCCCGTCATATTGAAAGATTCGCTCTAGAGTTGTCAAAACTCGCCACCAGAGAGGACATCAGTCGTGTTCTACCTGATGGCCGGTCTCTTCTAAATATAAGCTTTATCAGAGGATATGATGTGATAAGCCAGAAGCCTATTGATATAGACATAGACGACAAAGCTCATAGAAATATCTATGGAGCGGATTACTCTACTCTTGAATTGCTCTGCAGAAAATCATCAGATAATCAAGAGCTGATTCGGTCCATGACTTCTGGCCAAAAACCTGAGGTGCTATACAAAAACGACACGTTGATACATATCGCCTGCTACCATGGGTCGGCCACTGTGATAGAGGGATTTCTTTCTGCAGGATGGAGCACTGAAACTACAAACAAGCTCGGATATACGCCTATTATTTCAGCCATAGAAGGAAGTGAGAAGAGTATTGTGGAGCGACTGCTATCATGTGGAGCTCATTTCTCAAATGTGATGTACAGATTTGGAAAGCTTGGCCAACCATACAATCCACTTGAATTCGCTAAATCGGCAACTACATGCAGATTAATTAATTCCAAAGGCTTGAGCGACTAGTTTCCAGAGGTCCTTGAAGACGAAGAGATTTCCTTCTCGGGGGGCTGGGTGCCAGGCATCACTTCTAATCCAAATGAACCAGATTCATATTCTGGAAAATGGGAGACGAAGAGAATTTTTAGTCTCAGCGTATTACACCTAGTAGCATACAAGGGACGTGTTGAAGTTTTGGAATTTGGAATAGTTCAAAAACGTCTCAATGTTAATGCACGAGCTAGCCTTGGTACAAAACCACTAGTCTTTGCTATATTTGGCGATGAGGAGAGCGCAGTGGGGCTGCTACTTCAATATGGAGCTGATTCCAATGAATGCTATGGTCCAATTAAAGTAACGCCATTACACGTTGCTGTAGCTGTGAAGAATGTTTCTGTTATCAAAATGCTCATGTCTCATGGCGCTAATCCCTATTCTGCAGAAGCGGACGGATGGACTCCATACATGGTTGCAAGGTTTGAATACAAAGATGATAAAATGGTAAAAGCGCTAGGGAATTCACCATCACCAGCTTCTAAGTATTCATAATACATATTTTGATTCGAGAATTATCTCTATGGCTACAAAGCTGTGATTGAAATAAAAGCTTGCCTTTGCTGGCCTCCGTTTAGCTCCCCTCCCGACAGTTGCTGAGGAAAATGAAGAAATTCTTGGCACAGATGAGCGCATCTACATTGCGTTGGAGAGAGCCATATTGTGTAGTGGTGTTGGAAATGTCAAAGAACTGTTCAAGACTGGGTAGAGTCTGGAAATTACATGTAATTGCGGATGCACAATTTTTTTGGTGGCCCTCCATAATGGGCTGCTAGAGCTTGAAAGTTATCTCGTTGATGCTGGTGTAAGAGTTGAAGGCACTATCGCGGGATATTGCGCCTCAAAAACTTTTAAAGGTATTCTTATTCCGGAGGTTTTACAAAGAAGCACTATGGTCGTTACACCTCCCATCAAATCTTACCAATTTCTGGAAGGTTCTACACCTCTTAATCTTGCGACCGGTTTTGGAAACTCAAAACTTGTACAGAAGATCTTGGATAGGAGTAAGCCATCTAGTCCCCATGTATTACGTGCATTGCATACTGTAGCAATAAACTGCTATATAGGATGTGTTAGAATCCTTCTTCATCGCCTAGCCGTGCAGAGTCGTAATGGAAATCGCCTCGAGGCCGAGCATACAGTGGTCAATCACCCTGAATATCGTTTGACACCATTAATTTTCACACGGTACAATAGGTTTCGCAGAGTTAAACGCAATTTCAGTCTCAAATTTGTGCAAAAGCCTCTAGATACCGCATTAAATTTAGCGGCGAACTGTTTCAAGGTCTCTTTCTGGGTCATAGATGAGCTTCTCAAATATGGTGCAGATCTTGAAGCTCGTAACAACTACGGAGAAATTCCACTTCGTGTTGCATTTTTTGAAAGGAATTTATATTCAGCTGTGACTTTGATATTTGCTGGGGCAAGTGTGAACTCTCTAAGCGGTGATAAACACAGTCCAACCAAACTGGCCGTCTCGCATTGCACGCCAGATGTAGTTTTTCTTTTGCACAAATTCGGAGTAAGCCTAGAGACTGATAGATACAACAGAGGGGATCTTCTATTACTTGTTATCCAAAAATCGGACCCTGAGATGGTACATGCTTTGAAGAAATTGGGTATGGATTTGAACATGGCAGACCACACAGGAGTACCAGTCTTACCCACAGCTTTAGAGTTTGCCGAAGAGGACTTCATTCTCGAAATTTTACCTGAAATTGATGTTATTCAACATCCGAAGTTGGGTACTACGCTGAACCAGGCGTCGTTCCAGGGTCTGCTGAAGATAGTCTCTGCGTATGTATTTTTTCATATATCGTTGACTATAACCATAGTCACGTTTGACCTGATGCTACAAAGCTAAGACCAAAATTATAGTCTGCTCAACCGAGAATTTAAGATACCAGGTGGTATTAACAAGTACGTGAACCACGCTGGGAAGGAAGGTGCGCCGCTATATCTAGCAGCCATTGGAAACAACTTTACTTCGAGGGCGGAATGATCCACCATGGAGCTGATATCAATCTTGTCAGTGGTCCTCAAGGAACGCCCCTCATGGCAGCAAACTATGATGGCATGTATGATTCCGTGGTATATATATTGAAGCACGGAGCAAATACCGCGTGCAAAAAGCTATATGGAATCAAAACAACTGCGATGCAGTCAGCCCATTTGCACAAAGATGTGATGTTATTACTGCAGAACTTCCAAGAAAATGGGCCAAGAGCCTTAGAAGAGTCAAGGATAGTTATGAATGCGAATATTCTAATGCTTGAGTGGTGAATATTGAGATTAGAGAATGATCAGAAGAGAGAGGGACGAGCCGATCAGTTAAGTCTGTTTGAGAGAAACTCCTCTCAGCCTTGGTGGACCGAAGATATAGATAAAGATGAGGACCAGGAATCAAGTCATCACAAAGATGAGATACCGGAGTTGAAATACACGGATGACCGGTCCCTCTAGGATTATCAATCTCATAGTACTTGTTTACCTGGTGAGAAGATTTCGAGTCCTGGCCAGAATGAATTCTTGTATTTCAATTTCTGTCTAGGGTCATTATAGATTCTGAACTCACGGCATCATGAGTATGAAACTATTTAAGCACATCCAAAGGAGCCAGCCTATCGACACGACTTCTCTGGTTAACTGACTATCTTTGGGCTGTTAACCAAACTTTCTAATCAGCCGAAAATGAATTGCTGGATCCTTTGCTTGATTACTCCGATCATACAGGGAAGATGAAAACTTCGAACGTTGGTTTTGATGGGATTCGAAAGAGAAGCTCGACGTTTATGACTAGTATTTGGCCAGTATTTGAAGAGGATTGAATTGTTGCATGAGAAAATGTGGGCATGATGGGAGTATGCTTTGAATTCAAGTCGGCCAAAAGCGGTTGGAATTTGATTATCAAAAAACGTCATTTGTCAAGTTGGTAAGTAGTTAGTTGGGAATCCAGCGATCCAAGCGGAAAAGCTGGTAGAGATCAGTGAGATAACTAGAATTAAGCGAGCTCGGACAATGAAACTAACAGGTGAGGCTTTGGACCTAAAACTCGGAGTGCAAATCAATATTCTAGCACCAGAATAATGCCAGAATGTGTAGTTTTCTAAGGGACCATCGAATTCAGCACATAATCTCACAATTTCGGATTTACTTATTGAAAATATTGAAGCATATCTATGGGAATATGAGAATCTCTTCACTCACGTTAATTTCGTTCGGTATCCAGAATATTGACCCAATGGTGATACTCATGTACGGCTTTGAGTTCTCGCAGATTATCTCGTCAATCGTTGGACTTCGGGCCATGTTGCTTCATTGGGTGTTTGGCGGACTCATTGTAGGATCAATTTGGATTTCACCTCAATGTTATTCAGCAAAGGACTAATTTGATCCAAATGTTCTTGGGATTCTACTGGGTTAATACTTAGATTACCCAGTCCGATACCGGCTATGTGCAATATTACACTGTTCATTTCATGACTAGTCTGACAACAAGATATAAATTCTGTGTACTGGTTATGGCATCACATTCCAATTAATCGAGTTTCTTCTCAAAATACCGATGTATTCTCTTACTGTGATTGTTGTGGGCAACATTATTTTCTTATTAGTTTTACAAAGCGAATGCAAAGATTGGTATTTCAATAACCTCAAGAGTATGACTTGTTGAGTATTTAGGAACCTACCCGGCTTCGGATCAATTTGTGCAATTAAGTTTCCGGGCTCTTCTTCTAAGACTTTTGCCCAGTCGGGCTCGCTCGAGGCCATTCTATTTGCTATCCGCATTGAATTGGATGCCCATCACAGACCCCTTGGATTTAAAGGATGAACAACTCATTTTTGATATCGATGCATGTCTTACTTGAATATGTTGTGCCACACCGGTCTTTTCGAGTAAGACCAACTGTTAGTGTATCTTGGGCCAAAAAAAAAATGCTGAGCCTCAGCTATGACCATCAAAATTTTATATCATCATGTTATTCTCAATCTTGATCTTGATGGGAACATTGATTTTCATTTGATTGATACTTGATTTGCCGGCGCCGCCATAGACTGAGAGCTCACCGATCGTAGTGACTGTCAGTGATAACTGATAAATTGGGTTTCATTCTAGCCGGATACCTACTGCGGCATCTTTTACGAGTGGAACGATCCATGCCACTGTAACTTATCCACCCAAGAAGATCGCTCTCGTTTCTTCCCAACTACCATTTAGAATACTTATTTTTCATACTTAACTTGAAGGTATCCACTCCAGAATCAAGAAAAAAGGTCAAGTACTTGTCGATAGCCTTCCTGGCCTACTAGAAGGCTTTCATTCTCTACACTGACCGTTTTCATTTTGTACAACCTCATAAAGCGGAGCTTCACGGGATCAATCAATGGACGAGATATCGAGCCTAGGTATTTCAAATGTCTTTAACGTTCCACTTTCTCATTCATTGACTCGGGCTCCTGATATCAATCGTCGCCTCGGACGTGTTAGTTGTGGATATTACTATGGAGACTCGCAATCTCCTTTATATATGGGAACAGACTCAACCTGCACAACTGCATATACACTTGGAATTTGGGGCTCCTGTATCTATAGTAGCAACGTTCCAGTTTGTTCGCTTTATGGTGCTTGTATAGACGACACTGGATGTACTGATGGCTGTACCCCCAATGTCAACCCTAATATCAATGCTATCACAGTAACATTATCTTGGTAAGTCATTTCAAAATGACAAAAGGCTAAAGTGGACTGATAATTGTACAGTTATGCGGACTACTGCCAGAGCTACTTGCTGTCTGATCAATCAAGTCCCAGTCTTGGCACGCAGACTTCATATACCTGCAACAGTACCTCCCAAACAGCACCAGTACTTATTTTCGCATCAGAACTAGACTCTCCAATGAGAGTGTTAGCTAGTACGACCTCATTCTCTGATACATTGGTTGCCTCATCATTAAAATCAGGATTCGTTGCAACTTCTACATCTTCTAATCTACCATCAACTTCAAATTCTTCTACTCCATTCGCTATCTCCGCATCAGGCTTCAGCTCTAGCCCCAGTCCAACATCAACCACAACCCAAGAAACACTAAGCGAATCTTCGAATCAAGCCAATTCTTCTCGCGTCAATACCGGTGCAATAGTAGGCGGTACTATCGGAGGCGTTGCCTTTATTACCCTAATAGCCCTTGCACTTTGGCTAGTAGGTAAACGTAGAAAAAATCACGATATACTATCAAAGACCGAACCGCGTTTTGATGTGAGAGATCCAAGTGATCATGTGCACGAGTTAATGGAGAAGAGCGCGAATACACCTGAGATCGGGGGACAAATGCTAAGAGTAGAGATGGAAAGTCCAAGAATGAACAACGAACCGGTTGAGATGGAGAGCCCTAGGCTTAATAGAGAAAGGTTTGAGATGGAGGCGTAAGAACTCTGCTTGAAATATGGGAGGAAGAGAAGATGGAATTGTGCTATTGCTCATGTAGATAGAGGCCAGCCTCGTATTGTGCGCTATTTTTGCCTTGAGGTTTGCACTCATCATACCATCACTAGCACATCAAAAATTGAGATCGGCAGATCGAAAGTTAAATATTTCAATTCCATCCTATAGCCTTTTCGTCTCGATCATTTCTTCTCGCGTACGTCAATAGCTTGAGGGTAGTCATTTTACAATATCTGCAACTCACATCTCCATATTAATTTTCATCGAACAGAAACATACCATGCCGGAAAAAATCTCTTTGAGCACCAGTATAGTCCAGACAATGGCGATTGCAGCTTTGCATAAGCCGCCTTGCATTACTGTGACGTCAGTTAGCACCATGATAGCCTCGGGCTCTATTCTATACATAAGCACTGCAAGTGTATCATCAATCTATCTCTACATAACCGTCAGCAAGACATTAATGTCAGTATTCATTTCGTCGCCAATCGAGTCACCTTCCTTGACGACACTTACCTCTCGTTCATTGGCGCAAGAAACAGTACCTGAGCCATCATTGACTCAAGACTCTAACGGAACGTCTACTTCTCAGTCATTGGTTCAAGACACAGTCTACATTCCACCACCAACTCAATTATCCACTAAAAAGCCTCGTCCGAATACAATGGCAATTGTCGCAGGTGCTTTGGGGGAGTTTATATTTGTGTGCGAACTTCTCGCAGGATTATACTTCTCCGTGGATACCAATTGAGGTACCAAAACTCAACTGAAATTAAAAGTGGCCATCCAATAACTCCCGATAAAGATGAAGGAAAGGATCCTGTGCATGAAATGGCAGGGGAAGGAAAACTCGGGTGTCCTCGGCCGGAGGTTGAGGGGGAAAGTCTTTCTGAACTCAAACAAGGAGGTAGCGGAAGGCATCAGGGACCAGTTCAACTTTCACCTTCTTTCCATCGTATCAATACAAGCTACTGGTTGTAAAATCTTCAACGCCGAAATTTGACTCCGCTTTAGATCTCGGCAATGACACTCCTCGGCACCAACTAGAATAGATGAGAAGTTTTGATTTCCAGGGTTAGACGATGGGGAACCAAATCGAGAGTTAACTGGAAGTAGGAGATGAGAAATGGTAGACATGAGATGAACTGGTATCTACGTGCATAAGTTGCGGTGCAGAAGATAGGGGCTATTTCAGGTTTTGGGCAGGCTTGCTCGATAATTAGAGTTTATATTTTCTTTTGATATACAGCCAAGTCTAAGACTCGTAGACTTCCCTTCCAAGTGTATTCACTGACCCCGTAAAATACCAGTTGCGATGAAATGTTAACACGCAAATTACAAGCATTGATGTATTACGTCAAGCTATTGACAGACTTTAACCGGACGGTGTGACAGGACAAGATTCCTGAGAAATTGACTGCTCGGTTTGAACTGTGCAATAGGTTCGGAACTGATATGGAGATACTAATTCACTACTTGTTTTTTCGATAGGATTTTCGTGGAATATTTAGAGCATATTTAGAGATCAACTTCAGGAGTTCCAGCACTAATTCGCCTCTGGAAAAAAAATGTAAGCAGGTCTTCCAAGTAAGATGTAGATAATGTTTAGGAGTAAGTTTTGCGCCACCGCCACGGTCTTTCTCTGCAATCGATACTGCAGACCTTTTTTGAGCAATATTTTGAACCTACCAAAGGGTTAAGTTCACCACTTTCTGAGTCGGTGGGTCGTATAGAAAGCGCTCTAAGAGCATTAGGTGTACTAGGTAATTAAAACTATTGATATAGTCAACTCCATTACACACAGGCCTTAGAAAGATACGCTCTGCACTTCTTGATCAAAGATCTTCCATCATTGTCAACGTTTTTTTTTTGTATAGAGCAGCACTTTCTAGAGAAGTGTTATTTTTATAGGGCGATGAGATTAAAAGTTTGTTCCCGTTCATCTTGGAAACCAAGTATTAGATCATCCAGCATCGGATCACTATTGATACTTCGTGGCTGAGCTGAATATCCAATGAATCAGTGAATTATTTGCATCTGGGTTTTCACTAGACGGAACTGGGGTTTCCGGTACAAGAACATTGGTTTCTAGCTCTCAATTCTCTCTATATCCATCTTCAAACTTCTTGAAAGGTCAGTTCTGCGAGTTATCTTGGGAGGTATTTGTTGAGCTGAACTAATGGTTACAGATGGCGATTCTTTACTTATCCAAAAAAGCTTTTACTGGTACGGGCCCTGACCGTGAAAAGTCCTCTGGCATTCAGGATGTGAGCTCTGGTTATGTATTTGTATCAGAGATTCCAACAGATGTATTTGATACATCTCAGTGCAAAATCAAACCATTAAGAAGACTCATCACAATCACATACACCTCAACAATTATCGTTCCCTCTTCAACGCTGGGTGTTTTACCAACGGTAACTCTTATCGTACCATCTTCAACGCTGGTTATTGTACCAACGGTAACTCTTATCGAACCATCTTCAACGCTGGTTATTGTACCAACGGTAACTCTTATCGTACCATCTACCACTAAAGCCTTGACTCCTGTCGCACAACCCACCGTACCGCCCACTGGAATAACTGGGATTGCTCTTAGTGATATCTCAAGTTGGAACTCAATTGCCGCAACCGCGACAGACCCAATATTGAAGGGTGCGTTAAAATCCGCCATTAGTCTAGAGAGCCTTGCTGCTAGCTTGACTCCAGGTGCTTACACGGCCGTTATCACAATCTCACCTGCGGAACAAACTGCTATAGACAGGGCAAACAAAGACAGCCTTCGAAATACACATACTAACACTGTAGTCTTGAGTGTTTTCGCTGTGCTACTGTTCCTAGGATGTATCTACATGCTCGGTTGGTACTTCCTGCGAAAGCATCGTCAGCGGAGAGGAAGAAAAATGCCTCCACTTACCGAATATGTTCCTCCCCAATTGGGTTCTCTGGGCGGTTTAATGGCTGAGATGGGTCGTGAAGATACTGTTGAGCCGGAGGGACATAAGAATAGAGCTGATGGAATCCATAGGGTTCCGAGGGTTCCAAGAGTTCATAGTACTTTACAAGAACTTGCGATTCCTGAAGGGTTTGCAGAGTTACCTGGATCTATTCCAGAAATGCAAAAATTGAGACGTACGGGATTAAAAAGTGAAGGCGAAGGGGTAGCGAACACAAATAAAATTCTCTACGAAGTATGAGGGGAAGATCCTAGTGATGGCTTCCAAACTTGTTGTGCGAGCGTTTTAGGGCCCAAGAAATAGATTTTGCACTCAGGAGCGTTGCAGATGTTTATTCGTTTATTTTTGATACTTTTTGTGTCAAGATTCAGATCTTGAGAGTACTTGAGGATGGGAGATGCAATCTCTGATGGGAGGTTTTTAATATGTCAATTATTCATCCCTCAACTAGGGTAATAAATTTCTCAACCCTTTACAACTTTTTATGTGCATAACGGTTCATGATGATTGTGATTAGTGATGACAGTTGCGTATATGAAACAAAAGTTGGCCAGTAATGAAAGTGAGAGTTCCCGTGTGAATAACTTGGACTACAGATTGTCAAGCTCAGAGAGAAATGTGTGACGCCTATTGAAGATACTGCTTACTTCACCAACAAAGCACACCCGCCTACGTGATGGACATGTAACTTCTAATTTTAAGAATGTATCGAAGTCACCTTACTAGCATAGAGGTAACTATGAGCCCCCACCTTTATGCACACAGAATGAAGTGTGAATCAAAATCCATATTATCACAATTGGAGTTAAAATAGTGAAATTAGATTTATTGATTGTATACAATTTGAATTATCTCCCTCTCGCTCTAACCTAAGCCACCAGAGACAATACAGGTGTTATTTTTGTTCTCTAAATTACAAATATCTAAGCTTTTTGGCTGTAAGTTGCAGAACGGGAGCTGAATGGAAGTGTCAGACTTAAACTACAGAAATTTGGTGGAACAAAAATAAAAGGTTGTAGTGAATTTTCAATCGAGAATGTACCAATTAGACAAATGATATCATATTTTATTTCCACCTGTGAGAAGGCTAAATTTCTTCATACAGAACCCCAGTTTTCAATTCTATACTTCGCTTCACTCTGAATGAAGATCATTCGGCCTGGTCAAAGATTATCCGCACTTGGATAGAGTATTGCCGTTAAATACAACTAGCTAAATTCTATATAACAAACAAAATATTGGGGAAAAATCGTATATCCTTCATCTCAGATGTGATAGTAAACAAACCTCAAGAAAAGCGGCAACTATGAGCAAAATGTGACATCTTAAATCTGTTGATATTTTTGGTTTTATGACAATCGAAGTTCTTGCCACATAAGCACTCATGTGCTTTCTAATACAGAGGTCCAATGATATCTTCTCCTTCCTTCTAAAGACCTATTTACAACGAAAAGATCAATTTTATTACCAATTACGAATCTCTCAAGTATGATGATTCATAATATCCTGACTGCACGGCATAGCCTGTCTTTTCTCTAGAACAGATATCCAATGATGCTATGAAATATCTCGTCGCATGAACGGCTTGTGACTACAGTTGTATGAAGTTCCGACGCTTCCTAAAAATCGAGCAGTATACTAAGCACGATTGCAATCCCACTTCTTAGAGACATATGCCAAGGTGATTCTGCCCTTCCTCCATAGCTATTGTTGGTGATACAAGTAGCACAAAGATACTGAGTTCTTGACATGGAGAGTCTCCTTATTATATACAAACGGGATCATCTTTGAATCACACAATTGATGTCGTCGTATTCGCTTAGATCATTCCAAAAAGGAGAGCCCAGCTCACATGACAGTACACATCACATGATATGGCTTTTCCGGATTATCTCTCGACCGAGAATGTAACTTCATGTGTTCCACCAATTCAATAAGAACACACAGCAGCCGTCAATATCATTAGCCACCATGTTGTGATAGGGCGATAGACGCTCTTGTCTGAGCACATCACGGAATCAACAAGCTTGCATCTTGACCTCTACTAAAAACGTCCATATATCTAGGCGCACCGCTTTGGGAAATTCGGTCCAGAAAACAGAGCAAACTTCCATCGAAACATCATTCTTCATACGATCAAATGTTTTCCATCTCATGTCAATCTGAATTGACGGGTTTGGGAAGGAGTTCACGTTGGCGTTTCACGGTGTCGAAACATGATGAATCGATTTCTGTTATTTTATTTGGTTTGCTTGTCGTCATTGCTATTTTGTTTATGATCGGGAAGCTTTGAAAGTTTGAAGTTTCAATGAATATTTGTTGATTGTAACTATATATCGAGAAGGCAGGTGCTTAATTGAGTGTTTCGAAACTACATGACCGTGATAAATTCATCAATCTCAGCCCAAGATACTTGGCGCATTCATGTCTTCACTATCTTCTTTATTCATGTGATTATCTTATTGAATTTCTTTACTCAATCCGTTGACTGCCGTTCCCATAATGGTGGGACCCCAGGTTTGCCAGTTCACATACTCGTTACCCATCTATACGATCCTGATGCCTCTATTATTTCCTCGATTTCCTCCAGCCGCCAACTCCAACTAGCCTCAACAGCATACCCCAATGGAAACCTTCTCACAATAACATCTCCACGAAAGTCATCTGCTATCAAAGTTCCAGTAACTCACGCAACCACAACAGACTCTCACAAATCCTGACTACACTCGAGGTACTATCCCAACGCGAAGATCTCGGCGTCTAGCTGAGATTTGTCTCAAAAACAACGAAATTTATCTACATTCAACCGCGGAACATAGATGAAACAGTCTTTGATACGAATGTATGGAAACATGGCACGAGTAATGATATCACATAGATTAAGATGTGAGTTGTCTAATCCGACTACTGCTGGATTAACAAGTATTTACATTCAATCATACTTCTTTCGAAGCCGCAAGTCTGACGATTTCGGATCCAGGAACAAATGTTTAAAGCCTGGCTAGATTTCAAGGAGGATATCACAACAGAAAGCGATACAAGATGGGTACAGAGCTTCCAAGCATACACCTTTACTCGAACACTCCACACACAGATCAAAGTCCATCTCTTAAGCTGAAACCCCGCTTCCTCTCCCTCTTCCTTCCCCTCTCACGGAAAATCTGATCTCGACAAACAGAATCAACACAGGCACACTTTCCATCCTAGCTTCAAATCCAAACGCTACAAGCATCCACCCCTACTTCTACTTCTACTTCAACTACACAACTATCAATCCACCCCACGAAACCCATATGATTTCAAAGCCTCACCTCTTCTATCCCATCTCGCCAAAACGCGACTATTCATCTTCCCTCTACTTCTCAAACTTTCCAGCTACATATCCCCAGAATCCGAAATTCGTTTTAGGAACCATTGGTCGCAGAACTAAATCTACGAATGCCACGCATCATAATCACGATCTTCTGCCGAATAAATCCTCGCTTTACTTGAAAACATATGTGAAGAAACGAAGTTAGGGTCCCGAAGGGCGAAGGGCGGATGGAGTGATGAGTATGCAGCCAGATACTCAATAAATATCAAATGGGTATAGTGACCTTAGCGCGGTTGCAAACGGCACCGGGACTGGGACTGGGACTGGGACTGGGACTGGACTATACCCGCCAAGAAGAAAACCAAGAACGACTAATAAGCGAACAAACAAGTTGAACGATGAAAAACAAAAAAAAAAAGATGAATTGCACGAATTGAGAATTTCGCAGCGGAGGTACTGAGTAGATGCATCTGTGGGGGGAGAGATCTGAGAGATCTGAGAGACGGAAAATGAGCTGTATTTCCGAAGATTGACTGGCGTGGCAGTATGGGATGCATGGGATATAAAAAGCATGCGATTCTACCGTGGTGGAAATTATGAATCTCAAGTGTACGAATCCACGGGATAGAGAGGAATTCGTTTTCCGGGCCTTGCATCCATCCCGTGCTTTCCTCAAATATTCGGTTGAGCACTGTGGTTTTCACTGTGCACTGCTTTGTCTATCATTTCTTATTTTGGGGGTTTTGTTTCATGTGTGTACTTTATTAGCAGCTGTCAACATGGGCTTGGAATGATTTAGGCACATACATAAAACGAGAATGAAATACACGGAAGCATCGAATTTAAAATTCTTTTTTGTTCGCAGACAAATGATCAATGAGATATCCGTTAGCTACCTAAGTAGTTAAATCACTATGACTACCCGACCAAATGTAAACCACCATGCTATCAATTCAACGCCCGTTCTATCCATGTATGTATGGACTCCCTAGCCTTCTCCTCACGGAGGACGATATATATAGATTCTGAATCCCTCTAGGAAGATAATAAGAGGACGCCTGACTCCACGCTCAAGCACAAATCCGAACCCATGATTCCCATCTCCATGCATGCATACTTTAGACCGCACTACACAGTCGCACGATTCTCCCATTCTAATTAATACACTTTCCACTCATAAACACAACCACTGGATCTACTTAACCCTCGCCATGATCGTCTCGCCCCCTCTCTCCAAATCTCCCATCACATTCCCCCACCTCTCCTTGACGCCCTTAAGCATACTCCTATCAAAATCATCTCTCGCCCTCAACACCGCCTCCACCCACCCAAGTTGCAAATCCCAATATTCTCTCTTGAATCCCTCTACCACATCCTGCACCGCTCCCTTCTCGCACTCTAGAATCTCGAGGAAACTTTGCGTCACCGCCCATTTACCTACGATGATATTCCTTACATCTTCCGTGAGATATGTATTAGTATTGAAGAATTCAAAAGCAGTTGAAACGTCATTGAAGATCTTATCTTTGAATGGATCCATTCTCTTGAATTTCGCGCCTTTGTTGCGGACACAACCGAGGTATTGAATGAGAAGTTCGATGGCGAGTTCTTCGATAAAGATATCTAGTAGTGATTGATGAAGGACGTTTTTATAATCATTAATGTATTCTTCAAATGTGACAATCATTTGCTTCATAGCTGTGTTTGAGTACCATTTTGCTGTGAAGAAATCCGGCATGACGGTTTTGAAATCAACGGCGAAGATTAAAGTTGCGAATTTGGATATGCAGTGGGTACTGAGATCGACATATCCATCGTTTAGACTAGTAATCTCGACATCTACTCGTTCGAGGTATGTAGTTGAAACGAGCGGTTCGAATTTTTGTCTAAAGCTCGTAAGGTATCCGAATCGTCCCTCATCTTCATTATCATCAATACAGGCAATTTGATCATTAGCAGTAGCAACAAGCCAGTCCTGCAAAGCTTGGAAGCCCTCCAGTTCAGTAGTTGCATTGAAGTATTTAGCAGCTTCAATATCGAGCATTTCTTGCCATGTTTGTTGACGAGTCTTAAGCCGCACGATCATGATATCAACCACTCCTTCAACAATATCCATTCTCTGACTAGCACTTGCTGCATCGATTTGTTCCCGTAACATACGCCACATATCGACCAAGTTTTTCGTTCGAAAGTATCCATATTCATCCTGATCCAAATTTGAACCATCCACATTCCTCCCATCGAAATCTTTCTTTTCTGTTGCGAAAATCCGATCAAGCCATTCATCCAAGTACTTGATAATGATTTGTTCGAAGTTCCTGATCATTTCCTGTTCTCTTCCATCTATAACGTGCGGCTTTAATTCATCTTTCTTAAACCCCAACTTGTTCATCTTCGTATAGTACTTTTCTGGCCAGTTCAGAATTGCCAAATTATTCGCCTGCGTCGTCTCTTTGTCATCGATCATGTCAATGAGAAAATCATGCATCAATTGATGATAAATATTCCCATACGTCTTGAGAATTTTCCACTTCTTTGGCATCAATGGAACCATCCCCTGTTTGACCGCATTCAAATCGTTGAAGAACCATCTTAAACCCTTCTCCAATTTCGAGGGGTCCTCCAAGAATGTCTGCTTCGTTCCTTCAATGTCGCTTTCGGCCTTTAGTTTAATAGCCATCAAAAACTTCTCCTTATACCCTCTCGTACTCTTCGCCCCATCCGTAATACTCTTAAATCTCGCCGCCATCTCCTTATGATCTTTCAACGCCTCCTGCAGTGCCATAACCCTCTTATCACTCTTCTCCTCGGCCTCAATAACCACCGCCAGCCTCACTACCAGACTGCTATTCCCCTGCACAACCACCTCTATCAGATTCATAGCCACCTTCCCAATATGTTCATCAAACCAATCAATCGTATCATCTAACCTCGCAAAATAATCCTCCAACGTCCCCTGTAATCCCGCATCATCGGCCCTCAATATTTGTTCCATAGCATCATCCCTAATATTCCTCAACTGCGTCAATTCATAATGAATCGCCAACAAATTCCCCATATTATCCTCATCCGCATCGTCCTCTCTCAGAAGCCCCTCCACCTTCGTCAATCTCTCATTAAAATCCACCAAATTCCTGCGCATCGTTTCTACCGCCATGAAATTCCTATGCGTCTGGCTCACCAGATTAATATTCGGGAAGTCCTTGATCATATTCTGCGCCTCGGCGCACAGCTTATCAATCTTCATCATCTCATCCTTGATCAATTGAACAGTTCGTTGGCCATCGGTAATCCCGTGCATGCCAGCCTGAGTAACTTCGAGTTGTTCTTTGAGACCAGAACGCAGTTGCGAATCGACGGCGGATTTCTTACGTGTATATTCGAGTTTTAGGGCGGGGATTTTGTCGAGATCGTCGGGGTGGTGGAGGAGATCGGAGAGCTTGATGGAAGAGACGTCCATTGTCATTTTGGCGGTGGTTTGTGAGCTACAGGAGCTCAAGAAGGAGGGGAGTAGGGGTTATGCGCGCAGATCTTATTCAAGACCAAATGGAAAAGTATAGCTCTCGCAGAGCTTCACCAGAAATTCTAAGTTTTCAAGAAGTGGTTCGTAGAAATCAAATCAAAAATAAGTGCAATCAATCGAAAGTTCAATGGTGTATGAGACATTACGTGCATAATCCCAAAACGAGGACTAGCGTGGCATGTAACGGTGGAAAGAATTCCCGACTCCCGAGAATCCTGGTTTGATATTTACGATTTATTTCTCCCGATTGAACTTTTGATATACTGACAACGGCGACATTGACAGTGCGGGATAAGCCATTGAATTTTGTGCTGATATTCAAAAGGTGTGTTTTATTTTGTTTACTTCCTGTTTTATTTATGCGCGCTGCCATTTCCAGTGTCCACTCCTACCATCCAATTCTTCCTCTCTCTCATCTCAGAACAACCCCTCTAACCTCTCTCACAGACACCCAAAACCACAACCACCACCCATCCACCACCCATAATGTCCACCACTACCGCGGCCCCTCTCGCCCGCGCTATCCGTTCATCCAAACCCCTCCCCTCCACCCTCAAACAAATCAGCAAAAACGCACCCAAAGCCATCTCCCAAACCTCTCCATCCACCACTCCCTCTTCATCCACAACCAAAGTCTTCCACCAAAAGCCCTGGCAAAAATCTCCCCCTCCTACACCAACTTCCTATTTCCGCATCACCCTCACCCGATCCGCTATCGGGCTCCCAAAGAAATCCTCCCGTGTGTTGAAGTTCTTGGGATTGCATAAAAGAACGAGTAGTGTGTATCATCCTGTCTGCTCCGATATTGCGGGACAGATTATGAAGGTTAAGGAGTTAGTTGAAGTAGAGGAGACGAAGGAGAGGAGGAGTAAGAGGCAAGAGAGGGAGAGCAGGAGGCCGGAGAGTGGGTTTGTTGTTGAGAAGGAGTTGGAAACGAGTGTGGTTTGAGAGGTTGGGGAAGAGAGGAGCGGAGTGAATGTGAGTAGGAGTAGGGATAGTATTGTAAACATATAAAGGAAGATTGGAATGGAGGGTTGGTATAAACACACCGGGAATTGAGAGCGCGATACCATATATAAATGTGTACATGCGATTTGGGGATGGGACGTAGAAGGCCTGCTTTATATTCACGATTGAGATTGGCATACTCTTCAATACACAGGAAGAATCAGAGGGGCTCTCAATACAAATAGATACGCATCACTCGCGATGGCAATCAGTCAAACTCAGCTTCATTCACTCTCTTCCTGCCACGATAGACAGCCATATCAATCGCTCTTCTCCCTCCACCGTCTCCTTCCCTTCAATTCACCTCACAATACCTGTCCAGCGTTACCCTTACATGCTTCGCTCAAGCCACCCTCACATTACTGGAGTTCTGGGTCTTTCTATAAACAATATACACATACCATGAAGCATAGCTAGCTATTTGCCAAACAAAAAGCGCATAAGGGTGGCGAGGACATGAAATCTTACTCACAATATACGACTCCAATCCCAGGATCAATACCTTACAAATTGCAGCTGAAATTCTCACATGTACCGTGAAATTGTGGACTGCTTCGTTCTCATCATGGACAGAACTGATGTGCATATCACTGAGAAAATCCACATGAACCGATTGGTGTCCTTACATGTAAATCCCAAGTTCAAATGCAACCAACTAAACAAGATTGAGGCTCAGAAGTCATGTAATCTGTAATCATGATTCTAAACTACCAGCTCAAGACCAAACTCAAGGGCTCCTGGACCAAATACAACTGACTGAATATCTGCCATGCCAATAATACCATCCATTAGAATCTACTATGATCCATCCATCAATCCATTCAAATCAGATTCTTTCACATGTATGCTCTCTCAATCTGTCTAAGTGTCCTGCCATGCCATATGCTGGTTCGTAAAAATCTTCCCTTCCTATCGCCATCGCAGAAACAAACAGCAGTGGTAGCAGAAACCTGCCAAACAATTTTCCTTTCCTTCCCCGAATTCAATTTTCGATTGAACCTTCGCTTTCACCCACTGTAATACAAGATTCATTTCTTCCCCTAAAAACAAAAGCTAGAAAGAAAGCATGCGCCATTCTCCATTCCATGCTATTATACATCTCCCCGTTCATCTATCCATCCAATTTTGCATGTTTGCATCTTTCAACCTCCAATGCAAGACACAACTATCTAATTAGGGTTGCGAGCCTTGTCAACATATTCTGCGCCAGGTGTCTCGTATTCATTGACAAAGTAATCTTTGGCATTCTTGCCGATCCAGTTGGTCAACTTGCTAAGTTCTTCTCGGAGACGATTAACAGATTGTAAATCCATATTGGTTTGAGCAATGAGTTCAGGAAGAGTGACTGTATACTATCAGTGATGTGTTTCCAAGGAATGGAATGACAGTCTTACCTAAAAGACGGCATAAGTGCTCAGCACCATAGGTATCACATGCAGAGCTTTGTTGACATGAATCATCGTCCCACAATTCACGAAAATCCATATGCTGTTGGCGTTCAAATCTATAGGCAATCGGTTAGAGACCATTGAAGGTGTCCTCGGAATGAACACACCTGTACAGAAGAATGCGAGGGAGGCATCTCTCGAAATACTCCTTCAAGCCAGCGACAATCTCTTCCAATATATCTGCCTGGGCACTTCCAACAGGTCTCTTTGGTTTTTCAAATTCAAGCCAATCATTCAAGATTTGATCGACAGATTTCTTGTGGGGTAATGGTACAAGTTGTTGATTCTTAGTGACATTCTCCCAGTCATCAACAAGAATTGCTTTGATATGATCGGGGATGACAAGGTTAATGGATGGTCGATTATGAAAGTTTTCTTCCTGTAAATAGTTAAAATCACGTCTTTCCATGACAATGTTTGAATTCAAAATGCGTGGTAACATCTTCTTGGTGGTTTTGATAAGACGTTCTCCTCTGACTTCAGAGGAACTCGTCATTTCCTTTTCGAATTGCACTCTCTTCTCAGTCCCTGCGCTAGCAGCTGTGCCATTGTTTTTGAGGGAAGCTTTTTGAGAAGTCTTTGAGACGGCCTTTCCAGCAACCCTCTTCGGGGCAGACTTATTCGACCCATTTTTAAGAATGAGCCTGGGCTTCTTTGGAGGAGGCTTCATGATCTCTTCTATACGCTCTTCACTGTATGATAGAGGAAAAAGTCTCTTTCGCTTTAGTTGGGGGGGAGGTAATTGATTATCATCAAATAATCGACCAGCGATAGGATTGATTTGTCCAGGCTCGTAATCTGCATACCACTGGCGCAAAGGTTTGGTATCGGTGCATTTTTTGATGTGAGCTTGAAGTTTAGGATGAACTGGAGCCGCCTTCTCTTTTGGTTTGTAGAAGTAGTTAGATTTATCTGGTCGGTATGTTTCAGGATTTCGAATGGAGTTGTTGGAGATGAATTGAAAATCTTTGGGTGGTCTTGCATCCAGATTTGTTTTTGGGACCATGGAGTCGCTCTTGAGAAATTTATCGACATTCCAATGCTCGCTCTTAGGATTGGCCCAATCTGGGTTCTTTCCATTCATTATTGGCTTTGGTTTGGTAACCATTAAGTTGCCAGAATCAATGATTGAGCGATCATATGGCTTCTCTGGACGCTTTTCTCTCGCACTTCTTCGTACATTGACTGATGATACAGCCAAATTATTGACTGCCTTTACGACTGCCTTTGCGACCGCCTTGACCTTGGTCTTTGCTTTGGTCTTCTCTTTTACCTAAACAATTATGAGTGATTGGATTATTGAAGGAGTGGGAGAAGACTTACATTGGTAACTTGAGGTTTCTGGATTTTATTTTGAGAAGCTGAAATGCCGATTTTCTTTGCAAACCGCTTTGCACCAGCTTTAACAGCTGGTACAATAGGAGGGCCCATCTTTAAAGAGTTCTCAAGAGAAGGTTTGAAGTGATATTTGAAGGATGGTCTTGATGGTTTTGTTGTCGTGATTGATCCAAGGTTGTGAGAGATGGAGCTTTCTTGGAAGTGTGATTCAAGAAGGCGCAGTAACAGAATGTGGTTAAATGATGGTAGCGATCGAAAGCAAAAGAAAAGCTTTGAATGCCCAGCAACGTGAAGTTTTTCTTATTGCGTTGTATTGAGTTCCTGAAATGATTGTATTGATGGGGAATCAAGCTGTATTGTTGTTTGGCGACAACTTTAACAATAAGAAGAAGAGAGGATGTTCGATTTTTCCAAAATGGGCAAGCGAGAACCCAAAATTTGAGAGAAGGTCAAACTAGCCATTATGGAAACACTTTTTGTATCTCTCTCTTATACCGTTACCACCTCTTGTGGTAAATTGAGACAATTACTGAACCCGTAAAAACCACCGTGAAAATAAGGAAAATGGGCAAATGGGCCAAACGACATGGGAGAAAACTCGAGGATTTTCAGATTCATAATGTCAAAAGGATCAGAGTATCAACATTGAAAGGAGTCAACAGAAATCAAAATAGACTTACTTGTTCCAAATCGTAATCACGATTTCTTCTTGGACCACCTCTGCCCCCTCCTTGAGCTGCTACACTCGCATGTCTTTCTTCACTGCCACGACCTGAACCAAAATCAGATCCATTTGTTCGTCCACCAATCTTCTTGCCACCGGCTGAAGTTGCGGACTTTGGCTTCTGGCTCATCTTCTTCATCTCTTGATGAAGCTGAGCGGCAAGTTCTTTATTGTCGTCGTTAAACTTCATTACTCGATCTTGAGGTACCCAGTCATCCCAACTGTTTTGGTTATCATGGTTAGATTCTGCTTGGTTTCCCGGTTTGGCCGCATTGCCATCCGATTCTGTCAAAGTACGAATACGCGGCCGAAGGGATCGTGATGGCTTTGGAGGGGAACGTTTGGACATGTTGATGGAGATAATGAAAATTGGGGGAAAGGGGGAGAGGAGAAATTTGAAAACGACTTTAGTTGTTCGGACTGTACAATATGATATGGTATGTTACGATACCATGCGATGGAATACGATACGACACGATACGATAAATTGCCATACCATATCATATCATGCCATGGAACTCAACAAAGTATATCGTTATCAGCATCGGCGACGAAAGTTTTGGAGGTGGAATATGTTCCAAGTTCCAAGGCTTCTTCACAGGGATTACAAGGAAGGTAGGAGGAGGAGGAGAAGGAGGAGGAGGAGGAGGAGGTATACTCAACTGTTCAACTATCTCGCTACATATCATCCAGCTTTGGAAAGTAGCTCAAAGACGAGTAGAAGTGCGTTCCTTCTCTTTCTTCTCTCTAATCGTCTTTTTTCGTCAAGATAATGAAACAGGTCACCCAGGAGACTCGAAAGATTCTAATGAATTCAGAGTTAAATTGAACTTACGTTGCTTTCCATCTATTCGAGAGAAAAAAATTATGTTAACACGTTTTCTCCTTACAGAAAGCTGATAGTTTACACATATACAGCCGAGTATACATCAAATTTAGAGAGAGTCTAGAGAGAATTTCTTACCCCTTATAATGAATCTTGCATTGCCAGCTAGAACCATCTTCCGTTGGTCTTGTGTCTAAAACCTTGGCTTCATACAACAAATCATGGTGAAAGCAAAGAACCTTTTCATCTTTTGCATAGGGGGCGACGGGTGGTCCAGATTTTGATGGTGCCATGATTTCCGGTCCGATCTAATAAGGGATTTGGACGGATGGATGTCAAACGTATTAGATAAGTATTTGGGTGGTGATGCTAATGAGGTATAAGATCTGATAGCAAAGCAATATCCGAATACTACCAAAGTCCGGAAGTGAGGTTATTGGCGAATTGGAAGATTTGTCGTGTGCAAGTGATGATTATGTTGTTGCAGAAAGGGAGTTGGATAAGATTAGAAAATCCATTTCCATTTCAGTCTGCATCCATCTATCTTAAGACAGCCGAGAAGTAGCAAGCAAGCGCGTCTTTGTCAAAAAAGTACGTGTCACGCGTGTGTTTAATTTATGTACCCCAGGTTTGGGTTTATGGATGTGTTAGGGTTCAATAATTATAATTCATCCATGTTTCTGAGTGACATCTTCCAGAAGAGTTTCATTTTCGGAGTATATTTGAGTCTTGGAGTATAACTTCATCTTCGTCGGCTGCACTTTCTTTCTCGATCCCGAGCTTGCTGGCCACCTTCACTTCAACAATACATCAATGCTTCTTCCCCCCCTCGACCCAAAGCCTCCATCTTGACAAGCCTCAATTGAACTCCAATAAACTTCGGACCAGGTTTCTACAATCTGCCACTCGAAACAAAACGCTTCCAACTCTCTTCAACCTCCCACTCACCGCGCCGCAATGCCACCCACCGAACAAAAAATTCTCACCACCTTCCTCCTCCCTCCGTCCTCCCTCCCCCAAATTATCTCCCTCGCCTCCTTCACTCTCCTTTTCCCGCGCTCTGTCCAATCATCCCCTGCTATCCGAACGCTCTATCGGGACCTTCAGCACCAACGCGCACAAACAATCGACAATGTTTCCGCAGAAATCGAGCAAGAAGTGCGAAGGGGGAAGGCAATGGAGAGAGCTATTGTGAGAAGTAGGAGAGCAGATGAGAGAGTGGTGGAGGATGACGAAGTGGGGATCGAACGAGCTGTGAGTCTTTTGCTTTCCTTTTGCTTTTTCTTTCTATCTTAACAATTGTCTTCCCTTCATCTCCAAACACAACTCAACAACATCTAACAAATTCCAGCTTTCCAGCACAGCTCAAATATCCAACCTCCCATCATCCCATCCACACTCCCTCCATTCCATTCTTCCTCCCCTCGAAACAGCGATCGAAGACCTCGAAGACGAAATCGCGCGACTAGATGCCGAAAGCGAAGAATTGTTAAAAGAAATGAAGAATACAGTCGGGGGGTTGAGTGATCTTAGGTATGGACGGCTTGCGAATCCGGGGATAAGGGGACAGGTTTTGGAAGGGCTGGAGAGAGTCGAGGGGGCTGCTGCGATGGCGGGCAAAAAGTGATCGCCATGAACGGGACATGGATAGATATTACAATTGGACAGCTCTGAAGGAGATAGGAAAGATGGTTTTGGCCAATGAAGGTAATGAGGAATCGCTTCGTTTTAGAACGTGATCAGCGACGAGGAAAAAGACGGGCGCATTGCGCATTGAGGATTCGCTATCAAGCAGCAGTGCGTTCACACAGTCGCAAACGTCGCGGTGATGCACCACTACCAAGGGTGAAGACATACGAGTGGACACAATTTGGAGGTTTTGGTATATTTCCCTTTTCATATAGTCTGCCTCCACGGCAGTGGCTCCCAGAGGGCCAGCGGAGCGTCATTTGCAGACACAGTGCACATGGCACGGAACCAGATGTCAAGGAATTAGCAAGGCGTAAGGTTTGATAATTATGATACCCATTTCTCCATTCATTAAAATTTGTTTAGATAAGCTACGTAAATCGCATTCCAGCCACCCGTCGCTTTGAAAACATGCATGGTATATGAGAATTAGATCCTCCACCGCAGTCTTCCCCAAATTTATATTCGTGACAAAAAATTCTTAATAGGTGACTCCATCTCCAGCTGGGGCAGCGCGTGGGCGAGCTCCAGCAGCTGCAGGTCCTTGTGGGCCGAGAGTTCGCTTGCTCCTAGAATGGCTATTAGTGGGATGCTTAGAATTCAAAAATGAGGGGAAACCTACATGATGGTTCTGCTCAAGAAAGAAATACCAATCATGAACATCCAGCTGGGAACAACTGCAAAGAACCAAAGTACATATCCAACTGGAACTGCGGCACCATATTGCGCAAGTTCACCATCGAAAGGATGGAACCAACCCTCATAAGGTGCCTTTTTCTTGTACGATTTGGTTGTGTGCAAATCGGTGAATGTAGTGACGGTTGTAGAAGTAGTATTCAATGGAACCGTGATAATAGGAACTGGGGATCCTGGAGCCCCAACTTCCATAGTCCACAAATGTGGTGGTCCTGCGCCCCACGAATTGCAAAGAACGGGTTGTTCGTCGCAATTCAAAACTGCCATGTGTGGAGCTGTGGGGTCGACAGCGAAAAGGGCAGCGGACTCATTGAAGCCCTTTTCGATTTTGCCGCAGAGACCAAAACAGGTTTTGTTTCCGCCGGTAGCTAGAACCCACCATTCTTGAGGGAGCGAGGACTCGGGAGTGACGCTTCCGCGAATGGTTTCTTGCCAGGTATCGAGGGTGAGGTGGTGGATTTTTGCTTCGCCTACTTTTGCAGTTGCGGCTTCCAGGGGAGATTCGGAGGCTGGAGAGGGGATATAAGATTGAAGTTTTCCGAGCCAGTATTGAGCTTGAGCTTTGGCTTGGTCGAGAGGAGATTCTTGAGCTGCGACCAGGAGAGGGAGGGCAAGGATGGAAACGGTAGGAATGCGCATTTTGGCGGTTTGTTGTGGAATGGATGATGAGGGGCTGACGGTGTTAGAATTGAGGGGGTCGAGAGACTATATAAGCAGGTTTCTGATTAGGAAGCTTTCTGCGATTAGGCTGTGGATCTGCGCTGATTGGCAATAGCTAATTGAATGCGCCGCGATAACAGTTTGTCGCGAATGGGCCGATCAAGTCAAAGATTGAGTTGGAGGAAAGGAGAGACGAGATATCTATATTGATATGAAATGGTGAATTGGGGAAGATTATAAATGAACACAAAAGATTTTATATATCGTTTATAATGAAGCCCTCCTCCAACTTGGGTGATGATGAGGCCAGATGGTTTTTAAATGGGAATATCAATATTAATGGATACCCTCGAAATACCTGGAAGTGCCCTTTCGCTCGAAGGAAGCTCCACAGCAATATTTCGAGGGGGGTGGGAAGGGGGGAAGAGCCAATCAACAGTTCCAATGACCCCAGCTTTGCTGACCTCGCTGACTACTAACCTCTTTCGGTACTAGTGCGCCTGAAAGTGGATGTCATCTCTCTCTCTATCGCTATTCGCCAGCTACGGTAACCTTAAGCCTTACACTTTTGGTCTGATCGCTATCGATTATCAGAAACTTTTTTTTTATCAGAAGCATTTTTTGATTTTTTATTGCGGCAGTGAAGGCGCAAAGAGTAATTAAGAAAGGTCTCTCACAATGTCTTTACAGGAAAAGCTCGACAAGATACGCTCGCCGAAGCTTCAAAACCAAAAACAGGTATGTCCAAAGAACTGCAATTCTGGAAATGCCTATGGTGACCTTGTGAACTCTACTGACTGATATCGACGTCTAGACTGCAATTGTATTGTCTGCGGTTGAGGATACACTCAAAGATCAGAAAACAGAAGCCACGCCGACTGGCTATTTTGCCGCATTACTGGCACTCTTAAGACAAGCGTGCCCTCAAGATGGAGAGGTTAATAAAGATTTAACCACGTCTGTCGTTTATTTACTCGATATCATTACACCTTTTGCCCCGCAACCACTCCTCCGATCAAAATTTACTCAAATTCTCACCAATCTCGGTCCCGCCCTTATATTACCAGAAGCAGATGCTCCTCTCCTCAGACCTTCGATAGGATGTCTCGAATCATTATTGCTCGCACAGGATTCTACGGCGTGGGAATTGGAAGTCATGGCAATTGGGCCCAGAAGGGCAATTGCTGGATTATTAAATTTCGCTGTGGATCACAGACCTAAGATTCGAAAGCGTGCGCAAGAAGCACTGGCAAATATTCTGAAGAACCCTCCACCAAGTCCTTCCCTCGACCATCCTGCGGCGGACATGTGTGCGGAAACTGCTCTGAGAAGTTTGAGTGATTTGGCGGCCCAATCGCATCAAGCTAGGAAACAGAGAAAGGCCAGCGCAACTGCGGAACATGAGCCAGCTTTGATTCACGCATTACAATTAGTCAAGACTGTTGCAGGAGCATCTGGAGGATGGCCAAGTAAGAAGATTGAGGCATTGTGCGAGGTGTTGTTGAATATTTCGAAATCGAGCAACGAGTATTTAGCTATGACTTCGTTCGAAGTATTCGAGATGATATTTGAGGGTATGGCAAACGAAACCGCGACATCGAAGTTACCTCGACTTTTAGAAGTGATCTCTGAACTGAGACCTTCTCAAAACGATTCTCAACTCTTACCTCCTTGGATTGCTGTATTGTCGCGGGGTTACGATGTTTCTGCCCAATTGGAGCCAGAGGAGACTTTCGCGAAGTTACCTGAGCTTTTCACATTGATCTCTGGATTCATGTCATCTTCATCACACAGCATTCGAGTATCTGCATCGGAATGTTTAATTTCGTTGATGGCAAATTGTGTCCCAGATTCAGTTATTGCAGAGCCTTCGATTTTTGATGAGAAAGTCCTCGAGAAGTTGGCAAAGTGTGCAATCGATCTCTTGAGTGTCAAGTATCAAGCTGCTTGGATGGAAACTTTCAATGTCATGGGTTCCATGTTTGATGCTTTGAGATGGAGAGCAGACCCAATTTTATCTGAAGTTGTTCGCGCAATCGGCGAGCTCAGAGGTAGCGAGTCTTTCGCTGGTAAGAAGGAAGCGGATGAAATTCTTGGAAAAGCCATTAGAGCTATGGGACCAGAGAGAGTTCTTAGCATCTTACCTCTCAACCTCATCAAACAAAAAGCTGGACAACCTGGACGCGCCTGGATGTTACCTATTCTAAGAGATTATGTCAGTAACACAAATCTCCAACATTTCCGAACTGAACTCGAGCCATTGAGTCAAGCAATGTTACAGAGAGTAGGCGATCACGGAGCTGCTGAAAAGACAATGGATATCAAGATCTTCGAAACTATTGTTAAGCAGATCTGGGCTATTCTTCCTGGTTATTGCGATTTGCCATTGGATCTCACTGAAGCTTTTGATATCAAATTCGCGGAAATACTTGTCAACATTTTATATGGACAAGTCGATCTACGTTCAGACATTTGCAGAGCTTTACAAACTTTGATAGAGTCTAACCAAGCAATTACCGCCATTGAAGGAGAGGAAGACTTACTCCTCCAAAGTCGTGTTTCAAAAGCCGCTGCACAAAAGAACATTGAGCACTTAGCTACGTTCGCTAGCAATATGCTTTCTGTTTTGTTCAATGTCTACAACGAAACATTACCACAGTACAGGGGTTTTATCTTGCAATGTATCAACGCATTCCTGAGCATCACCCCTGCCCAAGAACTTATGGAGACATTCGAACGAGTTAGTCAAGCATTGGGAACATCGCTCGCCGAAGCTGGTGCTCAAACTCAAGCGGAGAAGCAAAAACAAAAGCAACAAAATGCGGCTAACAAGATGCCACCTACGAGTCACAGTCTTATGGATTTGGTTATTACAATCTCCATCTACTTACCAAGAGATAGTTTCAGCACTCTTTTCAATATGGCAGCTCTTATCATTGTCAAAGATGATGACCCTCAACTTCAAAAGAAGGCTTATAAACTTATTCCTCGACTTGCTGAGTCGGAAACTGGCAAGGCGGCGTTGCAAGAACGGAGCACTGATCTTCAGGAACTCCTTTTGAACAGTTCTGAGAAGGTATCCACACCAGCAAAGCGTGATCGTCTTGCTGCTATCTCCGTTCTTATTCCTTTTCTCCCAGCCGACTCCCTTCACTTCATCCCAGCCATTCTATCTGAGGTCGTCATCTCGTGTAAGGAAACAAATGAGCGTGCCCGAACTACGGCTTTCGATCTCCTCATCTTAATGGGAGAGAAGATTGCTTCATCTTCTGGCGCCATTATTGACAACAGCAAGGTATCTCACATGCCTGACGATGCACCAGCTGTAACCGCAACCCTCGAAGAATACTTTACCATGGTCAGTGCCGGTCTCGCTGGTAGCACACCTCACATGGTATCTGCGTCTATCACTGCTCTTACCCGTATCCTGTACAACTTCCGCGAATCTCTATCCCCCGAAACTGTTAGCGATCTTGTCCAAACTATGGATCTCTTCCTCACATCCAACAATCGTGAAATTGTTCGCAGTGTTCTTGGCTTTGTTAAAGTCTGTGTCATTTCTCTGCCTTCTTCTCTTGTGCTTCCACGTCTTGAAAGTCTCATTCCTAATCTCATGGTCTGGAGTCATGAGCACAAAGCTCATTTTAAGGCCAAGGTTAAGCACATTCTCGAACGTATGATTCGTCGATTCGGCGTTGAGATTGTCAACAAACATTGTCCAGAAGAAGACAAAAAGCTCATTACCAATATCCGCAAGACCCGTGAGAGAAGAAAGAGAAATAAGGATGCCGCTAAAGAAGCAGGCGAGGACAGTGATGAGGAGGAAACTGGTGGCAAGAGAAGAAACAGATTCGAGAATGAATATGATGAGGCTCTTCACGGAAGTGACTCCGAATCATCTGGTTCTGATGTTTCAGATGATGAAGTCCTTGGTAAATCAAGAAAGAAGGGCGGTAAGAAGGCTACTGGCGGGAACCAATATATTGTGGAAGATGATGATGAGCCACTTGATTTGCTGGATCGCAAAGCACTTGGTAGTATTTCAACCACCAAACCTATAAAAGCGCGAACGATCACCAGAACAAAGGCAAAGGTGGACTTGGATGGAAAATTGTTGCTTGGAGGCAATGATAGTGATGATGATGATCAAATGGTCATCGATACTCCGGCAGAGGAAGATGGTGGTGTGGGTGCTTATGTCCATGCATTGAAGGGCAGAGATGCGCCGAAGAAGGGTAGAGGTGGAAGACTTAAGTTCAGTAACAGGAAGGGACAGGATGAGGATGATGAGATGGATGTTGATGAGGATGAGGTTAAGGCTGTTAAGAAGAGCATAGGTGGGGATAGGGAGAGGGGAAGGGGTGGAAGAGGAGGTGACAGAGGGCGAGGTGGAAGAGGCGGTGGAAGAGGAGGCTTTAATGCTGGAAGGAGAGGCTTGGGTGAGGAGAAGAGATCAGGTGGTGGTGGAGGAGATCGTAGTGGAAGGGTTATGAAGAGTCCTAGGGGCAGAGGAAGGGGAAATGGTCATCCCAGGAGATAAGCGGATCTTGAGTGGCGAGATCAGATGGGGAGATGAAGAAGGGTAATGACTTATAAAATAGCATTTGTATGGAGTTATGGATATGGGATGAATCAAAAAGGTCTTTATATACTTCTCTGTTCAGTCAAAAAGTATGCCTGCTTCCTTGATTGTTGTTTGATATGTCATCGTGAAGAAATCCTATTCAATACATTCAATGTGAAGTGGAGAATATAATGAAGCAGAACAAAACAGATAGTGAATAGTGAATTAACTCATTCCATCCCATCCCATAAAACCCTGTTGGCTCAACCCAGTCACATGGGTGAATTACCCATCAAATTCGCTCCCATCCATACACGAGGGCGCGTCCAACAAGGTCAAAAATCCTTAAATCATCCGTGCGCTTTTATGCACGCGATTTCATATCTCGACGCGATTTTGCCTGTGTTCAATGGAGAACGCCCAGAAGAATTGGCATCGCAATTCTCGGTCAAAATCCCCGGGGGCAATATCTTTCAAGATCGCGGAATCTTCCTCTTTCTGGTCTAAAAATTGTAGATCTGCAAAAAGCCCCATGTTTGGTTGTGTAACCAGACGTGCAACAAAAGGTTTTTGAGGCTGTCAGGAAGCAAGGTGATTGGTTCGCAGAGTTTCATGGGTTGAGGGGAATGGAAAGTTGATGGACGGAAAACACCAGGATCACAGCACAACAATAACACGATACGATTACAATATCGATATGGCAGAAGAAGGAAAGCGTAGGAGAGCGAGACCGTCGAGCTGGTGGGAGGTGCAGGATAATGAAAATAAAGATGCGAATGGGGAGGGGGTAGTTGGCAGTCAAGCTACGGCACACGCGCAAAGTCAAAGTCCAAATATAAATACAGTGAGTGGAGGAATTGCAAAGAAGAAGGCAAGACCTTGGGTTCCGACGGGAATGAGTGTGCTTAGTGAGAAGAAGAGGCGTCGACCTTCTTTGGATCCGCGTTCTGGGATCTCGAAACAAAGCGAGGGGAACGATGAGGGAGAGGGCAATGTTGAGGTCGTGGCTGAAGATGAGAGTTCAAGAACGAGAAGAGGAAGGAAAAATACAAATAACACGGGAGGATTATTGAGTGGGCATGGCAATACGGATGTCATTGAAACGGTAACTGCGATCAGTTCTCTGGCGCCGCAGAAGAAGAGGGGTAGGCCCGCTGTAGGAGTTGTTGATCGCGCAGCGAGTAATGGACCATCAAAAAGCGCGGCGACGGGAAGCCGATCAAAGGATGGATCAAAGGCGCCACACACGCGTGTAGAGGAAAAAAAGCGTGGAAGGCCTGCGTTGGGGAATGTGGGTACTACAAACAATCGAGAGAGAAAGAGTGATGAGGTTAATATCGAGCCCGAGAAGAGCAAGTCGTCGCGATCACAAAAGCGCCATCAGGTAGAAACCGAATCATCGGTGCCAACTCGTAAAATGAAGAAGGCCTCCAAGAATGACGAAGAAGCATCCGAGAAGCAATCGAAATCATCGAAGCCGAAGAAGCGTGTTAGAATATCAGATGTATCAAAAACCAACGAACCGGATGCTGGAAAGTCAAAAACTAAGAAAGCTGGGGCTTCAGATAATTCCGAGTCCACAAAGAAGCGGAAGAATTCGAATACTGAAGACCAGCAACCACAACAACAAACTAAACGTCGTCGTGTGGAAGATTCACAAGATAAACGGGCCGAGGAAGAACAGCCAGAGCCGCCTTCATATCGACACCTAGCAGCTGTTACTCGGCGTGTAACACACGAAACTATCAATACTAAATGGGAACCTCTACCACCAGGGTGCTTGGATAAGATCTCAGAGTTATTGATTGATGTGCAAAGGCCAGTTGTCTTACAGGTTCGCGATGAACGCAAGAAGACTCAAGCCAGTACAGCAATACAAATGATAAGCCGTCGGCTTTTGAATAGAGTTCGAAAGGGCATGCCATTTCCTAAAGGGACAAGAACCAATCCAGAGGATGATTTTGATTTTGAGAAGATACTGGATTACAATCGAGCTTTAGAGAATCAACTCACACCGGTTTTGCATTCAAATAATCTTTTGGAGGCCGAATTGAGGAAAGAGGAGATTCTACTTGAGAATGAGGAGAGATATCTTGCAGAACTGGAGGCAAATGCAAAGGATGAAGCGACAAGTAGAAGACAAGCTGCTCGAAAAGCTCATCCATTGCTTCAATTCGAGCTTGATAGCACTCAAAAGGTACTCAATGATAACATTGGTATAGACGAGAACGCATCTACTTCCTCAATAACTCTCAACGTAAGTTCCTATTATTTATAAACCTCATACATAACTAACGTCTCCTCCAGGCCTCGAAATATCAAGATCTTGAAGGCATTGTTAAAAGTATAGATGGTCACGTGGACAGTATTAAGGGCAACTTACAACAGATTGAAGGTATTACCGATGCTATGGCTAAGAGTAAAGCTTCTGTACAAGCTGCTCTATTCAGTCATCTCAATCTCGAACAGTACAATGGCGTTGTTCTGGGTTAAAGACATGAAAACGGTTATGGACGCAAGACGCAGCGGTTTGGTGGGAGGAAAGTGGGATTACATGTTTAAGTTTGGGAGAAACATTCCAGAGGAATATTTCTGTGTTGTGTGGCTATTGATTTTATAGTTATTGTATTAGATACCCAAAATTGCCTTCTTCATCATTGATATGTATGTAGTTATAATGATCTACAATTTATTTGTTCTTTGTACCAAAGTATCTTTTAGACCTGGACCACCCTTGATCAACCTCGCTTCACGATGAAATTTGCAGTAGCTGCCGTCGCCCCGCGTTCTACACGTCAAGTCAACAATCCCATTAACCCAAATCTTGCAACACAGATTAACCCAGCAATTTAGATAAGGACATTATTACTTTACTAATCAATCAATACAAGGTAAATTTCCACTCTTGTGTGATGAGTAGTGAATTGAGCTGACCAAGCTGAAAGGATCCTTCTATTCCTAAATTTATCGTCTTTCAAAAGCTTCGTTCACCCCTTCAACAACGACCAGCGCAACGTCGCAATCCAATGGAACCCTATGAAACTTAGGCTCTGATGCCATGGAACAAAATGGAGCCAACAATGGGCAGGATGCAAAGCCACCGGCATCATCTGCAGCTGCTGGCGCAAACAAGAGCCCGAAGAAGAGGCGTAAAGTAAATCATGGTATGCAGAAGTTTCCCAAGGGAACCAACGACTTCCAAAACTGAATTACATGATCTGAAACATTGGCTAATTGTGGAACGTCTTTTACAGCTTGTGTATACTGTCGGCGATCTGTGAGTACTCGATTGGGTCATACTACAAGGGGGGGGTTGGACGGGTGTTTGCATACCGTTTTGCGTGACATTGAAATGCCAGTGGCCAACAGCTAATTCGGTCTTGTCCCTGAGCAGCACATGACATGCGATTTAGTACGACCTTGCGCGAGGTGTACAAAGCGTGGAATTGGGCATCTTTGTCATGATGAGCCCCGCGAACCGGAGTCGACCACGAAGAAGGCAGCGGCGAAGAGTCAGCAGCATCAACATAACAATAACGCTACAGCAGGAACAGCGGAGGAGCTGGGAGGGACACCGCCAGGTCTTAAGCTCGAAAATCCTCTTGACAATAGTCTAAATAACTCGTTCGTCACGGCGGAACAACAGCAACAACAACAAGGTCAAGATCAAGTTCAAGAAAACAAATTGAGTCTTGGAGCACCAGCCATATCCCGTGGTATCTCTCTTCAGCTGGCCCAGCCTACACCGGTTTCTGGGATACAAGCGAATGCTCTCAATAGTAGCAGCAATAATCAATGTATGATGCTTTATATTCTCCTAGGTTTCTTCTTATGTCTCCGAGATTACTTTGAGATATTGGGCACGTATTAATCCTTTTTCGTTATAGTTCTTGGGTATCCAAATGACTGGCTTGGGTCGCAAACCCAATTTCAAGATATGCATAACTACCATCCATCGTACATGTTCAACGCACCGGAAGTCAACAACGAGTACAATCTTCTAAACGATTTCCTCAATAACAGTCTTCTAGACGACGGAGCTCTAGGGACGGAAGACACATCAAATTTTTATCCTGATCAAGCTGGTTCAATGTTATCAGGAGGCAATTCCAACACGCTCACATCAGGAGCGCAACAAGCTTCAGGGAGTGGTCCATCAGCAGGACTGAATCCACCAGGAAATTCGATTTCAAGACCAGCGAGCGTCATACCAATTGATAAAGCCCGCGAGTACTACCTTCAAGCGGCTGATCCCACTGGTAACGATGTCCCCGAAGTTAGAATGCAACTGTTGTTAAGGGCAAAGTACGACGCCGGAATGCTGAAGCCTTTCAATTATGTTAAGGGGTATGCGAGACTTTCGGCTTACATGGATGGACATATGCAACCGGCTTCAAAGCAAAAAATACTCCGGCAATTGGATCGTTTCCGACCAAAGTTCAGAGAAAAGGTGCAAGCATTGACAGATATTGAACTCATCTACGTGGAAATGTGGTTTGAAAGGAGTTTGATGGAGTATGATCGAGTTTTTGCAAGTATGGCTATTCCAGCTTGTTGTTGGAGGAGAACGGGAGAGATTTTCAGGGGGAACAAGGAAATGGCTGAGTTGATACATGTTCCTATTGAAAAATTACGGGATGTAAGTTGCTTTGAAGATTTCCATTCTCGTTCACACTCGCACTCAAACGTTCTTGGCAAGGAAAAATGTGGAAGATGCTGCAATTGTGGCTGAATCCATCTTCCGATACTTTTCCTTTTCAAACGGCTGATAATCTTCTTTCAATAGGGAAAAATAGCGATCCACGAAATCCTGACGGAGGAATCGCTAGTTAATTATTGGGAGAAATTTGGAGCTATAGCTTTTGATTTGAACCAGAAAGCACTTCTGACGAGTTGTTCGTTGAAGAATCCGGATGATAAGAGTAAAGATCCGACGATTAAATGTTGTTTTTCGTTCAATGTGAGGAGGGATGATCATAAGATGTAAGTTTCTTTCTTTTCTTCTTTAGGGGTACCTTTATGTGGAGGGCTTGAGGAGACTGGAGGCGGGGTTGTCAGTTGAAAGGAATCATGGTTGAGATGAACAGCATTTCCAAGACCAAAACTAACAGTAAATCCAAATAGCCCATCTCTAATTGTTGGAAACTTCTTACCTCAAGATCCTGTCAAGCGGTGATATATTTAAATTATGGTATGGGAACAAGAATGGAAGACGGAGAGCAAAGAAGTAGAAATGAAGAAATTTCAACTCTTTCTGGTATTTATTAGATGAGTACGTACATAAGATGCATAACGTAGAGACTGGACACGGAAGTGTTATTTTGCAAAACGGGATCGGATTGAAAATGAAGATTTTAACTATAGGAAATGGAAAGGGAGTGAAGGGAAAGGGGTAAAGGAGAGCAGTGCAGAGGTTTTGGGGGTTGACGGTAGGATCAAATGGGTTTGATAGGCGGGCGGCGGAGGGAGTTCTGGAGGTGGGAATGTTCGGGTAAATACTAGGTATGGTCAATTACTACGACCTACCTACCTAGTATGAATGTAAATTCACAGAGCAGAGCAGAGCAAAGCAAAGCAAAGCATGGAAAAGCTTCACCTTTCAACTTTTTATGAATAAATCCTTTTCTTTAAACAAAATAATGCTGTTATGAATGTCTCGAAATCGGAAAAGAATGCTGCCAAGTAGCAGTGCGGATGAATGATTGTGCTGGTTTCTTTCCTGTTCTTATTGAAGGGAGGTGATTGGGGATATCCGTCCATCTTGATTGATTTGTCTAACGACCTACCTCACATAACTAGAGTGCCGTGTAGAGATTTCCATCTGAGAATCCTCGAATGATATCCAAGAAATTTGAGACATTCAAGAGAAGTGAAGAGAAGACGAAAACGAATCATCAGGGATTGAGAAGACAATACGAGAAGGAAGCACAAAAAGATATGATGGATATGGCCGCAGATAAGAGGGCTGGGGCTGGGGCTGATGTTGCACGGCAGGAGGGGGGTTCTGGAGAGAATGGAAAAGGGAAGAGGAAGGGGGGCAGGGACGTGGATGGGATGGGGATTGAGAAGGTGAAGGATAAGAGGTTGAGAGGGTTGTTTGGTGAGTTTGGTGCTTTCTTACTTTCTTTTCTGATTTGCTTTGTTTGCCGATGGCTTGGGAGTGTGACGGGTGTGGGTATAATGGGTTAAGGGATGAAGGATGAACATGAGGGTATGGAGATATCAAAATATCTATTGTTTCGAGCGCAACGAGCTATGGGGGTTTGGGGGCATGCCTCCATTAATGGGATTGATCTTTCTAATCTTTTGGAGCGACACTTCGGGGGCTTCAGGCTCTGTGAGCTGAAAATATTGCAGACGTTGTATCGTTTGATCAATAGACGCTCTGCTAGCCCTCCGGGGGCCACTGCCGTGGAGGCAGTCTATTTGGAAAAGATTCTCTTTTGTTTTCCTCCAGTTTCAGTTCTAACACGCTTCACTTCAACCCACAGTATTCGCACAAAAACTCGAAAACGATCTCAATTCCTTAGATACAAGTCTCAGTCGGGATGTATTCAACTTCACATTTACAACTATTGATGGAAATGGTACATTCAAAGAATTGGAGAATATAATTGCTACATTTCCGACGAAGTTAAGCGCGAGTGCAAGGGATAAAGTACAGGAGTTGGATGAAAAGGCGACGGGGATTTGGAATGTTACGACGAGGTTGAAGAGGAGTCTTCCTGGGGAGAATGATGATGAGGGTGGTGATGGAGGATCGAAGACTTGGGATAAGAGGAATGAACTTAGTGATTTGTTGGTCATGGTCAGGATATTCGCTTTCCTGGTATTGGATTGTGCGAATGAGTGTGGGAATTCTGCTGCTCATTTACAAGCGGGTAATGGTAGAGGTGAAGAGAAAGAGAAAGGGGAAAAGTCCAGGGGAAACTTGTTGAGATTGATGAAAGTGGGGATCAAGACGGGGAGAGACTGTTTGAGTATGTGTGCCTGCCTTCTTTTGTCTTCAGGGAAAAGACCCGGACTCTGCGGAATATTGCTAATACTTAGATGTGGGATAGATGGACAGAAGATCGATTATGCTGTCAAAGTTCTGGAGAAACTTGCAGGATATACAGTATATGGTGAAGAACTTCTTCGTATATACGAATCGGCTGGTAAATGGGAAGAAAAAGTAACATGCGCGAGATTCACTGCTGAGTATTTTATTCTTAGGACTTTATTGGTAATATAATGATACATCTGCATGATATCTGCTAACGTATTTGATAGGCGTGGCGACAGGATAATATGCAACTCGCTGAACATATGTTTAATAAGTCTATATCCTCAAAAGAACTCTTTGATCACACTACCACTGAAAGTCTCTCAGATACCTTATATGAGATGGGGAAAGCACTACTCGAGAAGGAACAGCATGCTTTGTCTGTCAAATGGCTGGAACGTGCCTATGAAGTTTTGAGTGGCGATGAGTTGGACAAGTTTAGCGCTGATGCTACAGAATTGCGAATATCTATTATTCAATCACTCATCAAGGCACTCTTGGAAACCAAAACACCGGAGTCAATACAACGGGCACGGGACTTGATCGAACTTCTCGAGTCTGAACTTGGAGATAAATTGGTAGTTCTGCTTCTAAAACTAGAACTTCTGACGGGGATTCCGAAGGAAACTTTCGATGGTTTGACGTACACTGCTATTCTCAAAAAGATGATTCGAAGTCTTGTTTTGAATCCGACGAATTTGCGATTGTTCATGTTTCATGTTAGGAAACTTCATGAAAAGGCTCCGAGTTTGGCATGTGGAGTCCTGGATGATATGATTAGATTACGCGTCAAAGAGTTGGCAAGTATGACAGAATGGCTAGAGAAGGCTCTTCTTACGAGAATCTGGATGAGTGTTAGTGGGAGAGAAACTGAAGATTTATTTGTTGCTATTGACGGATTCCTTACGATGATTGCGGAGAACATTGAGAAGTCAATTGGTGTCGAGGCTACTATGGCTGCTCATACGGTTTGTGCCTTGTGAACATCGAACAGACAAAAGACTAATTTGATATAGTTAATCTGGAAGAAAATAGAAGCAAACTATGGCCTAAAGCAGTATGAAGTAACTGAGAAATGGTGTCATCTTGCAATTCATAGATTGTTTAAGATACCAGGAGAGGCTAATATGGCTAAGATATCTCGGTTAGTTTCTGCTGTCTGATGAGCAGCCATGTCTAATATGCGAACAGGAAACTGCTTCTCTGTGCTCTCAATCGAGGAGACATCAATTGCGCCCGCGATATCTTCGCATCTATGTCCGATTCGGCAAAAGAAGAGCCTTTAACACGGTTCCTTATGTACAAAATAGCAATCAGGAGTGAGGAGGTTGAATTGGCAGCGGAATGTCTTGAAAAGGTTGCTTCGTGTTCCGAAGATACCTCTCTGCTTTTCGCTTGTGTTCTCGATGCACAACAAGCTGGTAACAGAAAGTATGTTTTAGATGCTCTTTGGTTGGTACTAGACAAGTGCGGATTTGGTGCGCAGGAGAATCTTCGTCTTCCGTCGATAATCAGGATGATTGTTGTTCTACTCATTGGTATGATTGATGCCGAGAAGACACCAACTAGCTACGCCAGGGAGAACATTGAGAAATTGTGTAAAATGTTCGAAAAGGGTAAGCTACTCACGCAATATCATTTCGAGAAGAAATGCTAACCATTACATTACAGCACTCCACGCCATACAGAAATCCCCCAATCGAGAGATATGGACAATTCTCGAACTCGAATGGTTTTCTCGAAACTCATACAACCTATCTCTTAAGAATCTTGCCGTTTGGGAACCCCAACAATCTATAAGAATGATCGTCAGTTGTATCGGCTTCATTGATCGCTATCCTCAAGATATTGGTGAAGATGCCCACGAGGACGTTACACTTCGGAAAATGTTCTGCAATTTCTGCGCTGCGACTATTTTCGTTTCTATCGCAAGAGCAGAACAAAATATTGAATCACAATTACAGTTCTATCTTAATCTGAGGAAACATGTAGCGAGTTTCGACCACATATTACAAGCAAAGTTGGAGAAGTTGGAAGTGGAAATCAACGAAGATTTGTTGAAGAAATTATCCGTTCTGCTTGCATTTGATTTTGAAGCCGCGTGTAGGTTGAAAGATTGGGATGGACTTGGAGAGATTATACTTAAAGCAGGGATTTGTAAGAGTATGAGGGTTTATGAATTAATGGCTGATTGCATTTTGAGTTGTGAGGCTCCTACTCAAGGTTTGTTCTTTTCGCTTCTTCTTTTCCCCCCTTTTCCCTTCTCATTCTTCCTTTCTTTATTCTACGATTCGCAAGTACCTTTGAGAAACATTTATTCTAACGAATTCATCTACTCAACCACAGTCCTAATCATGACTCTCAAGAAAATCACAAACAAGACTTGGGAAATGGAAGAATTCGATACCGTCAAATTATCAAAATACATGCGTTGCCTATTTCAAGCAGCTATGGGATCAGATGATAAGATTGCAGAGGAACTTATCGATCAAGTATGTATGCTTGCTGCTGATGCTTCCGAAGTATGTTTTTGAACCGCTCTCCAATTTTCTCTTGTCCCTCATTCTCTGTTATTTTCTTCTTTCCGTTTCCCTATGCCTAACTCTTTCCTACCACTTAAATCCCCTACCTCAGAACAGGAAAAAAGAAACTAATTCCCACCCCAAACTCAGACACAAGTCCCCTACCCAACCCAAGAACTCGACTGGCTAGCAACTAAATCCTTCAACCACGCCATCGATCTCTACAGCGCAGATCAAGACGAAGCGTGTAAACGATGGGCTGACAAATCAATACTGATTGCGGGATATTGTGATGATGCGGGAAGTTTGAAGAGGCTTTTGACGCAGAGATTTGGGGGTTTGAAATTTGATGGGTAGGATCTGATGGGATAGGGAAAGGGGTAGTGAGAGATTGGGGAAGATTGTAGGGAGTGTTAGGTTGGTTCTGCGTGAGTTTCTAAGATGTGAAAACTGAATGTCGCATGGATGAAGTACCTCTTGTGTTTTGCTTGTGTCTTAGCTATGTCTTCGCTATATACATATAGATGCGGGGGGATACGTGAACAATAAGTTCGAGCTAGCATTCATAGAAATTTCTTTACTGTGGTAATTTAGCTTCTGACAGATACATACATACATACATACACAACTCAAAGTAACTTTGCATAAGTATTTCTCTTCCTTTCAAGAACTTATAACTCAACTGGTTTCATTATCCATGAAACTAAATTGTGCTTAATCGATACACGCACATGTTTATCAGTATCTCAGTATCTCAAGATCTCAAGCTGGCTAGAAAAGTCTAGTCATTATGTCAGCACAGCAATATCAAAGTTTTCTTTGAGACTTGTCTTTTGGACGAAATTATGATGTTTCGTATATAATATATCTCGCCTGCGAGTCATACAAACATGTAACATTGAGAAAGGGAACGACTTGATCACGAGATGGGGAGGAAGAGAAGTAAAATTCGACGACAAGAGTCAAGAAGAGACTAACCAGCACACATAACAATTTCAGTTAAAAAAAGTTTATATCTTATTAACCAAAAGAAGATTAAATAAAGGAGTGTTATAAACCATCGACTAATCCAGCAGCCAGTTCAAAATCCAATCCAGACTAGCTTTCAAGTTGCACGATAAGCTCTACTCACCACTATCCAAAGTATTCACAACACCTCTTTACAACCCGCGGAAACCCTTGATAGGGAATCTAAAGTTCACGTGGTGACTCTCTGCACCACTGAGCACCACGACCTTGCTTTCCTTCGCCTTCTCGCTCGCCTCGAGACTTTCCCATCCCACTGCCGCTATGAACACTTTCCCCTTTCCATCCACGTCGTCTTTGGAAAGACCCGAGGCGACGCCGGTGCAACCTTCTAAATCTTTGAACTTGGTGACTTGAGCCCGGAGATCGTCTTCGGAGGAGGCGCCTTGCTCGGTGGTGAGCATTTGGACGAAGTGCGCGTCGATGACTTCTTTGGGGGCGTAGGGTTTGAATTCGATGATGACGATGTTTGGGGGGGCGGTGAGGTTTGGTTTTACTTGGGTCAACATTTCTTGGAAAGCGGGGGTTTCTGTTGTGAAGAGTTAGATAGATGTTCTTGGTTGAAATAAACAGCAAGGGTGGAACAATGGGGTGGAAAGTTACCTTTGAATGTAGCTAAAGCCTCATTAGATTCCCAACCAATGAGAAGCTCGAGTTTTTGTTGATCTTCGCTGTGGGGTCCCCAGCTTTTGTTCTAGTTAGAGATGCGGTATGAATGAGTGATGGCGAAAGGAGTATACCGAGTGCGAAGATAACCGTCCTGAGCCTTCAATGTTTGGAGCATGACTTTGAGACCATCCTTCCATTCTCCAACTCCTCCGCTGACAGATAAGATAACTCTTTCAGTGATAGCCATTTTGAGATGTGCGGTTATATGTGCTGATGATTACAGATGGAAAAGTCTTTTGAAATTGTAATTTGTTGAGATTGTACCGGACAATTGTTATGAGAGATGAGCTGAACGTGATGATGTGATGTTCTAAACCAGGTGGTTCTTCATCGTCCTTATATACATTATCTGCTGTCAACATACACGGATATAAAAATTGAACAATCTTCATGAGTCCATTGCAAACATCCAATTAAAGGAGGTGTTCGCAACTCATTATTACGGCTAGTAGATTTACAACAGTTGAAGCATTAACGTGCATTCTCTATCCGAAAGTGCTTACCATAGGTCTGGTACGTGATTGTTTCCTTGTGAACTTGTGTGTAGAAAATTTGACTCTTCCCATTGGTTACCCCATATGATAGGAATTTGTATAACATACTCTAGATCAGCTCTCGTAGGGAGTGCTGAGTTTGGGGAGACTGTTTCATGAGATGCACGCTCGGAGTTCGGATACCTTCGCTACTCGAAACAAAGATGTTTGCACTGATCGCGAGTGGGGCATTGCGATGCGATGTGACAGGTGGCAGATGTCAACCCTTTCAAGGAGCTACTTCAGACGACCCTATTGCTCTGAGCTCAATGGCGTGAAGCAAAACGGATTTGTGCGCACGGTATACGAGTTTGTGATGCGGTTCGCATCGCGCATGGATTACGCATTGAAAGTGGCTGATTTTGAGCCCGGAAGCTGAACGGGCTGAAGACTTTGATATCATATTCCGGACATCCATAACACGATCAAAGTATCACATACTCGGTTGGGAAAGCACTTGCATACTTCTAGATTCACCCAAAAAATCATACACCTCAATCATGACAACTTGACAAGGATGATAGCAATGTGAACATGGAAGGCCAGCAGGCAACCAATTGACCAGGAAAAGGCGTTCATGTAAGAAAGCAAAAGTAGTTGTGGTAGTCCGTAAGTTTATTAAGATGGGAAAATAACGTTTAGGCCATATAAGAAGGCTCTCAGATTGAATCTTTTCTGAACATACATTCAACCACAACACGAAAGAACTACCCAGTATTGCAATGATAGATAATGACTTGTCTCAAAGTCAGAGGCAATAGAACGTTCCAAGCATCTCACAATAGCCGTCAGCAGAAACTTGACTGCCGAAAGTATGGCTGGTTGTCGCTGCTTGTCGAATGGGAAAGGTCCATTTTAAGGTTAATCTTCCCTAGCATCTGGATTCAAACGAGATAGATATATCTACAGCTGGGATCGTAGTTGGGTATGATCCCGTACGACGATGCTTTAGTGGACAAGAAAGTGGATTCATTGATGTATAAGAGTTCAACAAGTATAGATGTTGAATGATAGTTAATTATCTGTGTTGTTGTCGTCGACAAAGTAGAAGTCCTAGGTGAGAAAAAGGCACTGACCCGACTGCATGTGAGATTATGTAACAAGTCATGACTAAGCACCTATCTCCATCTCCAGGCGATATCCGAAGTTTGAAGTTTGGCTAAGCTTCAACCTCCGACCCTCCAACCCCACTATCCACCAAAAAGCTACTAACGCATCCTCGCATATCAAGTTTGAGTTACCCAACGAATGAAGGTAATGAGATGGTAAGCACCTGGTGCACCGTTTGGAGTGTTCATCTACCTGCCAATGTTGGGGGTAAAAGTTCTGACCCTGACATATTGATTGAAAATACATTACGAAGTGACGGCAGACTACAAATGCATACTTGTACCTAGGTGTATCTGCTTGAAAGATACGATATTGCCACTTCATATCACTTCAACCCCGCCTTTACTCACTCTCTGAATCTTCCAAAGGATTGGTCTAGAGTGTTAGTCTGAGATGCCATCGGAGACCTCCATCGGCCTAAGTTACATGATAAGGAGCAGGCCCAATATATTATCATTTCCTTCTTAAAGAAAGACACATTTGCTCTTTAAAATTCTCTGTTCTTTTCCTTCTTATTTTCTGCTGCTAACTATTTCAACCATTCAAAAAGAACTAATTTCAAGAGGCATTGAAACATCTTGGTGGCAGGAAACATATCTTGAAAGGGGCGTTGGCGACCTAGATTTCTCGATAATTAACTCTTGAGAGCTATCGCTCTCACAGCTCAGAATGGCACCCATTGCTGTTTCTCCGAACTCATCGCCGGAACCTGCAGTTTCTCTTGCCTCCAGAAACTCCCTCTCTTCCGTAACAACCTCTTACGATGATACCCTTCGTTTCTATTTAAATGGCACACGAGTTGTCCTCGATAATATGGATCCAGAGATCACTCTTCTTGAGTATCTCCGTGGCATCGGCCTTACAGGCACAAAGCTAGGATGTGCAGAAGGAGGGTGTGGAGCTTGTACAGTTGTTGTTTCTCAATACAATCCAACCACCAAGAAAATATATCATGCAAGCGTGAACGCATGCTTAGCGCCACTGGTCAGTGTCGACGGGAAGCATGTTATAACAATAGAAGGAATTGGAAATACAAAGAGGCCGCATGCTACGCAAGAGAGAATTGCGAAAGGAAATGGTAGTCAGTGTGGATTCTGCACGCCAGGTATAGTTATGAGCTTGTATGCACTTTTACGGAATGATTCGAACCCTTCGGAACATGATGTAGAAGAAGCGTTCGATGGAAATCTGTGTAGGTGTACAGGATATCGTCCGATTCTAGATGCAGCTCAAACTTTCAGCTCCGGGGCTGCATGTGGGAAATCTAAAACAAACGGTGGAGGTGGATGTTGCATGGACAATGGCGGAGGTGGTGGCGGTTGCTGCAAGACTGAACTAAAGGATGATCAACCTATCAAACGTTTTACACCACCAGGATTTATCGAATACAACCCGGACACTGAACTCATATTTCCCCCGCCACTTATGAGGCACGAATTCAAACCTCTAGCTTTTGGAAATAAGAAGAAGAAGTGGTATCGTCCTGTGACTATGGAACAACTATTAGAGATCAAGAGTGTTTATCCATCGGCAAAAATTATTGGTGGAAGTACAGAAACGCAAATCGAGATTAAATTCAAGGCTATGCAATACACAGCTTCAGTTTTCGTTGGGGACATTCCTGAATTAAGACAATTTTCATTCAAGGATGACCACTTAGAGATTGGTGGCAATGTTATCTTGACGGATTTGGAGTCGATCGTCCAACAAGCAGAGAAACATTACGGACCCGAAAAGGGCCAAGTTTTCAAGTCAGTAGATTCATTTGTCCCAGAATTCTTCACATTCTTGTTATTGATGCTTTTTTGTCTATCATTACATCTTGTCATATCTTTCCTTCGGGTGATGTGATGACATATGAGCCTCATCAAACAACAAAACCAAGATTGCATTCAAGAAGTCTTCCATGCTAACAACGTCTACAGAGCCATCCATAAACAGTTGAAATATTTCGCAGGTCGACAGATTAGAAATGTCGGTACTCCAGCAGGAAACTTGGCTACTGCTTCTCCTATCTCCGATCTTAATCCTGTATTCGTTGCATCGAATGCTATTCTAGTCGCAAGATCCTTAGATAAGGAGACAGAAATCCCCATGTCTGAATTCTTCAAAGGATACAGATTGACCGCACTCGCCCCTGATGCAATTATTGCTAGCATTCGTATACCCGTGACTCAAAAGGGAGAGTACTTAAGAGCATACAAGCAGTCAAAACGTAAGGATGATGATATTGCCATCGTCAATGCAGCTCTTAGGGTTTCCATCGACGATTCGCATATTGTGACTAGCGCAAGTTTAGTATATGGGGGAATGGCTCCAACCACAATCGCGGCTAGAAAGGCCGATACTTATTTGTTAGGCAAAAAATTTTCAGATCCTGCAACTTTGGAAGGAACCATGAATGCTTTGGAAGAGGACTTCAACCTTAGTTTTAGCGTTCCAGGAGGAATGGCGACTTATCGCAAGTCACTTGCATTTGGCTTCTTCTATCGCTTCTACCATGAAATCTTATCCAGCTTCGAGATCAAGGATTTGGAAGTAGATGCGCAAGTTGTTCCGGAGATTGAACGTATAATATCTTTTGGTAAAGAAGACAGAGAAGCCACTGTTGCCTATCAGCAGAATGTTCTCGGGAAAGCAAGTCCCCACGTAGCTGCCCTAAAGCAAACATGCGGAGAAGCTCAGTATACCGATGACATACCAGTCCAAAAGAACGAGTTATATGGATGCTTGGTTTTGTCAACTAAGGCACATGCTAAGATCATAAGCGTCAATTATGATCCTGCAATGGATCTACCAGGTGTAGTTCAATATGTTGATCATACAGATATGCCAAGCCCAGAAGCCAATTTTTGGGGAGCACCAGTTTGTGACGAACCATTCTTTGCCGTTGATGAAGTATTTACAACAGGCCAACCGATTGGTATAGTCCTTGCTGATAGTGCAGCACATGCAAGTGCAGGAGCACGAGCTGTCAAAGTCGAGTATGAAGAGTTACCAGCAATTTTCACAATGGAAGAAGCCATCGAAAAGGAAAGTTTCTTTGATCATTACAGGTATATAAAGAAAGGAGAACCAGAAAAGGCATTCGAAGAGGCGGATCATGTTTTTACTGGTGTTTCTAGAATGGGTGGACAAGAGCACTTCTACCTGGAAACCAACGCTTGTGTGGCAATACCTAAAATCGAGGATGGGGAAATGGAAATTTGGTCTGGAACTCAAAATCCAACAGAAACGTAAGTGAAATCGGATGCAACAGTATTCTTCAGCTAACATTTTATCAGCCAAACTTATGTAGCGCAGGTTTGCGATGTTGCTGCAAACAAAGTCGTGAGTAAGGTCAAGAGACTAGGAGGTGGTTTCGGTGGAAAAGAGACTCGTTCCATACAATTGTGTGGCATTGTAGCTCTTGCAGCCAAAAAAACTGGCAAACCAGTTCGTTGCATGCTTAATCGTGATGAAGATATGATCACATCTGGTCAGAGACATCCCTTCTTGTCTAGGTGGAAAGTTGCCATCAATAAAGACGGAAAAATCCAAGCACTCGATTTGGATATGTTTTGCAATGGAGGGTGGACGCAAGATCTTTCTGGCGCTGTATTGGATCGGTCATTATCACATTCTGATAACTGCTATATGATCCCCAATATTCACGTCCGAGGTCGTGTTTGCAAGACGAATACCATGTCAAATACTGCATTCCGAGGATTTGGTGGACCTCAAGGTTTATATATGGCGGAATCATATATCGAAGAAGTCGCAGACCGTCTCGGTATGCCAGCAGAGAAGCTCAGAGAGATCAATTTCTACAAGGCAAACGAGCAAACTCACTTCAACCAAGCTCTTAAGGATTGGCATGTACCATTGATGTACAAGCAGGTACAGGAAGAGTCGAATTATGCCGCGAGACGAGAGGCAATCACCAAATTTAACGCAGAGCATAAGTGGAAAAAGAGAGGACTCGCCATTATACCTACAAAATTTGGTATCTCTTTCACGGCACTTTTCCTCAATCAAGCTGGAGCATTGGTTCATATCTATCACGATGGATCCGTTCTTGTAGCCCATGGTGGTACTGAAATGGGTCAAGGTCTTCATACGAAAATGATGATGGTTGCAGCTGAAGCACTTGGCGTTCCCTTGGATAATGTATTCATCTCGGAAACTGCCACTAACACGGTAGCTAATACCTCTTCTACCGCTGCATCAGCTTCTTCCGATCTGAATGGATATGCTATCTTCAATGCTTGCGCTCAAATCAATGAACGACTTGCTCCATATAGAGAGAAATTTGGCCCTGATGCCACGATGAAACAGCTAGCTCATGCCGCCTACTTCGATCGTGTCAATCTTTCCGCAAATGGATTTTACAAGACTCCAGATATCGGTTATACATGGGGACCTAACACCGGACAAATGTTCTTCTACTTCACCCAAGGAGTCACAGCCTCCGAAGTTGAGATCGATACTTTAACTGGTGATTGGACATGTCTACGTTCCGATGTCAAAATGGATGTCGGTCGTTCTATTAATCCATCTATTGATTATGGACAGATTGAAGGAGCTTTTGTACAAGGAATGGGATTATTTACTACGGAGGAATCCCTCTGGTTCCGTGCAGGACCAATGGCTGGACAACTTGCTACTCGTGGACCGGGTGCATATAAAATACCTGGATTTAGAGATATTCCTCAAGAGTTCAATGTTTCTTTACTTAAGGGTGTGGAATGGGAAGATCTCAAAACTATTCAGAGGAGTAGAGGAGTAGGCGAGCCACCACTTTTCATGGGAAGTGCAGTATTCTTTGCCATTAGAGATGCGTTGAAGGCAGCTAGAAAGGAATACGGTGTCGAGGCTGAGATTGGGGAGGATGTTAAGGGTGGCGGATTACTGGTATTAGAAAGTCCTGCGACGCCAGAAAGAATTAGGGTTAGCTGTGCGGATCCAATTCTGAAGAGAGCGGAGGTGAAACCGAGAGAGGGAGAGAAGAGTTTCTTTATGAGTATTTAGTATGATATGATGATGGTCAGATAATGAGGGATGCGGCAAAATTGGCTTTTGGTGGGAGTTTTTGGGATTGTACGATGATCCCTTGGAGATGTGCGGAGTCCGTCTTTATTTAGCATGGTTGGGAAATCAGGAACACAAAGTCTGACTGACTTATTTTTGGGAATACTATGTTTTTTACATGTGATGTGAGAGTATGAATGAAGTTCTAAACAACACAATAATGATTCTCATGACTCCCGCGAACGATGATTTTTGCTTGGTTCCTGTTTGACATAGGATATATTTCTGTTAACAATAACAATCCAATTGTACCCCATCATGAGTCAAACTCTAGAACTGGTATTTAGTAGGATTCAACCGGATGATGAATATGCCTTGATTCCCGACAGCGATAGAATTGGACACATTTATAGATCAACACAGAGATAGCAAACAGAAAAGAATAAACAAGGTAGGAAGGACGTCTTCTGATCATGATGAGACTACCCAAGTACTTTGAATAGGTAGGTATATTTAGATATGCATGCATGATTTGGTATCCAATCAATTTACACTCTTGCAACTATCAGCTAAGTAGATGTGCTAATTGCTTGTTTGAGATTTGGGATTTGAGATTTGGGATTTGCTAAGGAAGGAATACGACCTTGTGATTAGATGTGAGATCTGCTCGTGGAGATTTTGCATGTATATTTGGTTGTATATATGTGTTTAGATGTGTATCTGAATTGATAGAGTAGAGTAGAGTAGAGTAGAGTAGAGTAGAGTAGAACAGAGTGGAGCAGGGATTGGAAGATAGAAAGAATAGAAAGAATAGAAAGATATCGTGTCCTGTCTTACCTTGTCCTATCTTACTATGCGAATTCTCTCTCTCTCTCTCCTTTCCCTTCCTTCCTTCCTTCCTTTCTTTTTCCTTCTCTTCTCCTTCTTCCTTCTTTCTTTCTTTCTTTCTTGTTCCTGTTCTTGCTCTCCTGCCCTGCTCGAGTGTCCACATATTCGATTCAATTCAATCCAACTCAATTCCCTCCGACTCCACAATCGAAGGATTACAATCCCCGTCACCCACTCATACAAAAACGATGACTTGTCAAGTTTGGCATCCACAAGTTCCCCGGGTGATCATGATCTTCCGCTGCTCATCCATGAAGACCTATTTCGAAGCTGGTTCCATGAGAAAGAAATTATTCGTCTGTGCGAGGTGAGACAGGACAGGCAGCACTAGGTATAAGTGTATATACTAGATATGTACGTGGATATTTATAGGGTGCAATATGCGGGTACCTACCTAGTAGGTGCTTCCGGGGAATCAGTTTGTATAGTTATTTATTGTAGTGCGCTAGCTATGGGGTGTGTATCTTGTTCTAACTTCTAGGTTGTGTCATTCCACTCTCCTAGGTAACATTGCTCAGAGTCTGTTATCTCTTGATTCTTCCCTGCTCATGCCCACTCCCGTTCCTACATAGCAATGATAGCGATGACAAGTCATCAATTCATTTCAGATGGCCCCACATCAGGATTGATGTTGTTTATTCCCCCTCCCAGTTGTGAAAGCGTTCATGAGCTGGCATTGCAAAAGCGGGCATCATTGCACCACATACATGACAGATTTCCCGACGCTCCATTTCCTCATCCTCATCCTCATCCTCTGCATTCCAAATATCTAGTTCGTCCACCGTATCTTGTGACCGTACCATGTCTTCTGAGCCCATGATGTACTCTGTCTCAACGTGATCACTGGAAGGATGCTTCTTTACAGGAAGCTCATTCCTATCTGCCACGAGATCAGGTGGTGTATCTTTATCCTGCACCTTCCACTCTCTAAGCCTTGCTTCTTGTCCCTTGAACATGGTGCCTATATTTCTGCCGACGCCACCCGAAGATCCATCCTCACTCGCTGCTTCAATCATGTTTGTGACTCCAATATTGACCAGACTCAGATTCCAATCCGATTTCTGGGGATGTAATTTTCGAAACATGGGGATCAAAGATTCTTGGATGAGTCGTTCGACAATGCTATCTTTACCATCTTTTAGATTGAAAACAAAATTGGGTAGGGGTCCGGATCTGGAGATTCGGTTGAAGCTTCGGGTTCTGGTACCATCTGCGTTCAAGGGTGGGCGGGGTCGGGTGGACAAGCGGAGTACTTTGGGATAAGCTACCCATCGTTTTGATGGTATGCCAGATTTTTCTTCATCTTCAAGTAAATCTTGATGCATCCTATTCAAGAGACTTGTTGCAAGCATTCGAAGCTCTGTTGTTAGTTGTGGCAAAGTATCAAGCTTGATATATGAATCCTCGATTGAGATTTGGGATGGCACCTTTCGGATATCCTTCACATCTGAATCATCGCGACCGTTGATCAATGCCCAAGCCTTACCTCCAATACCTCTCTCTGCTCCCGGTCCCCCAAGTAGCCTTTCGAGTATCTCAGGGCCAATTCCGGGGAAGAGACGAACATCACGAACTGTAACAGATTCCTTGGTACCGCCATAGATTAACCCACTTTCAAAATCGGCTGGACGTGATAGAACATGGTTCCTAATACGTTGAGACATCTTGAACCCAATGCCAGGTATTTTACCAATATCATGGCTATCGATGAATGCAGTGACATTACTTTGTAGGCCATTATCACTGGGTAATACTTCGTAAGGTGGAAGAAGAGTTGTTTGACCCTTGGGTTTGTGAAGATTGCCTACCAATTTACTCAAAAGCTTGTTCGTGGATATACCAACAGTCGAAGTGTAGCCTTTCTCTTCTTCTAGACTTAATCTCAAATGCTGGGCAAGATGTGAGCCCAAAATCAGCCGGGTGAGCAGTCCGACATCATCATTCGGCGACCCCGAATTCAGTGTATATCGAGGGGATGCCTCGCCGCATGGCTGCAAGTCGGGATAGACATGGCCGGCAATCTTCGTCGCGTCAAAGGTAAACCCCGCGGTAGGATCATTACGGTCCGTTTGAAGGAAGGAGTGTGTCAAATCATTTGGATTGAGAAGTTTCTCATTATAGTCAACAATATCTGTGACGTCCATGAACACTTCATCGAATCCTAGCCGTTCGACCTTCCCCGACCAACTGAACTTTTCCAGATGTTTATACAACATTTTGGAGGCATCACGGAATCGACCCAACTCTTCTCCCAACACAATAACAACATCGGGACAGATTTTCTTGGCTTCATGGATCAATTGTAATTTACTCAGACCACGACGTCGAGCTTCATAATTGCATGTGACGATGATTTGTTTCTAAAGTGGTCGCTTAGAATTTGGATATACACGTGTAGATTTGGAACTATTTTGAGTTGACTTTGACGGTGGGAGAAAGGCTTACCTGCTGTACAGCCTACTTATTACATCAGCTTTGTTTCTTAGATCGGAGGAAGAGGAAGAGGAAGAGGAAGAGAGGAATCCTGATGCAGCAGATATTTACCAAAGGTACTGATTTGAGAGCGGGATTCTCATTTTCAAAGACTGACGCGTAGAAACAGTCATAATCCTTCAAAACACCGATTATCAGAATAGATACTTTTTGGACGTGACGTGTATGTTTACGAAATAGTTATGAATAACGCTCACTATGGAATCCTGACGGGGCTGACTAACAAAATGTATGATTATCCTATGATCCTTTCTTGCCATTATGATTTATTATTAGTTCAGTGGTATTTTTGAGTTTGCTGGCGGTGATGAGACAGGTGGATGTGAAGATTTTGGTCCCATTTTTTCTTTTGAAGTTAATTTATCGTATCGTGATGTTGAACCGCAGTCTTTGTCTTAGTCCAAGTGAACAAGGTCTCATCCGGAAGAAGGTTTGGGAGAGAAGAGGAGATGCCACGTTTGACAGCAAAGAGAAGGATTAGGATTGTTGTCAGTGATACTCTCTACCCAGGCAGATCCCTCCGTTTGGATATCAGGATGTATGTACGGTGTATGTATGGTGTAGGTCGACGTCAAACACATCAAGTCATCGTCGGACATACCTTTGCTTTGATCTAAAAATGTAAGACGGAGTGGAGCTTATCGATAAGCAATAGTATGTCTGCATGTATTTATGTGTGTGTGTATGTATGTGTGTATATATGTATGTATGTATGTATGTATGTATGTATGTATGTATGTATGTGTGTATGTATGTATATGTGTGTGTATGTATACCGACCGTAGTTCATCAGGTTGACCCAGACTGCCAGAATCAAATGGTTCCATTCTTAGAAATCTGTCCGGAAATATGTTTCCAAGACACGTTTACATGTCTAATGGTGGACTCAAAGTGGAGTTTGGAGATCTTTCTTTTCTGGAATTCTATTTTGAGATACAACTTATATCAGTCACGCGTTTGATGTGGAGAGTTACCAAGAAAATACTCTACACTGTAGACGTAGTCGGTGGATACGGTACGAGTACGAGGTGAACTTTGTAGCATTGTCGCCATCTCCATCTCCATCTCCATCTCCATCGCCATCGCCATCGCCATCGCCCCTTTAGCTTTCGCCTTCGCCTTCGCCTTCGTGACCCCTTCATCGCCTTCGCCACCAGAAAGTGGTTCTTTGAGTTCCAAACTCAATCTTCTCAATACGATCAACCAGACAAATTAAAGCATAGCCAATATTATGTAACAAACGAATCGTTTTCAAGTCAATCATGTGCTGGAGCCAAGATTCTATCCCATAGATCTCATCCATTATTTGTTTCCAATCGTGTTGTTTCCTTGTCAATATCGCCATTCAATAAGCGATGCTAACGCCAAAGAGCGTCTCAGCTATTGGTCCCTCGAGGACGGATAAAGTTATTTCACAGGGCTACAAGGCCATTATGAGGGGATGTTCTAGATATAACTAGCCATTCTATTGATCGATTATGAATTATTGATTGGAACGGCAGTTACTGGAGGAGGACTAAAGGGGCGAAATCCAGGATTAAAAGTAGCAATTGATATTGCAAGAATTCCTATAATAAGATCAAGCCACCACACTTACTCGTCCCATTCCCCTTGAAACAGCCAATCGTCTTGAACAGTCTCGACTTTCCAGGTCAAAAATCTATTCGCTCAAGCGGTGTGATATTCAAAAAGAACCCTTGCATAGGCGCCACTCACCCATGGACCCATCCACTCCGATAGTCCGAGATCCTAGATTCAGCCCAAATCTGTTACTCCATCTCCGTTCACTGCTCCAATTTGCTAATCCAACCACTACTACTACTACCTTGACTATCGTAGAAACGTCCTACTCGAGTATTGCTGACCCTTACTCCGTAAACGAAGCTAAGGTAGCCAACTCCTCATTTTTGTATTATTCAACCTCTCGGGAAATCCTTCCACAGCGGTTCAAGGAGCCACAACAACCATTGAATCCTTATATGGGTCTATGAGATGAGCCTAGTATGGTGGTTCGGTGACCATCCCGAATGCTTGTCAGCCTGTAGTGCGTGGAGATCCATGAAATCTTTCTATTTGCTTGGTTCGATTTTTCGAGCCTGCACTGCAAGCCCCTCGTCACATCATTTCTATAAACATCGCGCCTATTCCCATACCTTATGAGCATTTCAAACTTAGTTAGCAAATGCATGACAGGTGATAAGACTGTGCTTAAACTCTAAACTCTCCCATCAAAACTTCTCCCCAGTTTTATTTTATTCATCTATTTTCTTGGCCTAGGCAAAGGTCGCTGGTGATATACATATAGCTGCGGCACGGTCACTGTTGGTTTCACCTGAGGGGCAGTTATCTATATCTTTTTTCTCTCTCTACTCATTTGTCTTACGCCTTACGAAATTACGAAATCATTTGACGAATTTTACGACTACGCCTTGTTCTCGGTAGATCTAGATACATTATATCTAAGATATCTAGGCCACCTGCGACTTTTTTGTGACCCAATTTCAAAGTCTCGATTCATAGACGAACACTCAACATTCAAATATATACCCTCGTACCACGGACCAGAATACCGTCAAGGAAGACTTTATCAAGAATCCTACCAAATCTCCGACTATGATGCTGGCACCTGTTCAAGAGTGCTCCCCTATAGTCATGTCTTTCCCTCCTCGGCATTCGTCACCACCAAAGAGACCGAAGTTGTCTTTACAGATCAAGACCCCATCTGCTCCACAAACCATCGGAAAATCCTCCACAGCATTAAAATCAGACCTTAATCCATCGTCACCAACTGCATTTAACACACTTTCAAATGCATACGCAACAGCAATCGAAAATGCCTCGCCACAAATACCAAAGCCGGCAGGCCTTGAAGCTAGGCCTTCCTTGAGAATTCAACCTATGCCTTCACGACTTCAGACGACACGACTTCAAACGAATATAAAAGCAGAAGATGGATACATCCATCCATCAGAGCGCACTGCCACTCCTGGACCATTTGCGATATCATATCCGGATACCCCAAATTCAGCTCACCCAGATTCGGCTCACCCCAAAGATTCCCTAAACTTCACATTCACCCCTCCACATTCAGCTGGCTCATCCGATAAAAAGATGTTTACCTTTGCATCTCAAGCTTCGAATAGTGCATCGCCGCGAAGCATGAGACGACTTACTCCATATACACATCCCAAGTCTCTCCACAGTATCCTTCGAAACTCACCACTTCCACCTCCAAGCGCCGTCGCACCTGCAACACCAAATACTGCAAGCCGACTCGCGATGCGATTAGCAAACAAAGGCACGAAGAAAGTAGAATACGACGACCCGTTAACCCAAACCATCACCACTAATAAATATGTAAAATCGCACATCGATCTTCTTTCCGAAGACTCTCCTCATTCCGCCACAGATCCCGAATTTGCAATCTTAGACACTCTCGACACAACCATGCAATACACTGGTGACGAAACACGCGATGGAGGACAAACCCCAGGGCCATTTGAAGAAATGCGAAGAAGAATGGCAGAGAGTGGCTTAGAAACTCCCGGGCTGCGAAAACGTAAGCGCAAGGACAAGAAGAGAAAGTGGAGATGGACAATAGGAGATGGAGAGGATAGTGATGCGCAAACGACTCCTACGACTGCGTTGGAGAGAACACCGATCACATCGATTTGGATGGGTGGAGAAATGGCCAATGGGGATTCAACAATGTTTGGGAATGGGAATGGGAACGTTGATGAGGAAACTATTTCGAAGGATGGAAATAATAATGCTCCATCGGATGAAACGATTAGGATGAGTAGGAAGAGGATTTCTTTGGGAAATTTCGTAGGAGGCAGGATAGATGAGGGTAATGATGATCGTGATAGGCGAACACAGTCCGTGGAACTATTTACCGATTCGGAGATGTCAGAAGAGGGTAGTGAAAGACCTGGTTCATCACATTCTCTCTAGTTTATAGTTTTTACGATAAATGATAACATCACCTACAAAGGTTATTTTGTAAACATCAGTGTAAGCACACCTGTCTTGATACATCAGACTAATACTATGTATGAGGGAGAAGTTGTATTTTTTGGTATGACTTTCTATATGAGTCGACTATTCGATTCTATATACCCACCCGGTAGTGGGACGGACAGATAGAATGTGTTGATAACCCAAAGTAGTTCGGATAAGATCTTCTGAAAATCAACTATTTAATGATCTACTCGTGTTATATGTTTCTTTTGCTTATGTTTCGTACCTATATGTTTTATGAAAGAATACTATGTATCCTATTCTATCCAATCAGCCAAGTTACCACGTCTCCCTTCCAGATGGATGGAATGAAAATATAGAACAAAAAATCCCCCTATTTACGTCTCTCTATCCACCCCTCTCAATTCAATAGGTAGTATGCCGACTTCGTTCATCCGATTTTGCTAGGTGGTTGGAATCGATACATACCTAGTTGGGTGTCTATCACAGTGCACCCAATCCTATCTACCTACCTGTTCAAATGCTCCTTATTCGTATTTCAAAGAGTATTGATTTACAAAGCATGACTTTGACCGACAATCTCTTTTTGTTCCTCTCTCTTAACCTTCTCCCAACTTAGGATTGTGGTATTGCAATGCCGTCGGTTGTAGATCATAGGACAAGTGCTCACGAGATCAAAAAGTCATCTTGATCACTTCCGACCAATGAGGAAGAGCGACGATGATAAAAGACCAGAGGAAAGTTTTTTATAAACTTTGCAAGTTGCTGTCGCTTGTCGTGAATATTTATGGGAAAGATAGAGAGAGTTTCCAGAGAGTTGTTTCGTGATGTTGGTGGGTGAGAGAGAGTATGAAAGGAAGAGGGTCATTTGGTGCTGCATCTCCGGCTTGGAGGAGGAGGTAAGAACATAAAAGGGGAGACGTGAGACGTTTCGTTTGGAAGAATCATTATCGCAGAGTCCTTAAGCGTCTTCAGAGTTTTTGATTCTCATAGATTCTCATCCCATTCGCATTTTCGTTCTTCGTTCTTCGTTCTTCGTTCTTCGTTCTTCGTTCTTCGTTCTTCGTTCTTCGTTCTTCGTTCTTCGTTCTTCGTTCGTCCGATTTCTAAATCCTTTTGTACGTGCAAAATCTTTACAGGATCATTCGTGCTTCGCCTTTGAGATCTACTATATCATCTTTCCGCATCCCTATCATCATGTCCTACGACATAGAAGATGGGGCTCCTACCACCCTCCGCCTTTCCTCAATAAGCTGCACTAGCACCTCTCCCTCTCAATCCCTCATCCTCAGTGAAGATTCCCGTTTTTCAACGAGTACCCACAATACCCACCTCTCTCGCCAAAGTCCATTCTTAATCCGTGATACACCCTCTCTCGGACCCGTCCCCGCCGTCATCAAATCATCCAACGGGAATCTCTTCTGGGCCGACGAATCCTGTGCTCGTCGCGTCGGACTTACCTGCAACGAAGCTCGCCTATTCCTGCAGCTGCAATCCGGTAATTACAATTACTCTGAATATTCTCCCATGTTCCATGCTTTTGGAGAGGAGAAAAAGAATCTTCAGCACAAACTTAGGGAATTGAAATGGTGGCAGGTGGAACGGAGGGAGGAGTGGGAAAAGAGAGTTGAGTGGCTGAGGAAGATGGAGGAACCGAGACTTTGGTTGCTTTATTTGATGGCGAGAAAAAGGAGAATCTTATTGGTGGCTTGTAGAAGGGTCTTGGATAGGTTGAGGTATAAGAGAGAGGAGAGGGAGGAAAGGAAGAGGAATTCCCAAGTGGGGATTGAAACTTCGGAAGAATCTACCACGGGGGGGGATTCAAGTCAATTGGAATCCGAGGGCACGCAAACAGACAATGACACGCAATCGGTAACTGGACTCACTACAGATACACTCACCCACCTAGTTCGCGTCTCTCAATCTACCCCTCGCCCAGCAAACACACATTCTCATGAATCCACCACCCACTCTCATTCTCATTCCTGCTTACATAAACTCACCAGCAGAATGAAGCAATCTGAGAAAATCCACTCTGACCCATCCTCCAATCCCTGCCCAATCTTCGATCGTCCCTTATCCGCTACCACCTCCTCTCTCCAAGCTCTCGCCACTCTCATCCTCCCCCCTCAAGACCCCTACCTAGTCCTCGGTTACTTTCCCACCTCCTCCCTCGACCCCCATGAAACCTACATCTCCCTCTCCAACCCCCGTACTCTCTTCTCCTCTCTCCATCACGCGGAGCGCTCTCTCCGCGGAGCTCGACGCTTCTTCTCCCTCAAATCGCTCGCGGGTTTTGGTCTGTATAAATGCGATATTGGGCGCGGTGCGCATACCAAGATTGGGTTAAATGAAGAGGAGAAAATGGTGTTGAGGAAGTTTTATGCGGCGTATAAGTTGAAGAGGAGAAGCATCCCGTGGTTTGGGAAGGGAGAGTGGGATCAGGACGTAGGGAAGGCGTGGTTGGGGTGGGTGGAGAAGAGTTTGAACGAGGGGAAGGATGGAAAAGAAGGGAGTGCAGAGGGGGCTAAAGGACCGCTGGAGGGGAGGTGGAGTTTGGAGTTGGTATATGACTGGTTAGTTATTTTCTTCTCCTTGAATCTCTGGTTTTGACAAAAATTAAGATGAGATACTAACATGTGAAAAAATAAACAGGAGTCCATATCGACTCAGCGCCGTAGTCATCACCCCTTTACTTCTCAGTCTCATAATAGGAACCTGGTATATGGCAGTCACCGGTGATGTGATCACAGCTTGGACATTGGCTTTGTATATTGTGACCGCGGCTGCGGCTATCGTTGCACTATTGGGTATTATTGGGAGTTTGAAGGATGTTTGAATATTGATTTATACTGCGGAGATATCAACTTGGTGTATCATTGATCTGTAATTTACTTTTGAGCTTTTGATTTGTTGCAATGGGAAACTTACACGGCTGGGGAATATCTGATCTGGGAAACTTGTGGAGTAATTATAATTAAGCTAGCTCGCCCTTCAAGATACAAGATGTATAATATACTCATCTTCGATCCTAAAACCGCACGTATAAAAAGTCGATATGATCTCGCAAGGAAGGAGACATTTCATCTCTTTCCTCTCCTCGCGGAATAGAATCCCCTGAACCTCGTCTCGAAAGCTCAAGACGACAATTAAACACTTCCAAATCCTCACACACCATAAACCGAAATCCTACCCAGATCCAACTGCAAATAAAATCTTGACAGACAGTTTTCATCTCACTCACTCGTTCTCTAGATAAAATCATCACTCTTTCAGGACCATTCGAAATTACAACTAATATAAGATACATATCATTCTCTTCTTCCATCAAGATATAATATTCAACAACATCTCCTCGACTTCCCCCATCAACATCACCATCGCAATTCGCGCTATACTGTAAGATCAACGAACTCTCTGTATAACATTTATCAACATCATCGACATGCCCCAAAAGAATCCACAAGATTGCTCACGGATATGCAAAGTCGTGAATGTGAATTGTCCTCGGTTAAGATTGTATACGATTCCCCGTTCCCCTGAGGGTTATCATCTGAAAAAATGAAAAAAAAAAAAAAAAATACTTGGAGACACTATTAATGAAATGATTAACTCCTCCCCTGATAGGCAATAAGTTTTCACTCATTTCACTTCACCTCACTGCACTCTCTCCCTTTTTCTTTCTTTCTTCCTTCTTCCTTCTTCCTTCTATGCCCCCAAAAAGCATAAAAAAGTAAAAAAGAATTACGGAACATCGCCCTCCCTCAGCTGTCCAACCCTTCCCTCCCAAAAAAAATACATCCTGTTCGCCCTTCCACCACAACTTCCCTCACAACAAAAAAGTTGCAAAAAGAAATTTTCATTGCACACTTAGCAAGTCCCAGTTTCGATCTGGGGACCTCCGGGTTATGAGCCCGGCGCGCTTCCACTGCGCCAACTTGCTTGTTTGTTGCTTGATTTGATGGAGGGACAGCCGTTATTTGTGTATATATTAGGTGTGGGTGGAAAAGAGGATTGGAGTGGGGTGGATGTTAGTCATAAATGCAAATGGGCGGGACCGACAGGAGGGGCAGATTTTTTCGGACGACTTTGGAAATGCACTCATGATTTAATGTGAAGATATTCGAGGGTTGTGATGAAGTTTTCAAAATGAGGGAGACTTTCAAAGTGAATTTGAAGAATATTGAAATAAGGTAAGGTATCAATAACACACAATGTGAATTGTTGTTTAGAATTCATTTCTTTTATACCTATCAACTTTCAACAACTGAGATATATCTCAATGTCACCGCGCAAATCTCCCATCAACATAACCTCATAATTTATTGCTCGTTCACATCCTCTTCTAATCATACTCCCCACTCAACTTCACCAATCCCTCTTTCTCATTCTCCTCCTTGCTTCTTGTCGACCAAGCCGGAGCTTCATCTCTTCCTTCATCTTCCTCTTTGTCCCCTTGTTCCTTCGTCTTATGCACCGTAGTGGGCGCGTGTTCTGCCGGCGAATAGATCGTATACAGAATCAATGGTTCTTTCCCTGTGTTTACAAATTGATGTTGAGTACCCGCTGGTACGACCATCAAGTCTCCCTTTCTAACCTCTTGATTTTTACCGTTGATGGTGGCGAGACCAGTGCCGGAAGTAAAGGTGAGAGCTTGATCAACTGTGTGGACTTCGTCGCCTATGTCGCCGCCGACGGGGATGGTCATGAGGACGACTTGGGAGTAGAGGCCTGTGAACTGAGGGGTGTTAGCCTAGGGTTGGGTTAGGTGATGGCAGGGAGAGCATGGGCGAGGAGCACTATGTTGCATTGGGGTGGACGGCACATAGTCGGAAGAGGCAATGTTATGAGAAAGAAAGAAAGTTCGATCCGCATACAAGTACTCTACGAAATTCATGGGAGGAAGCTGGAAGATCCGAGGTCATTTGAGGAAAATAGACCATATCGTGGGAAGGGGGTGAAGAATTGGGTTTCTTAGACGCCATATTGCGACTTTGGATGCTCAATGGAATTGGAACCTTGAATGAAGTTGTCTTTCTATATGTAGAGAGGAGACGGGGGGTATATTTGGTGGTTTGGCTTCCTTTGACAAGTACGTTCCGGATGGTTGGCGAGAGCATGATGAGTTGGAATAAGGGACTGAGATGAGAGGTTTTATATTGATCTTTGGAGGAAATTGGATGGTTTCTTTATTACAAAATTGATAATCCTTGGAAGCGTCTGGATTCATTCCAGTGCTCTCTCTCTCTGTCTTGATGTCATTGAATAATATGCATTAGTTTAACTGGCAGGTGGTTCACGCCTCTTTCCTTTGTAATCAAGCTGCAGAGGAAGGAGGAGAACCATCACTTGACAGTAAGGTCAAGGTTATTGGATAGAATGTTGTGATATATTCACTTGCGATCATCGGCCATAAGTCGGATACCTTCAGAAGTGCAAAGCTTCATGCCGTTTGTCAACCTCTCGACATCTCTGGATACATCCATCATATTGCTGTTGCACCTCGTAGACACATCCCGAGTGAGACCGAATAATTTCCCCAGATTTCGGGCCCGGATTATCTCAATCATTCAAATCCCGATCATGATCCGATCCCAGTCAATAATCTTTCTCAATCATTCGTTTGATTTTATATCAACAGACAACTTTCCAATCGCATAATGAACTCTATACCACGAATGTCGAGAGCTCTGAGCAGCAAAAATGCCAATTGGATATGTACCTCATGTGCAAAAGCAAAACGAACAAATACACCATTTTTTAAACCTTCAATAAACAGAAGTATTTCCAATAATTCAACCCCTCGAGGAAATGTAGCTCCAACGATGGAACAACTGAGAGCGCCCTTCTCACAGAAGAACAGTTCGACCATGTACTACACACTCAGTATCATTCTAGGGACCGTAGCCTTCTCATATGGCTCTGTGCCAATGTATAAAATGGTACATTTCATTCCACGCCACTTCACCACTCCCTAGCTAACACATCCCTCTCCAGATCTGCCAAACTACAGGATGGGGAGGGCAGCCGATCAAAGCACCCGGACATGGCGGCAGTGGTGTAGAAGGAGAAGATCCATCCGAACGACTCAGACCCGTCACTTCTGCCAAACGTATACGAGTAACCTTCAATGGTTCAGTCTCGGATGTTCTACCGTGGAAATTCACACCACAACAGAGAGAGGTTCGGGTTTTACCAGGAGAAACGGCATTGGCATTCTACACGGCTACGAACAAATCTGACGAGGATATAATTGGGGTGGCAACTTACAGTGTGACGCCTGGACAAGTGGCTCCATATTTTAGCAAGATTCAATGTTTTTGTTTCGAGGAGCAAAGGTTGAATGCTGGGGAAACGGTTGATATGCCAGTATTCTTCTACATTGATCCGGATTTTGTTAATGATCCAAACATGAGAGGGATTGAGCAGGTTACTCTAAGTTATACATTTTTCAGTAAGTTCTGGTCTGATTCGAATGTGAGGGTTAGAAAGATATTAATCGATCCGACAGAGGCTAGATACGATAAAAATGGGCATTTGAAAGCTATGCCTGTTGGTATGTAAAAGAAGTAAGAGATGTATTATATTCATTTGCATTGGGAGGAGTTGGGATCTTTAGATTATACACATCCTGACTATTTATATTACTGCGTTATAAGTATTTGCTGTAGTTTTGACTACTTGGATATGTATTCGGCTGTCCTACGATGCATTACTATGGTATACTATGGTATCAGTAGCTACTATAGTTTAACTGTCTATTGTCACTAACACTTCTCTCGCTCTCGCTCTCGCTCTCGCTCTCTCTGTCCTGTCCTGTCCTGTCCTGTCCTGTCCTGTCTTTTCAAATCCATTTGACGTTTCATTTGCCGTCTTCTTTCTTCCTTCTCCCTTCTATCATTCTAGAACTACAAGTTGTCTCTTGCAGTATGTGTGATGAGCAGCAGCAGTGGCTTAGCATAGACGATAACGAACCATAGATGCTTCATGGAACACCAGACATTTAAACATAACCAGGAAAGTATGTCAATATATCTCAATGCATCTCATGATGAATTCGCTATTCGCTACCCAATCCGTTCGAAATAGAATTGTAGCTGGGTGTCTGCACATGTGCTTGAAGAATGGAGAGATGCATCCAGTTATCCATTCGTCCATTCGTCCATTCGTCCATTGGTGTTCATAATTCACTGATTTGGTAAGCAGAGTGAACCAGTCAAACACTTTTAAACAACAAACCACCTCCACTACTCCCACCTACTACTTCATTAGCTTGGTCTTTCCTCAATCATATTTATTACCTACTACAGTAACCTAACCTCCCTTACTACAATTCTACTAACAAACTGTTCATTACTTTGGGGTTCGGGAAAGTACATGCCCAGTATTCTTTTCCTCCATATTAATATTGACAACGATTTCGTCTTGGAATCTGGAATTCATTCTTCATTCTCGAGTAGGTCAGTGTTTCCCATCTATGCCGAGCTCACCGGTGATTAAAGGCCTACGCTCACTCTCTACACAGCCAAGTAATCTTACCTTGCCATTTCCAATACGGTCACCTGATAATTGTCACTCAAAATTGTCATCCAAACGATGGCCACGAAAGAGATTGGCGAGGCTGGTGCAAACATCCGTCTTGACGATGGTGATCCGAGAACGCATTTACCTCACGTAGATCATTTGCTATCTCGCCGTTCTTCTTCCTCTTCCTCTTCTAATACATCTTATAACATGGCTCACACTCCGATTAGTGTGATTCAAGAGGCGGGCTCAGATCTGTTCGAAGAGCGAAGTCATGTAGAATATTTGAAGCCCTTTGAGGAGGAGATTCTCAAAATGGTCTTTCCATCGGCACTAACCCCTGCAGTATCACCTATATCTCCTCCTTATAGCGATGACGACTCATCAATTATAAAGGAGAAACTGGAGTTGGTGGAGAAGAAGCATCAACCGTTCATTACTACACCTCCGGAGATTATCATGGGAATCTTCAAGTATCTTAATCCTATTGACGCAGTCTGTTTCAGTCTCATGAAGTTTGTGCTACTCAAAATCCGTCGTATGATCATTCATTAACTTTACCAGTAAATACACTCGCAACGTCTATCTCTCACATGGCCGTCATCAAATTCTTGATTTCAACCCACCTCTTTCTATGGGTAGACCCGAGAGTACATTTCCCGTCATACCTGGACCCCAACGTTCATGTCGTCACTGCTGTCCCGTCGCTTTCTTCCCAGCACATTGCGAATTACATTTTCATCTAACGAGTTTCATGCCGTCGCATCTTACCTTTTGCGCTGGGCAATGTCAAATGTTCACGGAGCGCGAAGATTCGGATTCAAATTATTGTGGAAGCTGTGGGAGAAACTACAGAAAACAGTTTGAGAGAGGCAGAAGAATGATCGATGTGAAGAGAGAAGATGGACATACCTTTAAATGGTATGAACAGCCAAGGTTCGATAGGGAAAGTCGGGCGAGACAGGACCGTCGCGCAGCAAGAAGATCACAACCAGTACCTGCCTCTAACTCCTCGTAGAGTTAAAGCGACGCTCGCCCTATAAATATAAAGACAAGCACAACCTAGAGAAATGTAACGCACGACAGATAATCTTCTTACTCATATCACCATTTCGTTTCATTGTCTCGGATTGATGCGGCAATTTGAACGATTCGACTCGAATAATTGGTTGATACTACGCCGTTTGAATGTTAAGACTGGATAGATTGTTTTGGCCACGATTCAGGTTTACGAACACACGCATGATTGTTATCTGAACGGCGTTTTGAGATGGTAAAATAGGATACAGTACTATGCCAATCGATTTCATCACACGCATATGGATTTTTAACGAATTGGAATACTGGGGAAACGGGGTAGGATAGGGTAGGATAGGATAAGATACGGTTTTGACGCGTTTAAGGGTGCACAGGATTAAATTGCTTCATGGATGGAGTTCTGAGATGAGATGCAAAACTGGATATTATGGTAACAGGAAGTAAATGTTTTGAGGATTTTCATTTGTAATAGGATAGCATTGCTCATGGATGGATTATGGGTATGGGTTTCTCTTTTTTATGGATATTATGGGATGGGATGGCGTTGAAGTGAAATGAAGCAGAGTGGAGTGGAATGAAATGCTCGGAAGATGGTGGAAAAGAAGAATCGTTGATGAAGTTGTGAATATTAGCTTGAGCTATCAAGATTACTTGAATAGATATTTAGGGAGAGCGAGAGTTTGGGGGTAAAGAGCTCTTGACCTGGTACCTAGTAGAATAGGTAGATGAATGTTAATTAAATATTTAAATGGTACTTGGATTGGAAAGATTTTGTGCGGATGTGTTTATGTTTGGGTTTGGGTTTGTGTAGAGGGAAAGGAGCTACTTGTGATTCAGTAGGGGTTGGCTGGGTTTAGAGGTTCAAGGAAGGGTGTAAGATTCGATGTTTAATGAGGGGTGTTGGAGTGTATGGTGTATGGTGTAAATAGAAATACAAATAGCTAAAACCCCCTTAAACTTCGAGCGTAGCGAGCATCGGGGGTTTGGGGGCTTGCCCCCATTTTAAATCTTATTCTTCTCACTCTTATTCTTATTCTTATTCTGAGTCTCAGTCTCAGTCTCAGTCTCAGTCTCGGTCTGGTTGATGTATTGAGGGTAGGGGGGTAGGGGGGTAGGTATGTATATACTATATATTTTGGGAGGATGAGACCATGAGGGGAAAGGAGAGAGTGTAGATTGATTCTTCTCTTCTCTTCTTTTCTTTTCTGAGTATTTTTGAAATTGAATATACATAGATATATGCATACATACAGCCTTTTTACAAAATATTACAATAAGTATAAATATCAAAAAGCAAGAGTGCAAAAAGAGTCACTAACATGTAGTATTATATCAAGTTTTCTTTAGAAAGACATAATCATTTTTGTTGTGTGGAGATTATACTATTCTATGCTACTAAATTGCATGTTACTACTTTGATAAAAACAATATTTCAACCCCGATTCTGGCTATTTGAACAATATAGTATTAATGTAATGTAGTGTAGATATATACCTTGAGCGTAGCTATGAACCTAAAAATGGTACTTTTCCCAATACTCCATACTCCTCATAAACATCAAGCATATACAATCTTCCTTTTACTCTCTCAGGTCATCAAATCCTTTTCGATTTTTGATGGCCTACCTATCCATAGCGATTCAAACAAACTTCTTCCTTTTGGCCTCCTCTGGAGATTTAATTCTCTCAATAAAAAGGATTCTCTCCAATATGTTAACCACAAACCATTGAATAGCCAGAATAAAAATTCTCAAGACCAAATCACTCAATCCAAGTACAGGACGTTTACCTCGACTAAAGGTACTATCTTTAAACTCGAACGGAAGAGTAGCACCTAGATGATCCATTGCTACCTTGATTCCACTACTGAAGCCATCTTCATGAAATCCATATTTAGTCCATGCTCCGCAGTAAGATATGTTTCTTGTGTTTTGAATTTCTGGAAGTTGGGACTGAGAGGTTATGGCACGAGTATTGTAGAGTGGATGACGATATGTATATGTACTGTGAGTGAGCTCTGGTTTTGGTGGAAATAAAGGATTAAGTGTGACGAGAACATCGCCAAATTTGGAGGTCGGGATATGCTGGAGAATATTCATATTGTATGTTAGACAAACTTGGTCAACATTTCTGGATTTCGAGGTCGAAGAAGTAGAAGAAGCAGTGATATAGTTCCAAGCGGACCAAGCTTCTTTATTTTGAGGCATGAGAGAAAGATCGGAGTGAAGCACAGCTGTATTTTTCGAGGTTTGAAATCCTGTAAGAATGCGACGTTCGGTGGATGTAGAAGAGGATCGGACTAAATTATATGCTACATCCCCATGAGTAGCTATTATGACGTGATCAAATACCTCTTCCTTGCCATTCTCGAGACATAAGCGTATACGATTATCATCATCATTGCGTATTGACTCGACGGGTGTAGAAAGGAAGATGTGATTTGGTGGAAAGCCTTTCATAACGGCATCCACGTAGGTTTTCGCTCCATTCTTTACCGTTAACCAGTCAGGACGAGCAGCAACAGTACTTAATAGATGATGATTCCACCTAAGCTTGTTAGTAATGTTCAAATAAACTATGCCTTCGGAGTTCGACCTACATAAACCGGACCAGAGTGACGGCTGGAAATTCTAGAGAACACTTATCCGGACTTGTACTCCACACAGCTGCAGTCATCGGTATAAGATAATCATCTCTGAATGCATCTGAGTATCCTTCCCTATCCAGATATTGACCTATAGTTTCTTGTTTCTCTGCATGGTGGATGTTCTTTGAATTTCCATTCCCATTCCCATTCACATATCCATTCACGTATTCCTCACTCTTCTCTTCCTCTTTCAATAAATCCAAAGCAAATTGGTTGAAACGTACAATATCGAATATCATTCTCCACATCCTCAATGAAAAGAGATTCTTTCGTTGCGCGAAGACTGAAGAGAGTGAGGTTCCTGACCATTCGAATAAACCCTTATCTCGAGAGACTCCAAAAGTCATTTCAGTTCGTACGGTAGGAACATTGAGGGCATTCAGGAAAGCTATGAAATTTGCTATTGTATGTTTGTCAGCCTATATGTTCTTAGATATTGTACGACCACGGTTATTGGATAGTTCGGACTACAGTCCGACGACCAGATGCTTCCACATTCTCAATTTAATCAAAAGATCCAATTGTTATGAAATGCCGAGTTTCTTTCGAGTGTTGAATTGCTTCCCAACATTGAAAAGTTGCATCTAATCTGCCAGTCGAGGCCATTCGTAAATCCTGTGTGTGGCGCGGGATTGGGCAAGTAAATAACTTACGATAAGTAGCAGTATTCAAGACTATGAATCCTGTATCGACTGGAGTTGTTTTGCCATTATGAGGATACTTGACAGTATTTGTATGGCCTCCCAATCGATCCGCAGCTTCGTAAATGTAAACATCGTGATGGGTTCGATTTAAAGCCCAAAGAGCACCGATTCCAGCGCAACCACTTCCGATGATAGCGACTTTCTTTCTGGGAAATTGATCAGTTAGGCCGGCGGACATGATGAGCAAAGAGAGGGGGAGAGAGAGAGAGATGCGATATATAAGGAGAAGAAAGGAACGAAGAAATAAAAAATAGTCAATCAGTCAATAATTAAGAGGAAGATGCAAAAGAATGGAATATTCACATGTCAGTACTAAGCGGCTTCTCTTGAGTGGTGGCGGGGGTAGCTGCAGCTGAAGCAGTAGTGGTATTGGTATTGGAAATAGTGTGCTCATAGCTCGGAGAACTAGTTGATGATGGCATTGTTTGAATGCTTTCTTTTTCTGTTTGTGCGAGTTTGCTCAATTGACTTTTTTGATGGAAGGTTACTACACGAGTACGGAGTGCTACTTTGGTAGTCTGCAACAAAGTTCGATATATATATAGATCTCTGTGTAGATGTCGATGTGGATGTAGATATAGATGCAGGCGTAGACGTAGATGGAGGTATAGATGTAGATGTAGATGCAAATGAAGATAGAATAGATTCGGATAGAGTCTCAGAACGGGAGAAGTAGAGGAATGATGTGTATGGAAGTTTGATGGAAAGACAAGATATTGTTAGTAGATATAAGATAGTCTAGTTTTCCTTCTTTCCGGCTCTTCCTCTTCCTCTCCCTCGCCCTCGCCCTCGCCCTCGCCCTGTTTCTCTTCATCTTTTTCCATCTTCTCTTCTCTTCCTTTCTCTCTTCTCTCTTCTCGGAGTCCGTTCCCCTTCCTTCATCTGTGCTCAAGCTTCACCTCATGCGATTACGATGCTGAAACCTGGTGGGATGGATGTGAAGATCAGAAAAATATAGCGGGGGCTAACGTCAAGCCAGGTACGAGGACGAGGCACGAGGGTACAAGTGGTGTAGCTTGACACTAGACAGACCGAGATAGGTTTAGTTCCATGTCAGTATCTTGTTGTGCTTGCACCGTAGCACCGTAGCTTAAGTAGGTAGCGTAGCTCTGACGGGCGAACCTCGGATGGTCGGATTTTATTAACGCCGATGAAGGAATGGCTCACAGGAACAAGTCCACATCACATCACATGATTCGTCAGCCACATTCGTTATCTGAGCCACAATCACACACCCCCCAAGGCTGACAATTCACCGGTGGAGGCACCTGGTAAATGTTGTTTGGGACGTCGCAACTCTAGTTTCCCCTTCCTTTCCCCTTCCTTGAATTGTCAATGCATTCACATCGATTATCAAAACATAACTATAACTGTACATTTGACATTATCCAAAAGACAAGCTATTGACCTATCATCTATCATATTCCCCCTCTCTCCGTCCCGTGGCTTTGTGATACATACACACTTTCATACTCTCACACTCTCATACTCTTTGACGCTGATCCGAGGAAGGAAGGAAGGAAGTATCGCGTTGCTTGCTCAGTTGTTACATTACTGCATTACGACGCCGTCAGAAAGCGCCAATCATCAATAATCATTCTTGGGAAATAATCCAAATTCTCCTTTCAATACCCATCGCATTCATCCCCATTGATTCCATCACCTGCCGTTTTCAACCATGTCAAACCCTCTCGATACCGATGCAGGCTCGGAGCTCTTCAGCAGTTATGAAGCAGAGCTCAAGCTCGTCCAGGCCGATTTAAATCAAAAGTTGGATCAAATCCCCGACCTTACTGGAGAACCTCGTAAAGCTGCCATAAGTCAAGCCGAGAGAGCGTTAGAAGAGGCAGATGAATTGGTAGGTTCGAGAATCAAAGGCTTCTTATCTAGTACTTACTCTTATCTAGCTTGATCAAATGCGACTCGAGAAATCAAATATCCCTTCTGCAAATCGTACCAAAGTCAACCAACGTTTCCGAAATCATGAGTCGGATGTGGATGTGTCAAAGAGGAAATTAAAGTCTTTGCAAAACGACCGATCAGCTCTATTTGGTTCACGCTATTCCGATAATCCAAACGATGTCCAACTCGAACAGAGACAACAGCTTCTATCAGGGACAGACCGATTAGACCGAAGCTCCCAGAGATTAAAGGCCAGTCAAGCACTAGCAAATGAGACGGAGGCGATTGGTGCTAGCACGCTCGCAGACTTACATAGACAGAGAGAGACCATTCAGCACACACATGACACATTGATACAGAGCGAGGGGTTCGTTGATAGAAGTGTAAAGACGTTGAGGGGGATGTCCCGTAGGTAAATCGACCCTTGCTCCACTCACAACTGCCGGGGATGTCACGCTGACCACCCTCTTTTAGGATGGCTACCAACCGGATAATCACCGTGGCCATTATTACCGTCTTAGTTCTTCTCATCATTGCTGTTATTGTTAGCAAGTTCAGATAAGACTTCTTGCATTTCGACGGGGGCGTTCTTTGGTGCTTGGTTCTCTGTTACACTTTGCCATAGGCTGATTTCTAATATAACTTTGTACAATTGGTATGCATCAAAAAAGGTTCCAAATAGCAATTCGTGTAAAGGTAGGGCGATTGGTTTTAGTCAAGTTTCCGATGGGAATCCCGAGTGCAGTTCGGTAGCGGTCCAAGATACAAAATCAATCGCATGGTTCGGGCAAGTGCATTGGCATGTAGTGAACCTCCCACTAGCACTTTATGATGCTTTCTTTGATCACTTCCCAATCCCTTCCTGCCAACTCATTTGCATATTTTGCTGCAGTCAGCGAGTTTGCCACTTTGTGCATATGCTTTCTACATGTTATGTTGAGTCTCTATCTATCGTTGTCGGGTGAGGTGAATACTGATGCAAATCTCCTCTGCATATCACGAATCACAAACATATGATTTAACGAATACCGTGCAGTTGAACATGTGCGGGCATCCATCCCAACTGTTCTGGGTGGGTACCAAATATTCGAGGATGAGAAATCATGGCACCACAGCTACATATGTATCCTTGTTTCATATAGTCTATCTTACCAATTGGCATTGACAAAATGTCTTTACCCGTCATATTTTTCTTGTTGCCGGTGGTGTGTTGCACAGACAGGTCCCAAAGAAGTACCGATAAGACTCCTGGCAACCATATATGCATTTATGAGTGCTACACACTTATCAGCCAAGTACTTAGCCTACGCAAGACAGTTTAACTTCTTCTGATGCTAGATTGACGTCGGAATACAACACGCCATGTAAGCTACAGTATTTACGCAAATTACAATTGGGCTGCTCGTGTGTAAAACGTGGAGATCTGCATATCATTTCAAAGCCCCGCTCTCAAAAAAAGAGGCTGCTTGCTTTTTGACAGGGGCAAGTGTTGATGCTTCAATTTGTTGAGGCTGCTGTCCTCCATGTGATGGTGACGATGCTTGAATATAGTATGCAGTTTAGTGTCTAGTCATGTCTTTATATCTCCTCCATTATCATCACTCCGTTTCCCCAATTCTTCTGCATCGCCAAACTCCAATTTTAATCATTCATCATTGAATCAATCCTTCTTAGAACATGCTGTCCTCTGATATTAGTCGTTTTGACGTGGTAGCTATTCTCGGAACCTCAATTCTTATTTACTGCATCTTGGGCGTTGTATATTGTCTTTACTTCCACCCGTTATCCAGATTTCCGGGTCCTCTATTGCCTGCAGTCACCCTCTGGTCGGAATTTTATTATGAATGCATCCAATCAGGCCAGTACTTCCTCAAGATTTCACAGTGGCACGAAGAATATGGTATGTCAATTGGCCAATCGATACTTCAGAAGACTACGTACCATCATACTGAATACTCTAATTAGGTCCAATCATCCGAATTGGGCCAAATGAAATTCACATTAGTGATCCCGAATACTATAACACCTTATTCTCTTATAATGCCGTGAGAAACAAAGATCCGTTCTACACAGCACAGTTCAATACGCCAGATACAGAATTCGGAGCCGAGGATCACTATGTTCATCGAATGAGAAGGTCTGCACTCAATCCATTCTTCTCGAAAGCCTCGATAGATCGCCTTTCCCCTATGTTAACTTCTATGGTAAGTCTTCTATCCACTACATTGTCAGATCTAAAGCATTCGTCTGCTCTCAGTGGCTGTTTAAAGGTTCTCCTTTCACACCAATTTGAAGTGCTATGGGTCAGTCTTAATCTCTCTATCTCTTCATAGGTCGAGAAACTCTCATCACGTCTCGAGGAGTTTCGTAACACGAATCAACCGCTTAACATTCGCCTTCCATTTCAATGTTATACGGCCGATATTGTCACACTGTACGCAACCAATCGTTGTTGGAACCATCTCGATGTACATCTCACCCTTCTCATTTGAGAACACTTCTAATAGACTCCTACAGATTCCAGATTTTAATCCCTCATGGGCACAAACCTTTGTTGCTATATCTGTCATATCAAAATGGGCCAAGTTTTTCCCAAGTTTCTATACCTTGCTGGAACATGCTCCGCACTGGATACTAAATAGATATGCTCCGGGTGCCATTCTTACGCTTGACCATAATAATGTACTCCCCTCTTTTCTCTATCCCTTTGTTCTAATTCTTTCTCCTCGCTAATTTCCAGCTAACAAGTACCCGCTCAGAAAATTCGCACCCAAATCCGCGAAATCCTTTCTGGCAACATCCTCCCAGTCGACATCCCAATCGATGGCTTCCCACGCACCATATTTCATAATTTCCTCTCCTCTTCTTTGCCGGATAGCGAAAAGAAGTTCTCGAACATGAGTCAGGAGGCTATTAATATCATCGGAGCGGGTACGGATACGACGGCTCATGCCTTGATGATTTTGATGTACTATTTAGCTATTGATGCAGTGAGGTATGAGAAGTTGAGGGAAGAATTAAGGGGTGTAGGATTGGGGACGAGAGAGGATGGGGGGTTCAAGAAATTGGAGCTGGGGATGGTGGAGAGATTGGTTTATTTGGTGAGTATATTAGAGATCATGGATGAGGGATGTACAAGACTGACTCGAGCTCTAGAATGCTTGTGCTCTTGAAGGATTACGGTTAGTTTGATACCATATACAACGTGAATTTGACCCGATACTAATGAACAAAAGTCTTTCCTACGGCATCTCAAGTCGACTAGCTCGCATCGCACCCAAAGAGAACTTACGATACGGTAAATGGGAAATTCCCGCCGGCGTACGTTGTTCTCCCGCTAACCTACCCTTCTCTCCAAAGCCTATTCTAACACAATTCTTCCAATAGACACCCGTCGGAATGAGCACCATGCTTCAACACCACAATGAACAAATATTCCCTTCCTCCCATCAATTCATTCCCGAAAGATGGATTTTAGAGAATGGGACTATTAACCATGCTCTTGAGAAGTATCTTGTTACTTTTTCGCGAGGGGCAAGGAGTTGTATTGGCCAGGTGTACGTATATCTTCTCTCCTTTTTCTATTCCCTAGTTAGCCTGAACTTCCCTATCCACATCCCTCTCTACCCCATACTCATATCCACCATTGGCTAACATACTCCACCCCACACACAGTCTCGCAAAAGCGGAAATCCACCTCGCCCTCGCAGTCGTGGTATCGCGTTTTCGAATCCAGCTCTACGAGACGGATTTCGAGAGAGATGTCATGGTAAAGCGGGATTATTTTTTGCCGCAGCCGGGAAGTGATAGTAGAGGGGTGAGGGTTTTGTTGCGTTAATTTCTTGGGAGCGTGGGAAGGGAGACTCTTTGCTGGTGTTTTGAGGTGTGTGTGGAAATTGGGTGGTGTTGGGTGGTGAGGTGAGGTGGGACGAAATGAGATAGGATATATTGTGATTACGTGGAAGTTGGAGGTTAGAAGTTGGTAGCAAGATTGATGAATATTCTCCGATTGTGAATGTTTGTTGTCGTTTTTTTTTGAAAATTATTCTGGGTCTTGCGGTACCAAATTGGCAAATATATCAAGGTTGTTTTGTGATTGGGAAATAGTGAAGACACACCGTTGAATGGGATTCCCATAGATATCCTACCCTAGCCGAACTAATTCATATTATAAGGTTGCATTAGCTATATTCATATCCATATCCTTGTGCTAATCAATATCTCCTATCATTTAATTTTCATTCCATTTTCCTCCACGACATTAAGTTGACCATAATAGAAAATGAAACTCTTAAATCCCTACCATTATCCATTTCCCACGTTAATTTATCTCCTCATCTCCTGACACTTTTTTCTCATCAATATCATGGAACCGTCTACCATCCAATTCCAGCTTCCTTTATATCATCTCCTCATTTTCCTTTCCTCCAACGGAGTCATTTCACGCCTTTTCCCTTCCCCGGTGCAATTCCTAGCGCGCCCCCCTCCCCCACAACCTCCAAAACCTTACTCTTCCCCTTTCCCTGCGCCATCACATTATCCGCCGCTTCTTTAACCGCTGCTGCAATATCGCTCTCATCTCTTCTCTCCTGCACCATCGCCTTTCCGCCTACTTTCTCATCTCCTACATTCGCATTTTTCACCTCCTTATCCTTATTCTTACCCTTTCCTGCATACCTTGTCTCTTTATCAGAAATTAAATCAGCACCAGTAGAAAGCACAGGTGCTCCTAATGCAGGCGAGATAATTTCCTCTCCGCTACTAGTGGGTTTGCGTCCGTATACTATGTACATGTTACACCAATTGTGGACGCGGGGATCTTTGAATTCGTTGCGGACGCCGGCGGCGAGAACTTGGTATCTGTTTTGGGCAGTATGGTGGTTAGCTTGGGACAATCATCTTAGAGGTCTGAGATACGTGGAGGGTGGATTGTCAGTGCGAGAGGAGAGATATGGGAGCTAAGAGGATGAGAATTAAAAGTGAGGAATGAAGCGTGTGGGTGAGTGTAAAGAAGAAGGCTAACTCTTCAGGACTCCATCCTAATATCCTTGTGAAGTGTGCCATTCCGTACGCGACAGTTGCGTCTAACATGTTTTGTTGCAAATAGAGGCCAATTTCCTTATTGCGACGGTCCCGAGCCCAGGGGGCCATGGGGAGCTATATGACGGTTAGTCAGATTCCACGAATATAAAAGAGATAATAACAAAATGAATTCAGACATGGAACAAAAGGAAGAAAAATGTGTCGGGTGATTTCTAAAACAAGGAGATCTAGAAGTTCAAGTCATTCTTGGGACTTATCCAATGCTCGAGATAGATCCATTTGCATCCATTTCGTTTATCCAAGATAGGTAGTATAACGTACTCTCCAATGTCTCTCCACCACTGCTTCGAATCCAGCTTCTTCCAACCAATCTTTAAATTTCATGGCGACATTTAAATCTCGACCGAATAATTTGGATGCTTCATCAAGGCCCGCTTGCCACTTTTGGAATGATGGAGCTAGCTGTTGAGTGGTTAGTGGACGTTAAAGTTGCAAAGTAGTCGGGCTTCGAATAATACGCACCTCTCCTGTCCCATCGTCTGAGTATCCATGACTGTGGTAAAGATTTAGAGTGGAATCGTTCAAGTGATGAGCAAAGCCTCATAGAATGAAGATTCAAAGAAGAGGGAGGATGGAATGAAGTTGAGACACACTATTCGAAATCCACAAGTTCGATATAACCTCCTTCATTCAAATTATCACGAGCTTGATCTAGAAGATGAGGCCTGGAATAAATAGTCAATACGATTTATTGTAATCATTTACCATCCCGGCACGAATATATTCATGATACATACCAAGAAGCAATAGAACCACCTAATGAGCGAATGTGTATAAAATCAAATTTCTGACTATAACGCCATGTATCTTCGACATCATCGATCTAATCTTGATCAGTGCTTTGATTCTAATTCAGTCACTCAAAAGGACTGGCCTACCTCGAATTCAAGGTTCGGTGGGATCCTACAAAAAGCTTAGCAAACATTCGTCCAAGAATAGGATGATACCGTACCAGCCAGGCTGAATTGGGGATAAGTCACAGCCCACAACATGCGACGAAGGATATTGACTAGAAACGAAGTTAGAAAGGCCCCATTCTTCAAGCTGACAAAAACATACTCGGCGAAATCAATTGCCCAAATCCCAGTACCGGTTCCAACATCAAGTACCCGTTGAGGGTTCTCGATCGGAGCCAAGTATAGCTTCCCATCTAGAACGAGATTGAAAACGTGATGAAGCTTTGGTTATCCATCAGATCGGTTTCACCAGAATTAGAATGTTCATATACATACTAGATCCATACGATCTTGCTCATCATCATCGTTGGGCTTGGATTTTCAGTAATTTTGTGTGGATAGTACTAGCAATAGATCTTACCATCAGATATTTGCCATCTCTATAAGCATGGTATCTCCGACCATTCTAAAGGGTATAAGTATATTTAATCGCTTCAAGTACTCGAAACCATACCTCTTCTCTAGAACACTGGATCAGCGTATGTACTTCGGGCAAAAACTATGGAGGTACTCACCTATATCGAGTGATTCCAGACGTTAACGATGTCTTACTCGTATTGCTCCTATGCTGATATTAGTTTACGTTTCAAGACTTTGGTGATTGCCTACGCTGCAGCTCCACCAAATGCGGAATCGTTCTCAAGTGCGTCGTTGTCCTTCGCTAGTAAGCTTTGAATCTCAAACAACTCTTATAGGGCCATTACATCAACTTCAATCGGATTGGAAATTGCATCCTCTTGTGTATCTTGACCGCTTCCGCCAGCCGCATTAAAAGCATCAATTGCTTCTTGTGACGTTGCCATAATATCGTTCGAGGTATAATCACATTAATAGAATCACTAAAGTATGAAAGGACTGCAAATGTTCATACAGAAGAAAGAAATCTCGAATAAAATAAAAATGAGTAAAGGTAAAGTTTCTATATTATAAATGCAATATAATCTCGTTCGACTGGTCATCTCCCCAACGCAAAACGTTGTGATACCACAACTTTCGTGTCTTGCATACCAGTACATATTGCAGCTTATTCCGATACTCAAAGAAACCTCCAACAGTTTGAGTTTGACGACAGTGATGATTCCTGGCTATCTATGACTCGTCCCAAAGTGCCGGGCCCGTTTTGCTTGGACGGATGAACCAGATTCCGCCCAGGTGCTGCAAAATATGCAAGTAGCCGAAGGTAGGCGAAAGGTAACTAACCATCATGTATGGTCGGCGATCAAATATTGGCACTACGGTGTTGCCATAATAACCTGGCATTGAATGTAGTGGGCTTGAATGATAATGCAAAGAAATGAAAGTGTTGAAAAGAAAATTAGAAGATTTGGTCATGAAACAGTCAAAATGAGAAATTCAACGCTCGCTCAACGCATCCAATGCAAAAAGGTGATATTATCTGATGAGTACAGCGGGTAAAGAAACCGTGTTACCATACTCAGCTTGGATAAAAAGGACAGGCGGCTTACGCAAAGTCCCCGAGGAACTTTCTGTGCATTTGATTAAGTTGAATGGCTGGGGAAATTACCTAAATATTCGTAAATAATGACTAGAAACATTCCCGCCTTGAAAGGGGGGCTGTTGTGACCACCAGTTTGGCGTCATTTGAATGCACTGATGATCTTAAATATGTACGTCAACTTGACAGTTCCTCACCCGTTGAATGAAAATCGTCCGAATTCGGGGAAAATGACAAGCCAATAGCCTTCAATGCTATGTTATTAAGATATAGATGGCCGGGTATCATGTAGAACTTCCGTCGCTGTCATCATTTCTCCTGAAACGCCCCAATACCTCCATCGGGAGCTCATTCATTCCCTTCTTCCTCCGGAGCAAGGAACATAATATGCAAGCACCTGCTTTTATAATCGAGGCGAAATAGCATCGCCATCTCGTTCAAAACGCCTCCACTACTCCATTAAACCTACACTCAGACCCTGACACTCTTGCATCAACAGATGTTAAGATATAATATGAAAGATCCCCCGGCAATTTCAAAAACTAGCTCAATAATCTTAGTATGTCATGAGAGAACTTTTAGAAACCCAAATGTAATACTCAAGAGGAAGCCCGTGAAAACAGCAATTTGTCTTCTTGAAGACAGTATCCCGGGTTCTCTTAATATCCATACAACACACCCAAGGGGCCATATAAATCCCATAATGTTGCCCCATAACAAGTCATCAAATCCACTACCCATGCCATCGTCTCCAAAATCAAAGCCCCCCTCAACTGCACCTGCGCCATTTCCTGCATTATTATCTATCCAAGAGTCTTCCATCCGTAACAGGGTATCAGGAGACGGCATGGTATCTGGTGTATGTATGCTTGCTTGAATTGATTGGAATTGAAGTCGCAGTTGGTTCACTTCAGCTGGGGAAAAGCCAGCGGAGAGGAATCGGTTGAAGCCACGCGGTGCAACTGTTGTGCTTGAAGTTGGTATGCCGAGACTCGCAGAAGCTCCATCTGGTAATTTTTCCTTCCTTGCCTTGCTGAGTGCGGTAGTAGCTGCTAACATTTCTGCTTCGAGCTCGGAAGGGCTTAGATCATCATCACTGATTGAGCAGTTGATGTATACCCTGGGAGGTGGCAGTTCTACATCTTTTCCTTTTCCTTTCACATCGACAGCCCGGGGTGGAGGGGTTGGAACTTTAAGTATAGCTGTCAGGAAATCATCGTCTCGTATAAACTTTCCCGCATGTATAAATCGAAATCGACGTTGTGATGCTGGAGGTTCGAGCTTTGAACGGACCAAATGTTTTAATCCTACGCCGGTAATATTGGTCTGAGTGGGGATGTCCAAAAGCAGATCCGGGATTGAATCTGCGAATCGAATGGTAACATGCAATGGCTTTGATAGTGGTGAAGCCGCAGAGCTTAGTTTTGAAGACATTGTTGGGTGAAGGGTTAAGAAAGGCGAGGGTGGGCGGGGTTTAAGTGAAGTTCTATCTCAAGCTCGAGGCCAAGCAGTCTTGTTGTCAATCTAGAATCATTGTATGGATACAAGGGCAGTCGATGGGCGCTGTTGCAGAATTCCTGGTTTGGTAGGTTTGATGATGTTTTTGTTTTCAGATGGTGAGCTTCAATGCTCTGCTCCTTCTCTTTCTCCTTCTCCTTCACCCCGACTCGTATCCCGCCCATATGTTGATGAGACGGCCGCTAGTGCTGGAAGCTTTACCCTCGTTCTTATCGTAATCCGTCTGCCGAATGATTGCGACATTGCGACACCGGCACTCCCACCACTTACCTCGTAGCAATCAGTAAATAAAATAGCCAGCATTCGGTGGAGAGCATGAGAAATCGTGAATAACATATAAATCTTCAAGGGATTATTCATCGTCGCTATCTCATCCCACCTTTCTTCCTTTCCCCCTCTCCTCCCTTTTCCTCTTTCTCTTTCTCTTTCTCTTGCAGTGCCTAGATATCAATGATAGCTCGTAGATCTTCTTTTCGTTGGCCACCATCGTTGACAGGACAATTTATCAAAACATCTTCCATTGCATCTCCCCGCTTCTATCACCCCACCATGAGTAACAAATCTAAGCTTCAACCTGCTGCTCGCGTTGCTGCAAGAAAGCAAGATGTTTGGTATGTATCGCTCTGCCCTGGATCTCATGGGAATTGAATGCTCAACATTGCTTACTGCCATGGCTATCACATCTCTAACATAATGCATCTGCAGGACCATTGTCAATGAGGCCGCTGCGGCCTCTCCCAAGCAACCTATTGTAAACATGGGCCAAGGTTTCTTTGGCTACAATCCTCCTAAGTTTATCCTCGATGCCGCCAAAGCAGCTCTCGATAAGGTCGAATGCAATCAATACTCGCCAACCAAGGGTCGTCCACGCCTCAAGCAAGCAATTGCGGATTCGTACTCGCCATTATGGGGGAGGAAGCTGAACCCCGACACGGAGATCACTATCACAACCGGTGCAAATGAAGGTTAGGGGAAACCACGAAGTAATGGAATATACGCTTACCAATTGCAGGCATGCTAAGTGCCTTCATGGGATTCATCGAAGAGGGAGACGAGGTCATAATATTCGAGCCATTCTTTGACCAGTAAGGGGACATGACAAATATGATTTTACAAATGCGATGCTGAATCTTCACAGATACATCAGCAACATAGAAATGCCAGGTGGAAAGATCCGCTACGTACCTCTACATCCACCTGAGAAGGGCGCAGCTCAGAATACTTCTGCAGGAGAATGGACAATAAATTTCGCCGAGCTCGAGGCAGCAATCACACCCAAGACAAAGATGATCGTTCTTAACACGCCTCACAACCCGGTCGGCAAGGTCTTTTCAAAGGAAGAATTGCTCAAGATTGGAGAACTTTGCGTTAAGAACGAAATTATCATCCTTTCCGACGAAGTGTATGACCGATTATATTATACTCCATTTACAAGAATGGCAACCTTATCTCCAGAGATTGAGAGACTTACACTTACGGTTGGGTCTGCTGGAAAGAACTTCTACGCGACTGGGTGGCGTGTTGGATGGTTGATCGGACCACCACACTTGATTCAATATGTTGCAGCAGCACATACCAGAATATGCTATTCTTCTGTGTCACCCTTACAAGAAGCTGCAGCTGTTGGATTTGAAGAAGCCGATGCTAATAATTTCTGGAACTCAGCGGTAACTGAGATGAAGGGTAAAATGAATCTCTTCAACGAAATCTGGAAAGAACTAGACCTTCCGTTCTCCGATCCTGAAGGTGGTTATTTTGTTTTGGTAAACATGAAGAAAGTCAAGATTCCGGTAGACTATCCATTTCCAGACCACGTTAAGGACCGCCCAAGAGACTTCAAGTTGAGTTGGTTCTTGATACAAGAGGTTGGCGTAGCTGCTATTCCTCCAACCGAGTTTTATACCGATGAAAATGCTCATATCGGCGAGGACTGGTTACGATTTGCTGTATGCAAGGAAGATGAGGTACTCGTATCGGCGAAAGAGAGATTACGAGGCCTGAAGAAGTACATTGAGGCATAAATGTAAGATTATAAACGGTGATTTCAACATGCATAGCCAATATGCAACTAGGTAGTTCTAGCTAGTGAACAATTGTCAATTGCGACACCATGATTCGGAGGGGCTGTCTGACGATTGAAGCTATCAACCAGAAATTTCGTGTCTCATTAGATATGTGATACGGCTCCAATAAGAATCATGGAGCTCAGCAAGATGATACCTGGACTACTTACCATACAATTGTCGTGATAATTTCCTTTACTAAGCAGTCCGTGGTATAGTTAGCAACATGTGTATGTATGTGAGACACAAAGTGATGGCGTGGGGAGACGACTCTTATTTACCCGCGATTTAATGTTTGCCTCAACACTAGGACATAGTGACATCATGACTATTGACCTCACCTACATATAGAAGTTTTATACCACTTTCAAACAAACAAAGTTCTCTAATAAACACCTACTAGTACCTTCTAAATCGAATCAAATATTTACCATTAAGGTTCCTTTTATACATACAGATTCTCCTATCTCCAGTTTCAAAATCATGCAAACAGTTAAGAACACAATTGCCGAAAACTTCGGTAGTGCGTATGTATCCATCATTCTCTCCAGATATACGTTTTGTTAATCCTTTGTAGACACTCTCTTGCAAAACCAGAGCACCAATTCCTCCTCGAGGATTGCCCTGATCAAAGTGGAAAGGTGGCAGTGATTACTGGCGGTAGCGAAGGTATCGGCTATGGTTGCGCTCATACTCTTCTCAAAAACAACCTCGACAAGCTATTCATCATTGCTTTATCCCAAGAAGTCTATGATGGTGCCGTAGAAGACATCTCAAAGACTATCTCGCCCGAGGCAGCTCAAAAATGCACATTTCTTAAGTGTGATATGTCCGATTGGCCATCTGTGTGCAAGGTTGCCCACACAATATCCGAAAGCACAGATAGAATTGACGTCTTATGCAATCTTGCTGCACGGGGGATCATGACCTATCAACTTACCGATTATGGTCTTGACAGACACATGGCTGTCAATCATTTCGGCCATGTCATCCTCACCAGTCACTTGATGCCAATCCTCAAGAAAACAGCAGAGGCAGGAAATACCGTCAGGATCGTTAACATGGCGTCGAATGCTCATCAAGCCACACCAAGCGATTGCAAATTTGCAAATCAAGATGAGTTGAACACGGATTTGGGACCAAATGGTCAATATGGACGATCAAAGTTAGCTGCTATGCTTTATTCTCGTTACTTGGCTCGTCATCTTACTTCCAAATATCCCAAAATCTTGGTCAATTCTGTACATCCAGGATTTGTCGACACAAAAATGTCACAAGTTGATATCCATGAACCATATCCAATACTCGGGTATGGCATGTCTGTCTTGATGAAGCCGCTGAAGAAGGATCAATGGGATGGCTGTGTCAGTACCCTGTACGCGAGTACTGCAGTAGAAGAAAGCGGGTTATATATCTGCCCACCGGCAATTCCAGAGCCAGGAAGTTCTCTTTCACAGGATGAGGAGTTGGGCGAGCAACTGATGAAGTTGACAAAGGAAATTATTGTAGAAAAAATACCCAAAAAAAGCGTAGACCAGGGATGCCCACTTGAGCTTTTCTAATGCGCAGCGCCAAATACTTTATCGAATATGGTAATATGTAAATAAACAATTTATTCTACTATTCTAACTCTGATATCTATGTTGTCATTTCGAATCTGCCTTTTCCCTCTTTCATTTGATTTCTTCTGCTTCGCTGAAACGCCTTTAACGCCTTTCATACCCTCACTTCCCCAAAGCCCAAATTCTCTTTGCCGTTCACAATCACATACATTTCTTCTCCCCTTTTCATCTTTATCTCCACAACTACTACAGCACTTCACACTCTCACAAGCTTCGCAAACCACTAAAACCAACTCACATCCTTCCATGCCACATTTTCCCATTCTGTCTTCCTCCCTCTCGCAGCCATGACACTTCGCTACTTTCTTCCTTTGGTTCTCATTACCCAAACCCAATGATCCTCTTCCATCAAAAACATATTCCCTTCCTTTCCATAAACACTCATCTTCTCTCTTCTTCCCAGCGATCATCTCTTCCTCAAACCATGCCATATAAGCCGATATGCCTCCCTGTAAGGTGTAGATTCTGTCTTGCGGGGCTTGATCTACATTCTCGACGATCCACCTTGTAGCCTTTTCACAGCGAATACCACCTGTACAATACGAGAAAATCATTCTACCGGCACTGACCTGCTCCTTTTCGCTCTCAGATAAAGAACGAGAAGTGGAATCAATATGTTTCTTCACAAACGCCGGAAACTGCGAAAATCTCCTAACCTGTGGCTTCACAGTCTGGATACCTGATTCCTCGGGTGCCTCAAAATAGCCAATACGCGATTCGTAATGGTTTCTGATATCTAGTAATATTCTTTCTTCTTCCGCATCTGCCGTAGCCGTGACCATTTCATGAAACTCCTCGGGACTAAGGTAAGAAACCGCGTTCCAATTCTTTGGCTCATAATTTGTGATTCCTAACGGGGTGATTTCATCCGCAATGCGGGTATTCAGATCCATGAAAACACATTCACAGCCTTTTGTAGGTTTGAAGAACTCCTTGGTTCCCTTCTCATTGTCTAAAGATAGATCTAGCCCGGCGAACGACCAATGAGATATACAAGATTTGATATACGAATACACATCCGACGTCGTACCGGCAACAGTGATATTGAACCCTTCCTTCGCAACTCTAATTTTCCCAGTAAGACTAAGAGCTTCACATGTTGACTTCTGGAAGGCATGCAAGTCTTTGAGGGTAGAAGTTGTGAGTGGGTAGTGTGGTGAGGGTAATTGGGGTGGAGAGGTAAAATAGCGGTAGAACAGAAGCACGAGACCTGGCTGATGGCAGGTACAGGTGTAGGTAAGTGGATCTGAAGGCATCACTGTTCAGCTACACGGTAATACGTGAAGAAACGAAAAGGCCTCAAGAAATGTGACCGATGCGTCACGTGCAACCTGGTTTCAATTTTCCCTCAAAGCAGTAATTCCTGCCAAAGTATGAACGACTTTTTGGCGGCGACCTTCCCCTGACTGGAAGCTTTGGAAGCCTGAAGAGTTCGAGAGACTGCGTGGATGCCAAGTTTGTAGTTGTTCAATTGTGCTGCACCTGAAAAAATCATGATGGAAGGGAATTTGGTCATACTTTGCTTAGTCATGCGGATTTCTCAATGTTCTATTGCGCTCATCTCGATTCCCTTGCACATCAACACAACACTTCATAGTCACATACTTCATACAGCATCGATGAGGTATTGTTTAAGCTGCATTCAACTAATGAGTTTTGGTTATTCAGATATCATTGTCTTGGAAATTGTCGAGGCAATACACCAATGTGAGACGGCATTACCGATCGATTTCTATGCAATGTATGGGATTGCAAGTTCAAGGGTCGGGGGGAAAGGTTTGCCGCTGTCATCGGCAACTCAATATTTCAAGTGATATGTTGTTATTCGTTCTTGAAAGTCGCCTTTCTTCTTACAGGGATATTTTTATTTACTGTCATACTCAAACAGACATTCTGCAAACTGCACATCACTGATTGAGATTCTGTACTGTCCACAAGAAGACAGATGTGCAAAGTTAGCATAGCGACTCAACGCTTCGTTCTTGGTGGTTGATAGACATGGGTTGTAGGTCTAGTTTCCCTCAATCCAATTCTGAAGCATTCATCATTCCGTGGAGCATGAGTTAAATCGCATTTCTTGGACGCTGGGCTGGGATGGATTTTCCATTTCAAGCGAAAGTTTTCAAATATCTGCGGTCTATATAATACTTTACGAGGCCCAATCTTTGGGACCACTCAAAGCTTAACATGGAAATAAACGTGGACCCTGCATTTTTCTTTCTGTCTTGCAATTACCGGAACGAAGCTCTGCACCATTTCAAGTGGTGACAATGCTGGATTACAGAATTGCGTTATCTTGAACTTCGCATTTATTGGAATATTCATATTTGGGCATACAAATCGCCAATTCATTTCAGGCATCGTCATACCATTTAACTGCTTAGTGTTGTCGAATTCTGGCCCGCTCGATTTGTCTTCTGCCTAGGATAATGGCCAGCAAAATGATTAGCATGTTATACAAAATGAACCAATTAACATGACAAATGAAATAATACCTAGCTTTTAATGATACACATTGCCTTTACTACGATTCTCAAAAGATAATCCGAACGAAAGAATTTAGAAAATTGGTTGTCCTGCTTCCTATCATGGAAAAAGATTCCTTGTTTTTTTGGGTTTTTGTTTTTTTTCGATTGTAAATAGCATTCAGTTTACCTGTGAAAGATGAGAACAGACTCTGAATATTATAGATCTGTGTTAGAAAAGATAAGATATATAAACTTATATATAATAGCGTAGTCAAATCATAGACAATTGTGGAGTTAGAATATCACTTATGACTTTCAGACGACGTTAAGAGCCTTCCGGGGAGACATGATTAGATTTTTAAGTTTCAAATAAAAGAGAAAGTAGTTAATTATTAAAGAAAAGACAGATCTACTATTGTAATGAAGAAAAATTCCAAGGGTTTTATGAGCGGGGTTTTAAGAATGACTTAACCTGATGTAAATCTCTCACTTGAGAGATTTAATTCATGATGGTATTGTTTGAAGTCGGGCCTTCAATCTAATGTTAGAATACTTAGATGAAAGACGAAATTTCTCGCTTGAGTCCGCGACAGAACATCTGACCTAACTCGGCGCCAGCGCTTTGTCATCTCATGCTCCGAAGCTCATTTTTCATCATTCTCAAACCTCATCATCAAGGTCTGCACCCGCTGACCAAGCTTTCTACGGCGAGGATGAGCACGGATTCGGTCTACGATTTCTTGAGCTTCGATCACATCACCAACGTCGGCATTCTCTCCTCGGTCTTCCCCACAATCTTGTTCTAGTCTCAAATCATCGAGTTGTTTGGTAAGCTCATCTACGTCTAGTGGTTGCGGTCCCTGCATTGTTGCCTCTTGTACATTGTACCCAGGAGTGGCGGACTTGCTATGAGTTGGCGGAAGGGTGGGCTCACTTGAGCTGTCAGAGACTTCAGACTTATTGCGAGACTCGCCGCTATCATTTCCGAGGGTGAGGGCTTCCAATTTCTCTGTCATCTCATCAACCTGTGGCGATTGCGGTTCTTGCATAGTTGCTTCTACAGTGTTAGACATTTTGATGAATCTTTTATGAAGACTATTATGCTAATGCTTGTTCGGTTGGGTAATAAACACTGAGATCTGTGGCTTGAGGGAAAGACGGGAATCAGATCGTGGTCTTATAGCTAAGAATTTTGCATCGTTCATGAAAACCTAAACTGTACCGTAACAATGCCTTGATGCTAGACAAAGACATCAAAGCCCTCTTTTTAGTGATAAGTTTGTTTACTAATCTACTTGTTCTCTATTTCCTTTGTTATATTTCTCTCATGTGAAGATAATCCGATTTGGTGTAACACCTTTTTGAATTACGGTTCTCGATATTCTGAGAACCATTAGAAACTGAAGTGCTCAGAAGCAGGGATCGCGCTCGAAACTTGAGTTGGAATGTGAGAGTTGAAGATTGAAATTTGGTAATATGAATTAGATTAACGAAATGAATTGGTACTTGGGTGTTCTATGTTATTGAAGAGTGCCAGGGAAAGAAGAAAAGAATGTAGTCATATAACATGTAATGATAACCTCTTATAGTAACATTTTCGTATATTTGTGACTCAAGTATCAGAATTTACAATTACTGTAATCTCAAATAATATTTATAATACTGCATGAATTTTCAATCTAATGCACAATTCGAAAGAAATTTACTACCCGTCGAGGGAAAATAGTTTTCAAATTGTAGATCTATGAGATTTTCATTTTCTTAATTATTGATATTTTTAAACCCCTTTTGATTGAAACTATTAAGAATCTGATAATTTAAGTTTTGTTATATTGTTTTGTATCACGGAAGAAATGCCTATATAAACACAATTAGCCTAAGGATATTGGTGGCGTCAATTTTAGCGTGACATTTTGATAGGTTTTTATATTGTAATCTATCTTTCTATATTTATTATAAAATCAATTAGAGAATAATTCTTCTTGGACTTTCCTTTTTTAATATTTATTATATTAAATTTTAAACATCTATGTTTTACTGAAATAATATATGAAAAGTCTTTCATATAACGAATGTTTCTTTTTAATATAATTAGATTTCTTTTATATTAACATTGGTTTATTACCTTATTTGTTATTCGAAATATGTGATTTTCATATTTAGAGATAATTTTTTATAAAATAATCTTTTTGTATTTCTGATTAAAACTAACATGATTTTAAGTATTAATAAAAAAAAGTTTAATTTATAGCAAATTTTTTGTGATTTAACTAATATTAATTAAAAAGATATTTGGATTAAATTGCAAAGAATTTTTAAAGTTTATTAGAAGAGCGAAGATTCAATACCTATATATAATACTCTTTAAAAATCTGTAATTTATTAGATTCTATAAAACTAAAATTCTATTATCAATATTGATATTCTTAACAATCTATAAATTATATTAACTGTTTTTTTTTTCGAGTTATTATTTTCCAAGAATCCAATTGATTTTCTATTGACCTTTTTGATAATTTTATATAACATGTAATTAATTTTATTAATCAAAAATTGAATAATATATAATAGAAAAAAATAAGCATTAGAAAAAGATAAGCAGAAATATTTTAAATAAAAAAAAAGATTTTTTCGAATTCTCAGAATTTGTGATTCGTTTGAAAAAGTCTTAGATTATTTGCAACCTTTTATTATATAAATTAATATATATTTATTTCAAATGAAATATAAGAGTTATATAAATAATAGTAAAGATAACTATTATATAGAAAATGATTAAAAAATTATATATAATAAACTCAAAATATTTTATAGAATTAATAACAAAACTAAAATATTATAAAATTAAAGAGTTAGAACTATCTACTATTTTCTTTTTTTTCTTTTTGAATCCTTTAATAAATAATATAATAATATATTTTCTTAACTTAATATATCTTGATATCATTTAAAATATCTTTCCAGAAATAAATCATTACTATTGCTATTATTATTACTATTACTACTAAGAGATTTACCAACTTAAATTAAAAAAGAAAGGAGAAGATATAATTTGATTTATTAGTAGGTCGGCTATATTAGTAGATCGGCCACTTTTATCTTGAATTCTCATTTTATATTCAATATGCATTTTCTTCATTATTAATTATAGAAAATTCATTTTAAAGAAATATATATAATCTTAACCATTCAAGCTATTAAATCAAATAAAAAATTATCAATCTAAAAAGTAGCTTAACTTTGTTATATACTTCAATTTATATTAGATGATAGAATTCGAGGTAAATCTAATATGATTAAGAATCGATCAAAACGTTATAATTTGATTGAATTAAAAGAGGAGGTATTTATTCAATATATTTTTAATATAAATTCGAGGTAAATCTAATATGATTAAGAATCGATCAAAACGTTATAATTTGATTGAATTAAAAGAGGAGGTACTTATTCAATATATTTTTAATATAAATTCGAAAGGTTTTTTATTTAAATATAACAAATTATATTTTTGAATTAAGGAATACAAAGTATATAGAGAAGTCTTAGGTATATCGATTTGTAAAATATTAAATTAAATTAACAAATTGTTTTAATTATATTTATAACTTTTAAAAAGCTTTCTGTAAAGATTTTAAATTTATTAAAGAACAGTTTTGATTGATTGTAAATATATAAGAGAAATATGATATTTTAAATAATAGATTTCTATAATTTCGATAAAAGAAATTTTATAATAGAGTTTATATATATAGTGATAATTAGTATTAGTATTGAGAAATGTAATAGAAGTAAATTAGTATAATTAGATAATTGAAAATAAGCTATAGTAATAATATATAAAAATAGAAAGAGTAATATTATTCTCTCATTTTTAATAATTCAGGAATAGATTTATCTTTTTAATTAATATATCAATACAAATCTTCCTATAGAACAAGTTATTAAATCTATATTTAATGAATGAATAAATAATAAAACAAATTTAAAATAATTGAAATATTTTACTAAGTATATTAAAAATTAAAGAAAGAGTAAATGTCGAATACTGATATTACATGGGTATAAAAGCTATAAATTAGTAGTTTTTTTAAATATGTTGTAAAAATAATATTATTATATATTTATAATTACTATTATATTTAAGTTATTTAATTCAGTTATTTGATATTTGTCACGGGTTCAACAGCGTAGTCTTGTAGATGCCTTAGGCATCCATGCCCTATATAGTCGGCGCTTATTCGCGCCTTCTTCCATTTTTATAGAATATTATATATCTTATTTAGATTCTATCCCTTATTTTATAATAGTATATTCTATTCTTCAAAGATTTTATTATTATTACTATAGCAATCCAATCTAATAAAATCAATTCTTTATTTTTCTTATTGATTTTGTTCTCAATCTTATTTTTGTTTTCGTTTTCGTTTTTGTTTTTGTTTTTGATCGATATATCTAATATATTTGATTTATCTTTGATGGGATTTATATTTGAAAAACTTTATACTAGTATTTGTATATCGTTTGCTAATTAATAATATCTCACTAACAAATTATTTAAGATTATTAATATTGATCTTTATTTACCTTATATTTTTATTACATCAAAAAAATAAGAATATTTTGTTTATTTTTATAAAATCATCAATTATACTTTTAATTTATTAAAAGAAATTTAAAATTAATTAAATTATAATTTATTTGTTAAATAGATTATTATTATAAACCTTTGTATTCAAATTGAAATATATTCTTAGCTTAATTCTCTTTTGTATAGCCAACTCGATCGAATTACAATCGCACAATTGTTAAGTAGTGCTTTATATTAATAAACCTTTTGGAATCTCAATCCTTTTAAGGCTAAGAAAAGTATTATATTATTTTAATAAAATAAATATCTTATATAAAAATAAGATTTTCAATTATATTAAAAGATTAATTCTTTAATTTTCAATATTAAAGAAAAGAAAATATATTATATAATATTATTAATAAAAGAATATATATAATAAAAAAAATAAAAAAATATCAATAATATTTTAAATAATAGATTCTTATATAAATCTATATCTCAATTTTTTAAAAAATTTAATATTCTTTATATTACAATTAATATTGAATATAAAACAATAATACAATTTAATAAATTCAAGATAAATAGATAACCGTTTTCTATTTTCTATATTATTTTTGATTATTTAGGAAAACAATATTATTATAATACGAAAAACTTGGTTTTGGTATTAAAACTTAAAGTTTTTAATGAATTGAAGATTCTTATATAGATGGATTTTAATCTATATAGTTTTAATGATTTCGATAGTTGGGTATAGAAGTTTTCTAATTGGTTTTAGAATTATAGAGAAAGCGATTATTATTTGGATTCTGTTTATAGGGATTTTAAGTAATCAATGTATATCTAGAATAATTAAGATCTTCAATAATATATATATAATTAATCTAATTAGCTTTGTTTTGTTAATTTATAGATACTATTATAAATTAATAATGATTTAATAGAGTTAGATATAATGAAATACTTCAATAAAGATAGGAATCGTAAGAAGGAATAACATTTTGGTTTCTATTATTATTATAAGAAATCTGGTTATTTTATATAGAATTGTAAATCAAAAAAGCAAATCGATATATAATATCAGATATAAGATTAGATTACAGGATATTATAATAACTTTTATAATAATTATAATAATAAACAAAAGCTTTTTTCCTTTTCAAATTATAAAGATTTTAATATTAATTATAGAAATCAATATAATATTTATAATATTCTCAAATCTTATTAGCAATTCAATATGTTTTATGGTTATATTAAAAATGATTCTCTAACCCTTTTTGAAAGCACTTCTAATATAAATATATAAAACAATTCAGCTTCTTTTCAAAGTTATTTTAGCTTTTATAAGATTTCGGGAAATATAATACCTTTATAATAAATCGCTTATAAAAGTTATTAAAAAACAAGGATTAGATTAAATATATTGTAATTAATATAGAGCCTTTATAGTTTAACTTTATAAATAGCAAATCTTTATTTATTAAGATTATTATATTTTTAATATATATTTCTTTTTTTTATATAATTAGCTTTATTAATAATAAATACTTAGATAAAGCTTTTATTGATTATACTTTTATTGAAAATAATAGTATATTGATTTAGACTTTATTATATTAATAAGAATTCTATTTTACAAATAATAAAGCAATAGAAATTATTATTAATTATTTTATTATAGATATAGCTATAGATTTACATTATGAAATCTAATTGTTTTTCGTTATTATTCTTTTTCTAAAAATATTAGTCATTTTTGAACTATCTTGGTTTTAATATTATAATCCCTTTATAGATTGATTTAAATGGACTTTTTTATTTATATTAAATTATTGTATAATATAATACTGCCTTTAAAACTTTTCCTAGATTATATAAACCTCTATAATCAATTTGTTTTGCTTTATAATATATCTTGTAGGGATTATAAAAAGCTTTTTGTTTCAAAAGAAATCAATAATTGTTTTCCAATAACTATATATAAAAAATAATATCAAAAACGAAAACTATATTTTATTCTCTACAGATTATATAAAAAGAGATTACAATATCATTATAAATATAACATTTATAATAAGAGCTAACTATTACTATATTAAAGTCTGTATTAAAAATGAAGATACTCGAATTCAAATAATCGGAAATTATTCTAGTATTTATTCAATTCCAATTAGAAAAACAATCAAATCCTATCGCCAAAGATCTAATCCGTAATAAAACCCATTACTATCACTTTCTACTCCAATATTAATTACATATATACCAATAAAAAATTCCAATATAAATAATATTCCTTGATTTCAAATTGCAAACTTTGTTTTTTTCTATTAACAAAATGATATTCAAATAATTCGATTTATATGAAACAATCTGAATCGAATAATTAATTATAAATCAAACTCCCTACCTCCTTCTACTAATTTTTAGGATTTAGAATATAAAAATATTTTATAAGGCAATAAGAATTTTTATAAAATTCTTTTATAATTATTATTATATTTATATAACTTTATTTTGGATTGTTATAGGCTAATATATCTATATAGAATCTCGAAAACAAATATCTCTAAGTTTCTTACTAAAAAATCTAAATTTAATAATATTAAAATTAAGGAGAAGCTCTCTAACTGGCTATAAAATAAGCTGTTTATATTCTTATCTAGAAATACTGATATCCTTTTAAAACAATGAATTTGGGATTACAAGATTAAACTAATGCTTAAAAAGAAATCCCTCTACTTTAAAAACAGATTGTTATTATTATTAGAATTAAAAATTATTCACAAATGGATTGATAATAATCTTAATAAAGATTTCATTTGTAAATCAAGATTTTATAATATTACTCTTCTGCTTTTAATAATTAAGTTTAATAATAATATATACATCTATTAAAATTAATATAAACTAAATAATATTATAATAAAGAATCGATATCTTTTCTTTATAATTCACAAAATTTTGAATATTCTTTATAATATTAAGATCTATATAAAGCTAGATATTATAGCTGTTTTTAATAAAATATATATTATTAAAGAAAATAAATAAAAGATAACATTTATTATTTGTTTTGAGTTTTTCAAGTTACTTATTATACCATTTAGCTTTTATAATACTTTAACCTTTTTTTAAAACTATATTAATTATATACTATTCAATAAACTTAATAAATATTATATTATTTATTTGGATAATATTCTTATATATTTAATCAATATATTAGAATACAGAAATCATATTAGGAATATAATATAAAAATTAATCAATGTTAGTTTCCAAATCAATATTAATAAATACAAATTCAAAACAACTTCGATTCAATATTTGGAATTGATTATTACAATTAATAGTATTAAAATGGATCCGAATAAAGTCATTATTATTATCTTTTAGAAATAACTTTTTTCTATAAAGGATTTTCAATACTTTTTGAGATTTGCTAATTTCTATTAACAATTTATTTAAGACTTTTTTAGAATCAGTTAATCATTTAATAATCTAATATAAAAGGACTTTATATAAATATAGGAATTAAAGTAAAAGAATACTTTCCTTATATTTAAAAATACTTTTATTATTATATTAATATTCGCTTATTTCGATTATAATAAAAAGATAATCTTGAAAATTGATATATTGAATTGAATATTGAATAATATCCTTTTGTAATATAATATAAATAATATATTTTGATTAATAGTTTATTTCTTATTAAAGTATTTAATAGTTGAATATAACTATAAGATTTATAACAAAAAGCTTTTTGTAATTATAAAATCTATAAAGGAATAATAACCAGAGCTTTAGAAATCCTAATACAAATTTAAGATTCTTATTGATTATAAGAATCTCAAATATTTTATAATTATAAAAATATTAAATCAATAATAAGTCTATTAATTCGAATTCCTTTTTCAATATAATTTCTATATAGTTTATAAGCCAAAAGCTAAAACTATTCGATTAAACACTTTTAATTATAAGTGGAAAGATAAACTCGATTTTTCGATAGAGAATGATAAGTATTTTAAGAATAGAGAATATATAGTTTTATTAACAAATAGATTTGATATCGATTTATATAATGAGCTAACCAATAGAATCCAATTTACTTTAATAGATCCTGTTATATTAATTAACAACAAATCAATTAATAATTTAATTAATAAGGTATATAATAAATTAAATATAGCTCAATAATTAATTGTTATAATTAAAGATCCATTTATTTAAAAGTAGCCAATGATATTCAAAAAGATTTTATATATTGTTATATAAGATTACACAATAGTCAATTATAGGATCTACTATTATAGAAAACTTTGAATCCTATTAAATAATAAAATGAAAGTTCAAATTATTTGTAGAATACATTTATTTAATTTTACAGGGTATTTTAATAGAATCAAGATAATCGATTTAATTTTTTGAATTTATTAGTAGTTTCAAATGTATTAAGAAATTGCTATATATATTTAGGTATATAAGTTTTATATATATATTAAATCTTTTAAGTCAGTTCTATCAAACTTTTTATATCCTTTATTAATTCTGTTTTAAATCTGATTTAATATATCAATAAATTATATTACCCTATTCCTTAATTGTATTTATTATAATTCTATTTATAAGTATATTTTAATTATTATTTATTATTTAATTAAAATGAGATATTTTATTGATATATATTTCTTAATAATAAATAAGCTTTTAGATATATTTATTAATTGTATTTATATATTATATGGATTGTTTGATAATATAATCTCTAATTGAAAAATGCAATTTGTTTTTGGATTTTGGTTTCAGCTTTTGAAACAATTAATAATAGTGTTTAAACACTTTTCGACTTTCCATTCTCAAATTGATAATCAAATAGAAAAAATCAATTCTTTTTTAAAACAATATCTTTATACTTTTGTTAACTTTTATTAGAATAATTAAATATAGTAATTACTATTAATTAAATTTACTTTAAACAATATGATTTTGGAAATTATTAATTGTTTTCTATTCTTTATTAATTATAGATTTCATTTATATATTGGAATCGAAACTAGCAAACCTTATCCATTAAAGATAATTCTAATACAAAAGTATGAATTTTTTAAAAACAATAAAATAATGAAACAAATAAAATGAATTCTATTTCAATTATATATATTAGCTTAATAAATAATAGCAATTTATAAAGAAAATACTAACTGATATAGAACTAACTTATTTTATTATAATATTGAATAAAAGGTGTTTGTAAATATTAAGAATATAAAGATTTTATAAAAAGTAAAGAAACTGAATGATTGATAGGTTGGGTTATATAAGGTTATAAAAGTCTATTCATATTCCTATTTTATTCAGTTATTAGAAAACGTTCGAATCTTTTTAGTCTTTTATTATTCGCTATTGCTTTTTATTACTAATAAAATACATTTTTCTTAATAGATAATGATTAACGAAATGGAATCAACAATAATTAGAGATAGGGTATTAGAAAAAGAGAATAGTAAAAACAAATTGGTATAGAAATGAATTCTCAAAGAAGTTCTTGATAATTATAATGAAAACAGATATTACTATTTAGTGAAATAGAAATATTATATTTCTATTTAGTAATTAATAATAGATTTGAAAAAGAATAAAAAGCTTTTAATGGAATATCATTATATATACCCTAAGAAATCTAGTTTTTCAAAATAGATTTTGAATAATTCTATTGCAAAGATAATCCTTGTATTAATAAGAGTTGATATAATAATGAATCTAGTAATTCGAAGATCAACTTAAAGGAAAATTAGATTCATTTAAAGAAGAATAAAAATATAAAGGATTTCATCTATTGGAAAGGGATATAGATAATTCAATAGAAATAAAAGAATCTAATTTATAAAAAAACTATTTATTTTCTTTATTTATTTAATTTAAATATAATAATAAATACTGTAATATTAATTCCTTGGTTTACTTAGAATAAATAAGCTATTAAAGAGAGATACTATTATAGATTTAATAATATAATCTTATAAATACCTTAAATATCCATGCCCTATATAATCGACGCTTATCCGCGCCTTCTTTTATTCTTATAGAATATTATATATCTTACCTAGATCCTATCCCTTGCCCCGTGATAATATTTATTGTTTTAATAATTTGAAATGTTTATATAATAATCAAATTAATGAATTTACTGAGGTATAAATTAATTATATTTCGAAGATTGAATTTTTTATAGTTTTTAAAGCTGCGTATAAAAAATCGATTATTAATTAGAATATAAAATCAGAGTTTCAAGAAGGAAATTTAATTCTATTTACAATAACTATGTATAGCTATTTGTCAGCTTCTAAAATCATATCAAAAACAAGCATTTTGCTTCACTTATAATAATAATAAAGAGATATTCAAAATTATTAAAATCAATTAGAATTTTCAATATATATTTATTTTATAATAAAATACTCAAAAATATAAATCTTATTATTTCAAAATATAAAGAAACCTTAATTTAAAAGTTTCAATTGATATAAAAGAATGTTTTTGATTTTCATTTATTTTGATAATAAATCTCGTTGTTTTTAATATTTTTAATTTATATCAACTTTTTATACAAATTATATAAATAATAAAAATCTTAAAAATAAATCACTTTATTTATTTAAAATTTTGATCAAAATTAAATAGATTGATATAAAGTTTATTAAATAAAAAATAAAATAATTTTAGAAAATAAATATATATTATTTATAAAACTTTTAATTCAACTTTTATATTCAATAAATAATTATATTAATATTATATTAAATATTAAGGGATTAATTTGGAATAATAATATAAGGTTCTGTTAATATTTTACTTATATATAAATAAGAATAATATTCAAATTTTAAAGCAAAATATTAAAAAATCGAATTAATAATTAGAATTGAATAAGGAAATAGTATTAGTAAGCTTTTGAATAAAATTCGACTAATGAACAGCTGTGCTCTAGTATTGTAATTCTAAAGCTATTTTTTCGAAATTAGATATTCGAATTTACATAGTTATTTCCTATTTTCCTTTTTTCAATTTGAATTAATAAATTTTTTAACCCTTTTATAATCTAATAAAAACTCTTTCTCAATTAATATTGATTAAACATTGAATAACTTATTATTAATTAAGTTCTCTATTTACATTTGAAATCATTTTAGTTGTTACTAAAGATATAAGAAGATTAGCTTACAAAAATTTACTTTTGAATATAGAGATTTATATACTTTGGAAGGTAAATGAAATATTAAATAAATATAAATATATATAAAAAAAATATTATATTAAGAAAAAGTATTTATTGAATAAAAAGCTTTTGATATATTATTTCAGTAAAAGATTGATATTTAGATTCAATATAACGAATATTAAAAAGAAAGGAATTCGAATAAGAAAGTACCTTTTAATTGATATTATAATAAACAGTAATAACCCTATATAGTATTATTTTATATATTGATACCTCAAATATCAGGAATATGATTAAAATTATTTCAAGTAGTATTTTTGATATTTCAGTCTTTACTTTTTTTGAAAATGATATTATTCTAGTCTTTCTTTTTTTTTAAATATTTTCTAAATAAAATTTTCTAATTTTTTAAATTATTTAAAAGAATTAAGAAATTGAAAAGGCTGAAAAGTTTGAAAAATTTAAAAATGAAAAAGTTAAAAAGAATTCAAAAGTTGAAAATTTAGAAAATTGAAAATTTGAAAAGTTAAAAAATTTGAAAAGATTGAATAAATTGAAAAAATTGAAAAAATTAAAAAAATTGAAGGAATTGAAAAAATTAAAAAAGTTAAAAAAAGCTAAAAAAAAAACTTTAGATATTATAAAAAAATCAAAAAAATCGAAGAAATATAAAATAAAAAATATATTAGGATTAGAATAATAACATTTATAAAATCAAAACAATCTGAATTAATATATACTAAACCTCAACTAGCACTTTTGATATTTGAAATATCAATAACGTAGTTTAACACTGAGTAGGCTATATTATTGAATAAACTATTTTCATCTTAATTTATATTTTCAAATATAAATTATTCAATAATCATTAAATCAATCGATTTAAATTATTAAAAATCTAATAATCTAGAATCTATTATATTGTTTTAATAAATTCTTATATTATAATCTGTTTTTCTATATTTATTATAATATCAATTAGAAAATACTTTTTTATTAGAATTTCTTTTTTTTTAATATTTATTATATTGAATTTAAATATCAATCTTTTATTAAAATAATATATTAAAAGCCTTTTGTTTAATAAATATTCCTTTTTAATATAATTAAGTTTTTTTTATATATCAATGTTTATTTAATACTTCATTTATTATTCGAAGTATATAATTCTCTATATTTAAAAGTATATTTTTATAAGCTAATCTTTTTATATTTTTAGTTAAAGTTAGTATAATCTTAAATATAGATATAAAGGAATTTATTTAATAATAAATTATTTGAGATTTAATTAATATTGATTGAAAAAGAATTTTAATTGAATTACAAAGAGTTTAAAAGATTTATTGATTTAAATCGAAAAAGAAAAGAATAGATATACGAATTCGAATATTTAATTTTGAAAATATAATTTCAAAATTAAATGAAATTAAATCTGTTTCTCGAAATCCTAATTTTATATTCTGAAAAGTGATTGATTTCTTATATATAGTTTTAAAAATTATAAAAAATCCAATCTTCAAAATATAATTAATATATACTTTAATAAATCTATCAATTTGATTATCATATAAATATTTTAGATTATTAAAATAGTTAATATTAAATAATTAAATTAAATAATTTGAATATAATAATAAATATAAATATATAATATTATTTCTTTTATAATATATTTGAAAATCTATTGATTTGTGATTTTTATATTTATTCAATATCAATATTTGATATTTATTTTTTCTTTGATTCCTAATATATTTATCAAAATATTTCAATTATTCTAAACTTATCTCATTATTTATTCATCCATTAGATATAGATTTAATAATCCAATCTATAAAAAGATTGATTTTGATATATCAATTAAAAAAATAAATCTGTTTTTGAATTATTAAAAATAAAGGAATAATTTCATCCTTTTTATTTCTATATATTATTATTATAATCTATTCTCAATTATCTAACTATACTAATTTGTTTCTATTATATCTTTCAATATTAATAATAATTATTATTATATATATAATCCCTATTATATATATAATCCCTATTATAAAACTTATTTTATTAAAATTGTAAAAATCTTTATCTAAAATACTATATTTCATTTGTATATTTGCAATTAATCGAAACCATTTTTCAAAAAGTTTAAAATCCTTATAAAAAGCTTTTTGAAAATCATAAATACAATTAAAATACATCTTTAATTTGATTCAATATTTCACAAATCAATATACCCAAAGCTTCCTAATACATTTTATATTTCTCAATTCGAGAATATAATTTGCTATATTTTCTATATTTTTAAATTTAAATAGAAAATCTTTTAAATTTATATTAAGAATATATTAAATAATCATTCTCTCTTTTAATTCTATAATCTTATAATAATTTGTTTGAATTTCTATATATAGAAATAAATTGTTCATTTTATAATTGATTGTTGTATGAGATATATTATATAATCAAGTAATCTATTGAATATTTAGTTTTTTGTTTTTTTGAAAAGTTTTAATAGTTAAAAGTAAATGTGCTTTTTTATTTGTAGATTCTATAATAAATGGTTGATAAAACGTGTATTGAATATGAAGAATGTAAATTGAGGTGAAAGTGGCCCATTCGGTGATATGGCTCACTCAGTGTTAAACTACGTTATATGAAATGATATTATATAGGTTTATTATTATATAATAAATATATAGTTACTGAGTACTACTACTAGCCGCTTATAAAAATCGTATCTAAAATAGTCATTCTACTACTTTTATTTTATAGTTTTAATATTATTAAAAATAAATTTGTTTTATAAATATCTATATATTTGAATTTAGAATTTGTTAAAATATATAAAAAGGTATATGTTTTATTTCTAGTGATTTTATATATTATATGATATATAGATGAAATTAGAAAAAGAAAAAGCTATTAAAGGGATTTAAATTTATTAATAAAATAAACGAAAATTATAAACTTTTATAAATTCATTTTTTAATAATATAAATAACAATTCAAATCATTTTAAAAAGCTTTGATAAATTGATTCTATTAAATATTAATATCGAAATAATATATAATAAAATTCAAATAAAATAATTTATTTAAAGTAATTGATTTATATAAATTAAAAGTAATAAAACGATTATTTTAAATGTGATTTTGATAAACAGTTAGTAGTAGTGTATTAGTATTGTATATTTATACTTGAAATTATATTAATTCTAATTAGAGATATAAAACAATTAGCTTATAAAGATTTATATATTTTAAATAATAAATAAAACATTAAGTAAATATTAATATACCAAAAAACCCTTATTATATTAAAAATAAATATTTACTAAACAAAAAACTTTTAATATATTATTTTAGTAAAAAATTAATATTCAAATTCAAAATAACAAAAAAAAAGAATAAATTTAATAAAAAAATATTTTCTACTTAATATTATACATAATAACAATCTTTTCAATACTTACTCAGGTAGCTTTTCGTTTTCATAACTTGTTTCGACAGTTAAAACGATATAAGCTCTTTAACTGTCCAAACGTATAATACATTATTAATACAATATATGTTAAAATAAAATAGTACAAGTTGAGGTGAAAGTTAGTTATATAATGATCTAGACTAGATAATAATAAACGATGTTCTATGATGTTTGAGATTTATAATTAAATAGAACTAACCATACGTCCTCTAATCATACTTTTTACAATTGGTTTAAACAAGTAGATTATAATAATATGTTACATACATTTTTTGAATATTTTTATCACTACCATCAAAACCTTGAAATGATATTATTTAAATGAAATTTTTTTTTAGAATCATAATTACTAGAATCAAAATTTAAATTATACAGTAAACACTAGAGATAGCACCTTTCTGTGTATTGATTTTAAAAAATTTATAATTGAATTTTTCTCTGAAACTAGCACTTTTGATATTTTTGTTCTAAAGCTTTTTTTTTCTGGAAAATACTAACTTTCTATATAGACATTTGAAGCACAAAGATTTAACACCTATATTAATATCCTCCACAAATCTATAATTTTTTATCAGAACATATAAAATTAAGATTGAATCATTACTATCGACGTTCCTAACAATTCATAAATTATTTTAAAGCTTTTTTTGGAATTATCACTTTTTCGGAACTCAATTACTCTTTCATTGATTTCTTCAGTATTTTCATATAATATAAAATTGTTCTTATTAATGAATATATATTTGTCTTAAGTAAAGTAGAAGAATTATTATTTAATCATAATTATATATAATAGACTCAAAATACTTGCTAAAATAAATAATAGAAGTACTATTATTACTATTACCATGAGGACTTTCAATTACTATTGATTTAATTAATAATCAAAATTTTAAGAGATTGTATAAATCAACTTCAAATTACTAGGTAAGAAAAGATATCAACTAAGCATGTGTGTGGTGTTCGTTATAATGTTTTGCGAATATTTATTTTTCAAAAAAGGTTTAAGACTAAAATATCACTTTTTACTATTAAACTGAAATATTTTCTTCTAAATAATTTTTTTGAAAAAAGAAATGTCAATTTTGATATCTCAAGTATCTATACCTAGGGACATAGAAAAGCGATATTTTAGGTATTTACTGTAAAATATAAGAATACGGGTTTCTAAAAAAAAGTTGATGATAAATTTGATTTGATAAATAAAACTTATCATTTCATCTCAGTGCTAGATCTATGAATAAAGTAAACTTATTTATATTTCATATATATTCCCAATTCATCCTTCTTCAGTTGAGTTGTAAAACAAAAGTGTTAAATAATAGAAGTGGAAATGAAACGGAAACATAATGTGATAAATGTTTTTACTTTCCATTTATATTAAACTGATCATATAAATCAAACATAACATTATTCTTCATAGTAACTTAGAAAGAATTTTTATTATTAAATAAACCTGATTCTCGAATAAAGACGGTAATCATTTTATACCCCTAAATTCAGCGTAATGTTCAAAAATTTTTATCTTTAACAATTTGTTACATTTTTGATAATTAATGAAATCCAGTAATTGAAATTTCAATAATTTAATGTTGATGTACCGATAATGACTTCAATTTTTACATATATATAAGATTAGCTTATTGAGAAACAAAAAGAATAATTATCAATATCACTTCAACAGATTGATAGATTGATAGATTGATAGAATAAAGATCTCGTTATTAAATGAATCACAAAATATCAATCTTGATAACTGTTTTTGATTATCTCAGACATTCAACTTATAAAATGAATAAATAACTAAGTTGCAGTCTTCAAAGTTTAAATTTAGATTTAAATCGCGGGTTGAATGACTTTTTGATATTATATTACCTAGTTATAGAGTTTAGACATTTACAATTTATATCTATTATACTGTTCGCTTCTTTCTATGACAATATAATAATTATAAGCATTTTTATCGTAATAATCGTTGTAATTCTTGAGTTTTACGTTTTCTTTTCCATCTATAAATATTTTTGTTTTCATCATTTTTCTTTTATAATGAACAGACTTCAAGCTTCTGATTAAGTGTCAAATAATGTAATTAATACTTTTGATATCATTACAAGAAACAAAAAAAAAGAAATCTAACATGTCCGATAGTAATTAGATTTTTTGATCAAAATTATAGTAAATTACAACGTATTTCATGTTTATGATTTTACAGAAATTATCAATACTACGAGACATACAGTATGGTATGTAATTGTTTTAGTAGTTAAAATGCGCTGTAGAATTATATTAATTTATTAACCCTGTGATTGAAGAGTTTAATATAGACTCAATATTTGTATTCTAGTCTATACATATTTTATCAATACTTAATAAAAATCTGATTGATTATAATTAAATCATTCTACAGATTTATGAAGGATAAAGAAAGTTCCATAGTCATGTAGTTTTATTATATTTTTTATTTTCATATTAATTAGATAATCATATAAACATATAAATCTCGAATATTCTTATTCATAAGAAAAAAAGTCAAGTTGTAGTTTTGAAAATTGCACTAGAAATATTAATCAATACAAAGTGTTAGAGTTTTTCCAAAAAACTGAGTTATAGATTTATTCAGAAACATATATTTTCCAACATTAGAAATATTATCGATTTAAGTTATTTCTATTGAAAATGTAAATATTAATAATTTAAATAATTTTAACAAAACATTGAATATAAATTCTAAGAGCTATAAAATAATTAATAGAAAGAGTTAAGACTCCAGCTTATTGCAAACTTAGTAAAAATATAATAAAAACTTCCATTTTTCCAACTTTTTAATTATATTAAATTTCAATGAATGTAAAAATTGACAAAGTTAATAGGTAATTATCAGAATTATTAAAAACAATGAATAAATTATTCTTGGTATTTTTTTTTAGAAAGAATTGTAGGTTTTCAAAGTTAAAGTTTCAAGAAAATCCAAAGAAATCAATTTTCTTTGTGTAGGAAAAGTACTAATGTAGTTTATCAATGCGTGTATTATATCAGTATGTGCATCACTTCAAAATTATACTAAAATCAGGATTTTTTTAATATTTTTATTTTAATAATTAATCATTATTTTTTGAAAAAGAAAATTGTATAATAAAAATTATAATTTAAATATTCACAAAATATAATTTTTGTGTAAATATTTTTATTATATTTTAAAAAAGATTGAAATTGTTACGATTTTTGTTACAAAAAAACTTTCTTTAAAATAACTATTATATTAAATCATATTTCTAATAATAATTGATTAGAAATTCTTATTGTTTATATAAATAACTATAAAGTTTTTTAGGAAAAATCAAATTATATTAATAAGGAAAGAAAGTGTATAGTTATATATAAACAAATTTTATATATAAAATGAGTAGTGTATGTACTGATAAACTATGTTATATATGACAAATTTTTAGAAGTCTAACTTAGAAAACTTTCCATTCTTTGCAAAAAAAATATACCAAACATAATCTCTCTTATCTAGGTATTTTTAAGATTTTAAATACAACTATTTTTTACGTACAAAACTTTCAAATCGACTTTTCAACTATTAAATAAATTATATAAAAAACAACTTTTTTGTAAGGATTTTATTACGAAATGAAGTAGTGTGCAATAAGCCGGGGATTAAACTCTCACATATAAACTTCTTCATAAGCCTTATGCTCAAGAAATCCATATAAAACATTATTAAAAATTGAATAGAATTATAAGATCAATATCTAGTATATTTCTGTCTTCAATGTTATGTTCAAAGATATCAAATTGATTTTCGATAATATTAAATGTATCCGAATTATTATTTTGACTCGAGAATTCAATATTATAATTATTTTGTTTTTTGATTCCCAAAGACTATTATAAATATGATTCAGTTTTAGATTTAACTTCAACAACTTTTTCGTAGTTGTAAGAGATCAAAACTGTGTATCTACCTAGGTAGGTAGTATAAATGTGCATGTATCAGAAATATTGATTATGTAATTAACATTGTATTCTAATTATTTGACTAAATCATTTAACCAAATTATTTGACATTGAATATCTGCGAGTATTCATAGGAGTCTATATCAATTTTCTTTCAAAAATTGAATTTTTTGACAATCTTAAAGATTGTGTAATAATAATAATAAATCACAATTTAGAATATAAAACTGACATTTAAGAAACAATGATTAGAACATTAAATTCTAATATCAATACCAGATATTCAATTATTCAGATTCAATATAATAGGTATTGATATGAATGAAATTGTGATAAGTTTTATATATAAACAACATGCCAAATTAGCTCTAAATCACTGCATTTTTGATAATTTTAATTAATTGATTTGATCGCTGTTGAGTGATATAAGCTTCAAAACATAGATTGAGATGGATATAGATTATATAATGATAAGTCACGTTAATTGAAAGATTCAATAAGCTAAAAAGAAAAATTATATCAAAATATACCAATAAGTATAGAAACCTTTTGTTGAGATTGGATTTATAGATAAAAACTGTTCGAGAGAGTAGTGTCAATTTGATATTGGTGAAAGCTGCTTCTATTATAACATATCTATGAAGATATGTATTATAATGAAAATCAAAGTCAATAGAGCTTCGCTAAGAGTTCCCGATTTATTCTATTGAAAATGAAATTAATTATGAGAACTAAGATATTTGGAAATCCTGATAATTTAATCAAAATAAATTTTATTATAATCTACATTTTCAAATCTTATAAAAAGTAACAAAGGGCTTTCCCTGGAAATTTTATTATTCTTTTACTTACTTAGGTATTATAACTTCATTGAATTTGTATTTTGTAAATTTAAATATTCAAATTAAGTTATAAATTATCATTTGATATATACTATATTAATTGAAAGAAATCTTACTGTATACTATAAATACAATGATGCATTTTGTTCTTAAAAAAATTTCTTTAAAAACTCAAAATCATTATAAATAACAGTTTTATTTCATTTTTATTACACAAGTATATAATAAGAATTAGATAATACTAGTTACTAGGAAGAAGAGGCGAAAATTCAATACCTGTACATGGTAGTAATAGTAATAACATAGTTTATCAGTATACGGGCTATATTATTTATATAGACCATTTTCACTCCACTTCAATTCATTTTAATTTTTTCTATTATATATTCTATTAATAACTTATAATAAATTCGAATAATTGAGAAGTTTGTATATTCCTTGTTATTAAAGTTATTTAAGAGCATTAAACAATAAGTACTCAAAACATTACTAAACATATGATATTTTATGTACAATATTATAATATAGGATGAATGAATTTGTGATGTCCAATACTAATATAAAAACCGTAATTTTGGAAATGAGAAGAGACTATCGTTATTGAATATGTGTTTGAAATGTATCTGACCAAAAAATGGTTTAAATTTAAGATTATAAAAATAATATGAATTTTGAATATTTTGGAATATATGAATTCATAAAAGGGTGAATCAAATTAAAAACAAGTTTTAGTGATATTTAGAATTCTCAAGATGCTTCTGATAAAAATTTCAAATTTATTAAAAAAAAAATTCGATTAATTACAAATACTTGGGCATGAAGTAAAATGTAATACTTCAAATAGCGATTTTTAAAATTATAATAAGACTGGTTTTGAATCAAGAATCATACATACAACAATTCTTATTATTAATATTAATGAAGATATGAGAAGTAAATGAATATAATGAGATAATAGAGAATGAATTGTAATAATAATGTATGGAAATGAAAAGAATAAAATTATTTTCTTATTTCTAATAACATAAGCATAGATTTATTTCTTTAATTAATACAACAAAACTGTTTTTTTATAAAATAGATCTGTAATAACTGAAATATGATCATGAAAATATTAAAAATCAAAAGAAGAATATCGAATATTAATATTGAGTAAATATAAAAGCTATGAGTTAATAGTTTTTTAAACATATCACAAAAAGAACAATATTGCATATTTGTATTTAAGTATATAATCATCAATGTGATGAATTTATTCACGTATGCATTGATTGTGTTTTGAAAATAAAACTCTTTTACAGCTTCTTAAATTGTATATTAACAATTAATTATTATTTAGAATATAAAGTCAGAGTTTCAAAGAACAGCCTTAATATTTAATTTTGAAGTTATTCTTTCAAAATTAGACATTCCACTCTGTGTATTTGTTCTTCCTTTTTTCTGAATTTAAATTGATACATTTTTTAAACCTGTTACAATTCAACTAGAGTTTTTTGTCAATTAGTATTAATTAGATATTGAATATTTTATTACCTACAAATCAAACCCTTTTCTATCCATGCTCAAAATTATATTATCGAGGTAGCTTCAATCAAAAATTTGAAGAATTTGATTTACAAAGATGTATTTTCGATTACAAAGATTTATGTTTTTTGAAAAACAAATGAAATATTAAGTGAATATTGATATACGGATTTCTGTTGATTATGTTGAAGAGAAATGTTTATTAAACAAAAAAAGTATGGATATATTATCTCTGTAAATAATTGGTATTTAGATTTCATACAACAAGTATTAAGAAGAAAACAATTTTAACAAGAAGATATGTTTATGGTTTCAGTTTAAATCGTTCTTTTTAAATGCTGAAATCAAAGTTTCTCATTGAATATGCAATATTTATTCTATTATATTACTTTGTTCTTCTTATTTTTCGATAAAGATTATGAAATACATGAAAGATTATACATGACAAAATATTTTGAATACATTTTCAATAGTCAAATTAATATTTTGTTGTTATATATTGTTTTAAAAAAACTGAGTTTTATTGTATAAATGTGGGGTTTTGTGAAATTTCAATGTCACAATTTCAAAAGAATAGAAAAATTGTTTTCAATTAAATTCACATTCAGATTCAAAAATATATAATTCATATTAATTTTTTTCTAAATTAAAATGCGTATGAATTAATCCATTCATTAGGATCATTTGATTGTTTAGATCATCTAACAACAATGATAATACCTTCAAAGTTTTCGAGTATAAAAATACACTTCAGAACAATATTGATTATCAAGAAAATTATTTCATTACTATTTAAGTATATCTAGTTGATTTGATAGATATTCATTATAATATTAAACTTAGTTTACTCTAATCTTTCTTTAATATTAAATAAATACGTTATTTAAATCAAAATCTATAAGTATCGCAAATGTTTATAATCAAATATATGATACTTTATTATTCATATTTAAAGAACAATATAATTATATAATATATTGAGCTCACATTTAAAGTTATTTACAAGAACAAAAAGATTTAATACAAAACAATTAATCAACTCATCAAAATCAAAAATCAAATGTTCTCATAATCTTTTCTTTCTTAGAAAAGCTTAAATATAATTATAAGTATAGTATTGATTATAGTTTAATAGATATAGAGTTAGAATCTACATCTTGTAATCTTTCAAAATATACAGAGATATATCAAACTAAAGGTATTTAAAATCAAAATAATTAGATAATTACCGGTACAAAATTTATTTTATCTATAATTAACTTTATAAAATTATTTAAATAGGTTTTTCTTAGTTCATTTAAAATCAATATATATGAATTCAAAACAAAGTTTCCTTTTATTGTTAAAAGAGAAATAATTGAAAAGTCTATTTTAATATTAATGAAAAATGAAAAATGAAAAATGAAAAATGAAAAATGAAAAATGAAAAATGAAAAATGAAAAATGAAAAATGAAAAATGAAAAATGAAAAATGAAAAATGAAAAATGAAAATGAAAAATGAAAAATGAAAAATGAAAAATGAAAAATGAAAAAAAAGAGAAAAAAAAGAAAGTTTCTAATCGAAAATACAAAATTTTAAAAGAGAAACTAAAACACTAAATATTAATCATATTTCTTTAATGTTATTAATATAAACATTTTTGAAAAAAATAAGATAATATAGTTTATTAATAACTAGGTCATATTAATAAGTCGAACACTTTTTTTATATAGAAAACTCGTTTATATATAACCATGCATTTCCTTTATTTATCGATAGGATTTCTTGAAATTTCGATATATAATATATCAATATACTGATATATAAATATTATGAGTTTTCAATTTTTTTTTCAAAAGAAATTTGAACTAATGTATAAATTGTTATAAGAAAAGTTTTTTTATAACGAAATTCATAGCAATTTTGACTTTTCTTAGGATGTAATAAAATTATTAAAATAAAAATTAAATTGTCCAATCCGTAATAATTTTATTATTATTATTATTTTACTTTATCTTGAAAAATAATGATTTAATATTAAACTATGAATATTGAAAAAAGGCTGATTTTGATATATTTTGAAGTATCTGATCTATTAATAAACTATATTAAATCAACCATCTTAATTTCTGGCCACTTTTGTTTTGCGTTACTCTTTTATATCAAAAATTGCTTTTTGGCCTATCGATATCTCATTCAAAATATAATATTATTATGTAAAATTTGATATAATGAATTTATATATCTACATCAATAATATATTACAGTTTTAGAATTTTCGGATTTTTTTGAATTGAGATCTAAAGCTTCAAAATAGTGATTTTTAAATGTACGTATAAATTATATATAAATTTAATATTCTATTTGAAACTCTTATAACTTTTCAATAGAAACTCCTATAAATAAACTGAAATCTTATTATTATATTATCAGATTATATTCAATAAAATAAATTCAAAAACATATTGAGAATTTATTAAATAAATATATATAACAATACTTTCGAAATCATAGGGATTGATAATTCCAACAAAAGATTTATATTTATAACTATTAGTTTTTTTTAATTTTTATATAGATTTAAATTTAAAATGATCAAAAAAAGTTGTTTTTCAGTATTTTTGTAATAATTTTATTAGAGTTTTGATTAGGATTTGAAATTTGTAAATAATTTGTATACAAATTTAAAAATCGATTTGTTGAACCTTTAGTTTTTTATTCAAAGAAATCCTAAAATTCTGAAAATTTGTAATTGAGGCTGAAATGATCTAAATCATATATATATAAGATCTTCTTAAATTACATTATATTTTGATGGAACTATTGATAGATCGAAAAAGCAATTTTTGGTATAAAAAGATAGCTCAAAACAGAGGTGGCTAGAAAGTAGAGTGGTTGACTTATTAGAAAGAAAAGAAAAGATGATTATCAAGATAGTTGTTTAATATATTAGTTTATATACAGTTTTATCGAGAGTAAATATTTGTCTATTTGAATTATTAGATTTTTTAAATATTATAATAAAGCTTTTTTAGCATGTTTCTTTTATTATTATTAATAAATTACAAGATGAAATACTTTATAATATATTTATATATTAATAAATATACTAGGAAATTGATTACTTTTATATTCTAATGATCATTTAATATAAATATCATATATTTATTAAAAAAAAAATTGATGTTTTACCCTGAATGTATTCAATCACTAAAACAATATCCACGTAATCAAATACATCCAAAACTAATACTGATTAGTATTCTAGATTTATATTGAGATCTTACTACCTGATAAATTAAAAGCTTTATTTCTGTGAATAAAAAAATTGAATATATAAATCGCAAATTAAATATCTTTCATTACCTATTCAAATATAAGATAATTATCTTCAATACATATATTTCTACTGATATACTGTTTCAATTTATTTTAAAAGAATGTAAATTATATTTTTTCAAAAGTGTTATCTATTTTATCTTAGATGTTTCTGTATTAGACTCTTTACTGAATTTTAAAATGGAATATTATCATTAAAATTTAGGTTTGAAAATCTTACAAAAATAATTCAATTATTAAATTTGAATTGTAAGAATTTTTTTCGTCTGTTTTATAGTTCTTAGTGATTGTTAAGAAAGGAATATATTTAATTAAAGAATATATTATGTTTAATAATATGAATATGAAATATGAATTATAGTTGAGCTTCCTTTAGATTTTTTTTGGAATACTAGATTTGTATCTCTAAAAAGAACAATAACTATCGTAGTTCTTCAAACTAGGTAATAATATCTTTATGTTACAATAATCAAAATTATTTTAATAAATTGAATGGATAGATTTTTCAATTCTGATATTAAGCATAGTAATCTAGCTTATATAATTCAATCGAAAAGCCTTATTTCTTCTAACATGCTATAATTTAATTTATCGTAAATATATAAGGGAAATATAACATCTTGAATAAAGATTTTGATAATTTTGATAAAATAAATTCTATGACGTGAATTATGTATATAGCAGTAACTATTATTAGTATTAGGATATAGAACACAAATAAATCATAATAATACAATATAAAAATAAAGAAAATGAATCTATTCTTTTATTTGTGATAATTCAAAAATTAAATAATTTTCTGAATTAATATATCAAAATCAATCTTTTTATAAATCAAATTTTTGAAGTTATATTTAATAGAAGAATGAGTGACAAACAAAATTTAGAATAATTGAAATATTCCAATATATATACTAAGGATAGAAGAAAAAGAAAATATCAAATACTAATATTAAATAAGTATAAAAGCTATAAACTCATAGTTTTTCGGACTTATTATAGGAAGAATAATATTTTACGTTTAGGTATGTTTATTATTATGTTTAAATCGTTTAATTCAGTTATTTAATATTATTTATTTTATTAATGCAAAATATTTATACAACAATCAAATTAATAGATTTATTAATATATATATGGATTATGTTTTAAAAATTAAATTCTCAATAACTTTTAAATCTATATATAAAAAGTGAATCATTTTTTAAAATATGAAATCAAATTTTTTGATAAAAAATTAAATTTTTTGAATTTTGAAACTATACTTTTAAAGTTAGATAATCAAATTCATTTGTTTATTTTCTCTTTTTCAATATAAATTAATAAATTTTATAAATTTCTCACAATTCAATTAAAACTCCTTTTCAATTGATATTAATGAAATCTCAAGTACTTCATTATCAATCAAGTTCTTTTATACTTATATTTAAAATTGGGTTAACTCTGATTAAAGATATAAAGCGATTAATTTACAAATATATGTTCTCACATAGAAAGTTTTATGTACTTTGAAAAACAAATAAAATACTAAATAAATATCCATATTAAAGAAATATTATTATATTAGAAAGAAATGCTTATTAAACAAAAGATTTCTGATATATTATTTCAATAAAAAATCAACATTTAGATTTAATACCTAGGTATAATAGATATCAAAAAGAAATTTCTTTTCAAAAGAAGTTATTTTCTATTCAAAATTATAATGAATATAGAAAGATAGATTACAGCATTAGAATGTATCAAAACAATACAATAAATTCTAGATTATTAGATTCTAAATAGATTTAGTCAATTGGTTTAATTGTTGTCTAATAATATAGATTTGAAAATGTGAATTGAAATAAAAGTAATGTATATACTAGTAATCTATATTATAATGATTTAAATAGTACTATATTAACAAAACTGCTTCAATCTATACTTACTTAATTAATTAAAAGATTATCCTAACATACAGGATTCGAAATACAATTCATAATTGGACACCGATTAGCCCAAAAAAATACCTCATACAAAAGCATCAAAATATAAAGCTCGATTGAATTAACAAATTAATTAATAGATAAAAACTAAAAGATTTCTTTAAAAAAAAACGAAAACTATTGTATTGTTTCTTGAATTAAATACTTTCTGACAACATTTTTTTGGTATTAATAAGTTGTTGCTCATTGAAAAAATAATTGATTCAAATTTTAATTAAAAATTTTGAAGAAACAGATTGAAGTTTTAGACAATTTAATGGATATTTCTGATTGATTAAGAGATTTAAGAATGCGATAAAAATATATATAAGAGACCTTGGATTTTTAGATTCAATAGAAAAAAAAATTAGAAAGAGACGAAGAAAATTAGAAAAAGAAATTAGAAAGAGAGTTAGAATAGAGAATTAGAATAGAGAATTAGAATAGAGAATAGAATAGAGAATTAGAATAGAGAATTAGAATAGAGAATTAGAATAGAGAATTAGAATAGAGAATTAGGAAAGATTTAAAAAGAGATTCATCAATTTCTTTTACATTTAAAAAAAAATTAAAAAAATCACCTAAATTTATTAGATTTATTAGATTTACTTTAAGCTTTTAGGATTAATCGCACCTTCTGCACCTCTATACAAACTAGAAGCGAGAGGCTAACTAAGTCTATAAACTATCCTATTATTATTATTATTATTATTATTATTATTGAACATACTCTATTTCTCTATTTAAGTCTATACACAAAATACCATTTCAAAAAGCTTATGATCTTCAAATAGCTTCAAATTTTATACTTTAATAGAATACAAAGATATAAATCTTATTTATTCTTAGGGGTTTAAAAGTTGTATAATATAAACGTGGATATAGGTTTTGAATATCGAATAGCATTAAAAATAATTATAAAGAGTATCAGCAAGATTATTGTTATTTTCAATTGTAAATGACCGAGAAAAAGTTTGTGTTCTATTATTCTAAAAGAAAGAATAAAAAATTGATTATAAATTGATTTACATTGTTTTTATTTGGAAGAATATTATTAAAAATAACTTTTCTTTTTTGGGACGTAATTTAAAAATATACTCTGTAATTTCTTATATTCAAAAATGTTACAAGAAAGGATTTCAAATATATCAATATCCAATATTTCTAATACTACAAAAGCTGTATGTAGAATTGATGAATTTATTATTATATTAATTTGTTTATATTGAATTATGATTTTATTATTTGAATAGTTTATCAAAAAAGGAATTGATAAATTTATAGTTGTTTATATTGAGTTACAAACAATCTTTTAATAATTTTCATTTACTAAACTATTTAATCTAAAACTATTTCATATTTTTATATTTGTTATTCTTATTTTTAAAAATAATAAGATAATTAACATTATTTGAAAAGAAAGTTACCTATGTTATCTGGTTGATATAATAAAAATTATTAATGTAATTAATATTGAACAATTCTCTATACTAGGTAATTTATTTGCATACTAGAACTCTGTTGTAAATATTTAATACATTGTATTGAATTATAATAATCCTAATAGTTGAAATTGTGACAATCAATCACTTCACCTTATTAATAATTTTGATTTTCTTTCTAATATTAAAAAACTAAAAAGTATAAACAAATTCTTTTAAGAAAAAGATGGTTCAGATAATCTTATTGATTTCTATATAAATTTTATGTTAACTTGTATTTCAGCTTTTTATGAATTAGAATTTTATTTTTTTAAAATACTTGTATTCTTTAGATTTACGTAATGTGTTGAAATATTGAGAATCCAAGGAAGTTCATTTTAAGAATTTGTTTTAATAACGTGGTTTATTATATCAGCATATGACCTATACCATTTTATGGCCCATTTCGAAAATCACCTAAATCAAGCTTTCTTAAACATTTATATTTTAATAATAAATTACTCAGCATTTTTTTATGAAAAACCTTTATTGTAAATAATAAAATTGAGATACTTACAATATTTCGCTTTTTTTATATATTTCATTTATGATTCAATATTATTATAGTGTATGTTACAAAAACTGATTTTCTTGAATAATTTTGATATTTATTCGAATTTTGAAAACAAAATCAGATTTCCATAATGTTCTCATATATAAAGAAGATGATCTTTTCAAATAAAATTTACATTGATAAATAAAAAGCAAGATAAGATTGTTAATTATATACACTATTTATTGTTATTAAATGAGGTTTTATATGATTTGAAAGAAGAATCAAGAATTTTATTTAATCAAAATTCTACAATGAGATAAGTTTTTATTATAATTGTAAAAAGGAATAATCATCATGAAATCTTATAATGAGATTTGACTTGATATTTAATCATTGGATCTCTATTTTTATTGATTTTGAATGAAACGTATTTTATAATTAATTTATTTGAATGGATTTGTAAAAACGTATTATTTTATTGATATTTAATAAATTATACGCTGTTGTATACTTTAAATATTTTTCAAAAGAAGACATCATGAGATCTTCAATAAATTGTATCAGGTATCCTAAGCTTTATACGCCAAATCAATTATAAATTACTTTATATATCTCTATATCCCTTCTCTTTATTATCATTATAATACTAATCGATAATATCAAATAAACTCTAAATCGTTCTTCTAGATTTGAATTTAATGTATAGACCTACCTCTAGGAATCTTGACTATTAACAAACTTATATAATCTAGAGAAATAAACAATTTTCTTTTCATGAGTAATGAGGATATATGTAATAAAGAAGTCTTTATTATCACTTATTTAAAATAATAATACCTCGGTAGATAAAAATAAAAATAAAACTAAAAAACTATATGATACAATACTATTATTAATTCAAGATTTATAGTATTGTTGAGTGAATAGAAGTAAGTGTATGTAGTATCGGTACTCTGATAGAAATCATTATTGATTATTTTATTACTATTTCAAGGTTGATTTGATAAATTTCTATAAGTATTTGAATATATTTTAATTGTTCAGTTTTTAAATCTTTTCTTTACAAAAGTGCAGAAATTTAGGTGGGATTTAATTCAAATTTTCAAATCTTTGTGGACTGATTATCTAGGTATTTTATATTCATATATCAGGTCTATTAATGATTTTAGCATTGTAATTATTTAGTCAGAAAAAGAAGTAATATAAGAAAACTGATTTTATAATAAAATTTATATTTGATTGAATTAGTCATAGACTCTTTAGATTCGCCAATTTAATATTAATACATCAATTGGAGATTAATTGAATTTCAATTTTGAGGTGTGGTCTCATAAATATTCGAAATTTAATAAATTTTGAAGAATTAGTTCGACTTAAAATCATGATTTACTCACAAAAGAGACAAAGTTTAATATTTCAAAATAACATTTGAGTTTTTAACCTTGGAACGGGGGATTTTTCTTTGAACTGATATAAATCGTAAGACTAACATATCTTTATGTTACTAATTAAACATAAATTAAATGAAACTGAATTCAATACTTAAACGATCCTATTCCAGAATCCCAAAAATAGACTTGAATAACTACATATTCCTAATTCGTTTTCTTTTATCAACGAAATCATGATCAAGATATATAATTAATTTTGTTATAAGTGTAGATGGTCTCATTTCTACCTAGGTATGAAATATAAATTTAATAGAGAAAAAGAGTAAACTTTATAATAATAATCAAATACTTTTAATGTAGTAAATAAAGTATAACGTGGTTTATCAGTGAGCTGGTCATATCAGTGAATGGGTCACTTATTTTATATACAAAATTCGTCTGTGCGTAACCGTGCACTTTCTTCATTTAATAATATAATTTTATAAAATCTGAAAATATAAAATTTAATTATATAATTATCATAAAAATCTAATTGTTTATTAGAAGTTCGAATTATTAAAGTAGTTATTAAAGGAATGACTTTTTTGTAACGAAAATCGTGACAATTTTCACTTTTTTTACAATATAATAGAAGCATTCATATAAAAACTAGATTTCTAAAAAGCTAAATTCTTATTATTATTTAATATTCTTCGCTTTTTCGAAAATAATGATTAGTTATTAAAATAAGAATATTGAAAAAGGCCTAATTTTAGTGTATTTTCAAATGACCCATTCACTGATATGACCCACTCACTGATAAACCACGTTATGTTAATTATTATTCCAAATGCACCTTTTTATATCAACTGGTTTCATCATTAATCAAAAGGCCTTTATCTAAATATATTGGATAAAAGTTCATTATTGAAAGAATTTATCTCAATGATACAACTTCTGTATGAAAAGAATGTTTAACCATTCTAGTATTCTATAATGGTTTGAAAGAACAATATTCGACTAAAAAATTGTTTTTTGAATAAAAGAATTAAACTAAATCGTATTACTATTCGGTATTTCAAACATACTTAAATATTATAAACAATTTTACAATTAATATTTCATTTCTAATTCTATTTATGGGTCAAAAAAGTCAATGATATATTTACTACCTAGTATTGTTTAAAGTGAATTAGTGAAGAATCTTTCATTTTCTATATACTCATTATATTTTTAAAAATACAAAAGGAATGATAATCTATCATTCAATTTGAGTTATGTAAATTTCAAACAATTTTAGCTCATAACATAAAGAAGTATCTTTAATAGCTTTTATGGTTACTAAAATATCTATTGTTCTTTTTCAAGTCTAAAACAAAATGCAAATGAAGAAAATTGATCCTAATTCTGATTCAAATCTCAATCTAAATTAAAAGAACAGTTTCTGAGCTTAATTAAAATTTCAATATGTTCATTTGATTCTAAAGCAAATAATAAGCTTATTGTATAGATTTACATTTCTTAGACGTTGAATTAAACTTGGACTTAGACTTAGACTTAATTTCAATTTCAATTTCAAGTTTCAAACTTCAGAATTTTCAGATTGCCCACCTGGGCATTCTTCACAGAACAAAATATTTGTCTACATAGGTATTTGAATGGATATATTGTTTGTTATTTACAAAAATCCAAGAACTGTAAATGATTTCAAGATTTCAATTCAAATTAATAGAATAGTTGAAATCTATCAATTTGTCAAACGACAAATTTGAAAAAAGAATTATAAAAAGTGTTAATAGAATTATCTACCGAGGTAAGTACGTACTATTGTTGACATTTGTAAAGAGTTGAGAAAAAGTTTACATTTTTATACTTTTACAAATATTTTCAAACTTAACTTATTCAAGTAATATTTAGTTTTTTAAAAAGATATTGATAAACATTATTATTATGAATATTAAGATATTAGATTTAATATGCAGAACACAATTTAAAGTTTAATATCTCAATATTACAACAAATATTAAAAACCTAGGTATATGCTATCTCATTATGTTTAATTTAATTCAAGATAAAGTCGAAATAAATAATACTTCAAGTAAAAGGAATCTTTTAAAAAAAGAAATCCTCATTAGCTTTCTTAATCTAATTATTCAATCTCTCTTGATTTCCAACGTTTCATCTACATATGGTCGTGAAATTCATTATAAAAATCTTTAAATAATCATTCCTAACTGATATGATCCAAAATAACCATCACAACTGAAAGCTAATCAATAGGTAATTTTAAAGCACAAATGCTCTATATATTCAAATATCATAATATCTAAATAATTTTCATAAGGATTTGGATTCTTTATATTAATATTTAATTGGAAATGGTTTAAATAGCATGAATTTTACAGTTTTACAATTTATAATCATTTATTTATTTGATGAATGAAATGCCACGAAAAGGCTTACGTACCTACCTAGATATGTTAAACTTCATAATTGTATTAGTAAACAATATTAATTTTATTAATACAAAAAAAACAAGGCGTATATATATAATTCATGATAACAATAAAACAATATCGTATCAATCCTGCATTAATTTTAAAGCTATAATAATGACAACAAACCGTAAGTTACACCAGTAACTTATAATTATTGCATGGCTTCAATCAACTTTCAATTTTCGGAATATAATGACTATGCCTAATTATTCCACGAATACCGAAATCATACCAAAAATAAGCATTCTGTCATATTTGTAGTTCTAAAAAAATATTCAAAATCAATTGAAATCAATTGAAAAAGTTCTATATTATATAAAAAAAATCCTTTATTTATAAGACTCAATCAATAAGAAAAAATTCCGTGATTTTTATTGGTTTTATTAATAACCCTCAAGATTTTCAAAATTTTAAGTTTATGTCAACTTTGTATAGCTGGTATAGATTTTATAATTAATAAAAATCATAGAAATGAATAGTTTAATTTCTATAAAATTTAAATCCAAATAAAATATATTGATTTATATAAGATTTGAGAAATAATATATAAAATCAAAACTTACATAAACAATTTATTTTAGTCTAATCTTAGTTTTGACAAACAATTGTACTTCAATATCATATTAAATGTCAGTATATCAATCTGAGATATCTAATATTATCAGATTTTGAAGAATTACTATATTATTTACTATACATTAAATTTACATGAATACAGAAATTGATTTCCCAAAAAAATCCTGTCTTATCCCTATATATATTATTAATTGAAGAGCATAAAATCAAAAGATTATTTTTCAATCAGAATTTGTTGATTTTAATTTTACAAATATAAAATTCATTAAAAGTTTATATATATATGAAGATTGGTATTCAATTAAAATCAAAGTATTGACATCCCTATTCTATGATATAATTAGAGACAATTTTATTCAGAAATTTCTTGATATTTTGAGTATTTTTTATTATATAGTCTCATTATTTATTTATAAGAATACTGATTTTTAAAAGAGATTTATTAAAGCAATAATTTATAATTGTTTATGCAGGTTGTTGACTTTTTTCGAGGAATTGAGTTTGTGTTAATTTTGTTGAGGTTATAATACCTGTACATTAACGAAAAAGAGTTTTTAATATCAAAGCAACATATCGGAGATTCAATTGAATTAAGGAATAAAATTAAATGAGGGAAAGGTGTTTATAAACTTGTAAGTAAAATCCAGTCGATGAATAACGGTATCTTAGTATTATAGAAACTAATTATTGACTGAGTTTTTAAACCCTTTTAGTATTAATAACACTTTTACTTCGAATACTTCATCTTTACTAAGATAATGATATCATCAAATCATATTTTTATTATGAATAGAAGTCAAAACCTTGAAATGTGATCAAGATAATTAACTTATCATAGGTAATGTCAAAATTTGAGACAATGATTCGAAATTAAACATACTATTAAAAGAATAAATCTTTTAATTCTTATCAATAATAATAGTCTAAAAATGTTATACGTTGGTATGTCTGTAGCCCTGAATAAGAATAGAAAAAATTCAATTTCTAATCTACCAAAATTAGAGAATAGTGAAAAAGTCATAATTTGAAAGACTAGTATTCAATTTTCTAAAACGAAAAAATAGGAGGAATTTTTTATTTATTACATTCACAGTAATCATGCACTTCTACTTGGTCGATCTCAATAACACACCAAAACAAGTCGTTTTGTTCTTTTTTTGAAGAACAGTTTATATTTCTTACGGATAATTTTATTATTTTGAAACTCTATAGTTGAATACTTTATATATTGATAATATTCGATATTAGGTTTTCTTTCTTTTTAAACAATTAAAATAATACAACTTATATCTCCAAAGTTCCATTGTCAAAAAGTTCTTGAAATTTGCCTTATTTTGGCTGTAATTTCTAATATTTCAAAACCGTAAGACTTTCAATGAATATTCGATAATACATAAGATCTCTAAAAGGAAAATCAATAATTCTATGAAATGAAATATGAAAATCAATACATTGACATAATTTTTTTTTAATAAACATAGGTATTCAAATGATAAGATTTGGTGCCCTAGTATTGTAGTAATGGTATTAAAGTTTAGTTTGTATATGAATCAGATCCGAGTAAGATTAGATCCTAAAGGGAATAGAATATAATTAATTTTGACAACATTATCAACACAAATCTTGAAATGATCGAACGTACTCTACAATAAGATATTATTATATTATTTCAAAAACACTGACTTATTTAATGTATTTATTGAAACGAAATTGATATCAGAAAGAAATAAGAGAAACGAAAAGATTAGGAATTAGAACAACATAAACAAGCTTCAAGTCAAATATCGTACTTTCTGTCCACCCCTTTTTTTAGTCATTATTTTACACTAAACATCACTTCTCAGCCTAGCAATGTCTTCATCAAAACACCATACAATTTAATAAGATTCTATAACATGATTTAACATTAAGCAAACTATATTATCAAATAAACCACTCCCGAACATATCAACTTAAATTTTTCTGATATTTATATTTTAGTAATTAGTGATTGTTTTTTTTAAAATGAAAAGAATATTACATGATAATAGAAAGTCGACTTTTTATGAATTTGACTTTTATATAAATATTGTTATCATATTAGAAAAATAAGGTATCATTATGAGTTTCGTTAAAAAAAGACTATTTTAATAATAATTCGTACATTCAATCAAATTTGTAATAAATAATCAAAGATTTATGTTGTCTATATAAATAAATAGGATATTTATGAATAAAAATTGACTTATATCAATAAATACAAAAAGTGTGTTATGATATATAGATGAATTTTGTATATATTTAAAATTATTCATTCGATAATGTAGTCTATTTAATGATAGATTATGCTATATATATATATATATATAATTTACATTGTTTTAGGCTCTACTGAAAGAAATTAGATTTTGACAGTCTCTATAGATCGAGATCTGAAGACTCAAAATATCGGGTCTCAAATTTATACATAAATCACATTAAAACTTAAAAGTTTATTTAAAGCTTCATTGAAACCTCAATGACAATTATTAAAAAGTATCTATTCATTCTTTTGATGATTTCAAACTTGAATCTATATATTAGTTTAAAAGAAATTGAAAGGAATTAACAATTATAAATACAAATCTTTTGCAAGAATTATTAATCTCTGCAATTTCAAAAGTACTCTTCTAAATACTTATTCATTGAGAATTTCAGCAATCTTCTGAATTCATTTTTTTAAAAATGCAATACGATAATATAATAAAAACTCCTCTTTTATTTTTATTGATTTGTGTTTATGAATTATTAGAGATTTTAATGTAATTTCAAACTTGTACTTCAGTAATTCACATAAAAATTTAAAAATCGATGGTTTGAATTTTCAAATTTCAATTAAGAGAAATTTTAAAAATCTGAAGATGTCTATACAGCTTCAAAGTAACCTGAACTATGTATAAATATTATAAATAAGAACATAAAAATTGTCAACTTGTGTGATATCTGGTATAAAAGAGTGGTCTAGAGGAGGGGTGACCAGAAAGTATGACGGTTGAGTTACGTGATATCAAGGTTTTGAACGTTCTATAAGATTAATGAATGAAACAATTGATTTCATATTATGAAGTATGGATAAAATAACTTTCTTAAATTAAATGCTAATAAAGTATTAAAACAGAAAATCATTTAAGCATTGTTGAAATCAAAACACTTCTTAAATGTATAGTTTTTGTGAAATTCTAGTATCAACAAAATCTACAAGAATAATATTATATTTTCAATGAATTGAATCCATTCTCATTTACTTCTAAATATTCATTTTAAGAAGAATCTCTTGAATAACTGTGATTATTTTTAGAACTAAAGTAGGATTTCTATTTATTCCTTGGACTTTCAACGTAAGCTAATATATTTATTATAATGTAAATAATTTCCATTAATTAATTGCTCAGAAGTACAATGATCTTTCCAAAATATACGATTCTCTTAAAAAAACATTTAGTCATTATAAAGATGATGATCTTTTTAATCTTCCTGACCTCGTTTTGGTATTAATTCTATGCATGACCACAGTAGTATTTGATTCAAAGACTGAGAAAGGTAGCCAATCAAATGAATTCAATATTTACCTACAACGCATTTACTCAAAAGTTATTTTTTAAAGAGACTAGCTATTATGTCACTTTTAATTAAAATTATACTTTAAATTAATGTTCTCGAATTAGATTATATCAAAATATAAGTTTACTAATTGTATTTCAATTTTTTTCTTTATTTTGTTTAATATTTTCCGTGGAATAATAATATGTAGAAATACAGTATGAGACCTTGATATAAATGAGTATTCTTTGAAAAGAGAAGTAGATTCGAATTGTTGTTTTCTAATTTTAATATTTTCCCAAAGCATTCATTCTGTTTATACTAGAATTGAAAATTAAAAGTTTCAACATTTACTTTATTATTATGTCATAATTAATTTATTTGGTTACATTGTTCAACTATAAGCTTTTTCTTAGTTCTTTATTGTTAAAAATAGTATTGAATTATTCATATTTTTATAATTAGTTTTAATGTGTTTTGAAATCTGTACTTATATTTGTATTATATGATCTTTATGTACTTGTATGTTTAAAATATTTTACTGATTCTCTTAATTAAATTCGAATTTTGAAGTTTTTTTTAAAGATCTTTCATTTTTTTAAAAGCAATTTCTATATTTGTTCAAACAAATAAGATTTTAATATAAATGAAAACGTTTACCAATATCTGTATCTAAACATGTATTCAAATTCATTTCATATTGTTGCCTTATTTTTTGTCATAGACTCAGATGAGTATACTACAACTATTCTTATTAGACAGAAAGAGTGTACCTGTGGATTAAAAGGTGTTATTCTGTTTAATTTTCTTCGAAAAGGAAATGCTATTCTATAAGTAGTCTTATCTTACTTTTATATTACACATAAGACAGAGTGGAATCTAATATCAGCGTGATTTATAGTCAAACAAGATTCACATGTTGCATCAGTTATAAAGCCTAAAATTATTCTTTTCACTCAATTTATAAACCATTCAAATTTTTTGAACCAAAATTAAACTTAAACCTAAAATACAATAACCATACACAACTATTCATCGGCTTTTAAAATTATATTAAAAATAAGCATTTTTCTCCATTTATAATAATAACAAGGAAATATCCAAAATCATTAAAATCAATTAGAATTTTCAACATGTATTTATTTTATAGTAAGATTTTCAAAAATATAAATCTTGTTATGTTATAATATAAGAAAACCTTAATTTATAAGTTTCAATTGATATGAAAAAAGGTTTTTGATTTTCATTTATTTTAATAATAAATTTCATTGTTTTTAATATTTTTAATTTATATCAACTTTTTATACAAATTATATAAACAATAAAAATCTTAAAAATAAATCACTTTATTTATGTAAAATTTTGATCAAAATTAAATAGATTGATATAAAGTTTATTAAATAAAAAATAAAATAATTTCAGAAAATACATATATTATTTATAAAACTTTTAATTCAACTTTTATATTTAATAAATAATTATATTAATATTATACTAAATATTAAAAAATCGATTTTGAATAATAGTATAAGATTTTGTTATCATTTTATTCATATATAGATTGAAATAATATTCAAATTTTAAAGCAAAATATTGAAAAATCGAATTAATAATTAGAATTGAATAAGGAAATAATATTAGTAAACTTCCGGGTAAAATTTTCCCGATGAACAGCCATGCCTTAGTATTATAAACCAAAATGATTTTTTTAACTCATAAATTTTTTATTATAAAACTATTGAATATATCAAAATTTTCATCTTCAATTTATTTAAAGATCCTTTAGAGCCCGTTCGGATCGATTTTTTAGGCGATATAGAGCTACATTTGTTAGCAATATAGATTTAAATGAGTATTTACTAAATATGAATATTACTCAACAATCTATATTGATAATAACATTGAAAAAAAGTGATTTGCTGAATATTTATCTTGAACCATAAAAAGTTACAAAATATGAATTTATAAATTTTGAAAATTTGTATAGTAGTTTTATTAAATCTTATCAAATCTGTAATGCAACTTTTATTAATATTTGATAATATTTGTTATATTATATTTTATAGATCTACAAAATTTAGGCTAAATTATTAGTCAACAAATTAAAAAATACGATTCGAATGGGCTCTTAAGCTATATTTGAGTTTAAATACAAACCTTTTAGGTATTTAGATCATTGAAATTTCTCTTTTTCTTTATTTCTAACATGAGTCTTGTTGTTAAATTCAAAATCATCAAAATACTTAAAATTATATCAATTATTTAGCTTTAAACTGTTTGATTATTTTTAAAAGCATTTATAAAACAAAATATAACTAATTATTAATAATTAGATTGAATGTTTACTTTTTCTATTTTGATATTCTACGGTTTTGATACACAAGTCACTTCTCTTTTCTTGCATTAATTAGTTTTCAATCATAAAAAATCTATTAATATCTATATATTAGTAATAGATCATAATTTTAATTTTTGTTTTAAAAAGGTAAAATAAAGTACTACGTAGATAATTTTACTTCTATAAATTGACATATAAGTAAGCAAACTTTAAAGTATCAATTCATTTCTTAAATTCATATAATCCAAAATTTAGCTTGTATTTTAAATATGTATTCCTATAATAAGTTTTAAGAAAGCTGGAAACTTAAGAATCATTAATGTATTATCGAATTTAATGATAATAATCATAGTTTCATAAAAAGTATAGAAATGAAATTGTAGAAGAGATTGAAAAAAAAGAAGCGATAATGTAAACTAATTTTTCTATACAATTAATTTTTACATCGGAGTATAGTGAAATTTATACTAAGTGCAAATTAAAATTCTAATTTCTGTTTTATAATTGATTAATCATTATAAAAAAATTCAATACATTTTATAATTTTATTAGAATTTGATAGAGTTGTATCGTCTGTTGCTCTTATTCGATCTTTTTATTTTTTTATTTTTTTTATTTTTGGTGGATTATCAATAAAGTTTTTCGAATCAATGATTTTTTAGATTCTAAATTAAGAATATAATCTTGAATAAAGTCATGAATCTTTTTCTAATCTTTGATTCATAGATTCTTCTTTTGATTAATCATTTATGACTCAACATATAATTTCCTCTTATTGAGATTAAATGTAGTTCGAGTTCTAGAAAAATGTGTTACTTAGGTTGCTTTATAGATTTTTGAATCTTTTATTCATATAATCAGAGATTTTAAATGAAACTAAAATGTGAATTTTGACCTTTTGATAGGTATTATATGGACATACAACGACTGATTCTTCGAAATAGTTATGAAATATCTTCTTAGATATTAATGAGATAGATATTACCAATAAGATAGATAGTATACTCGAATATTTCCATTTTACTTTCATTCCAAAAATTTGTACCTTACTTTTTAGATTTTAAATCAATCTCTTTCATTTCCCTTTTTTCCAACTAAACAAAAAGATTTTATCTTATCAATGAGTATTTCACAAACTTCTAATTTCCATCCGTTAACCATATTGAATGTTCACTTCTTTTCTTGAAGTAAAACAAAAGGTTTAGATATATATATCATAATATGATTTAATGTCAAATAAACTATATCATCAGATAGACTATTCCAAAATATATCAAAAATTAGCCTTTTCTAATATTTATATTTTAATAATTAATTATTATTTTCAGAAACTAAAATAAAAAAAACTACTATGTTAAATCAAATTTCTAAAAAATAATTATAATATTTATTAATAAAGAATTAAATTATATCAATAAATAAAGAAAGCATATAGTTATATATAAAAGATTTTGTACATGTTTAGAATGAATTATTTGATAATATGGTTCACTCGATGATAAACTATATTATAATAATTATATGTTTAATTTTATTATTATCATTACAGTTATCGACATCAAAAAAATCAAATATATAAACCCTTATGTAATCTTTTCATTTTTGAATATCAATCTCTAAAATTACAAGCTTTAAACTTTATAATTGAGATAAATAATTCAGAATCTTGAAGCTATTATTTAACTAATGTCTCCAAATCTTGTACAGCCCTGTATCTTGCACACTTTTATTCATTAGATCAAAGAATAATAATAAATCCAGGAATCAATATAATACTTTCAAAACTCAAATATAGAATGAAAAGAACATTCAGAAATGACGTTATATTTTTTTAGAAGATTTGAAATACAAACCCAAATATTAATCAATACAGAATAATATTATTTTTAGAATACTAAAAAATAATATAAACTACAATACAACCTATTCATAGAATCAAAAATCAGCTTTTTATAATTTCTAATATTAATTGTGTCGAAAAAAAAAGCTTAAAAACTAAAATGATTCTAAGATCAAAAATATTTATAAGATTTTCAAGTTGTTAATAATCTTTTAGATATTGAAAAGTCTTCTAATAATTTTTTTTTTAGAAAAATGTTTCTAATTTCTTGAGAGAATTAATAACATTAAATATTCACAAAATCTAAAAGAGAAAATGTGTTTAAAAATATTACTTGACAATAGTATATTAGATAAAAATTATAATTAAACATACTATAAATCAATAAAAGAAGGAAACAGATACACAAATTAATTAACTTATTTTTATAAATCTAATGATTTAATAATTTATTTATTTTTTTAAAAAATTATTGTAAAGTCTTTTTAATAACATTTTATTTGAAAAAAAAAACTTTAGCTATTATATATGATGTATTTGACCAGCTTTTAGTGTTTTTTTTAAAAAGTTATATAATAATTATATTCATTTTTAAAAAATATATTAAAGACCTTTAGTTACTGTATATAATACAAGCTTTTTCTTGGCCCTTCGTGGCTAAAAATAACAACGGCCTTGTTAACACTCTTCATAGTTATTTTTAATGCTACTTAGGATCTACATCTATACTTGTATTATACAGCTTTTAGAATCCTGAAAATAAATAAGATTTATATTCTTATATTTTATTAAAATATGAATTTTGAAGCTATTCATAGATTGTAAGCTTTTTGAGGTGGTGGTCTGTACATAGGCTTAAGTGGGGTATATTCAACTCTTAACTTTTAATAATAATAATAATAGTCTATAAACTTCGCTAGCTTCTCACTCCTAGCTCGGATTAAGTCTTAATACCTCAAAACCTCAAAACCTCAAAACCTTAAATAAATCTAATAAATCTAATAAATCTAATAAATCTAATAAATCTAATAAATCTTGTAAATCTTTTTCTAAACGTTTTTTTTAAATATTTTTTATTTAAATCTGTTTCTAAATTCTTAAAATCTAAAAAATCTGATAAATCTTTTTTTTAAATCTTTTTCTATTTCAATCTTTAGAATATAATAAATCTAATTCTATTACTAATTCTATTACTAATTCTATTACTAATTCTATTACTAATTCCTTTCTAATTCTAATTCTCTTTCTAACTCTCTTTTCTACTCTTTCTAAATCTCTTTCGAATTAATCTTTATTAATTATATTAAATCTAAAAGCCTAAAATTTCTTATCTCTTTTATTACATTTCCAAATCTCCAAATCAATCAGAAACATTTATTTAATTCTTTTTTTTTTATAAATTTCAATCTTTATTAATTTATTCTTAAGCTATTAACTAATTTTATTTTATAAAAAAGTTATTTAGTATTACAATTCTAGTAAAACAAAAATTCATTGTAATTAATAAAATCACTTGAATCGGGTCTCACTAGGTGGGGGTTTCTATTTTTGGTGTATATATAGTACTACAGTCCTTGTAGATAGTAAGATTATTAAGGAGGTGAGCCTCTAATAATTCTATCTTATTGAATTCTGCGAATCTAAGTGCTAGTTTTCTTCGCATTCCCTTAGTCTTACAGCGGTTATTGAATTAAAGTCATTTACCTACGTTTGCGTAATTATATATATATTATCATATCATCGAAGAAAATACTCACACTATAGAGCAACCACACTATATAATCAACTAATCAACCACTATATTAATGCATATATAGAGCCCGTTAGAAAGGACTTATATAGTGTCTTTTTAGGATAAAAAGTAACAAAAACCAGCTTTTTAGTATAGATTGCTAGTTTTTTAATATAAATTGCTGATTTTAGATATAGATTACTAATTTCAATCATACAATCGCACAATCGCAAAATCGCATAATCGCATGATTACACTAATAATTTTTTAGAAATTCTAAAAAAATTATTAGTGTGATTATTGTCAAAGTACGGGTAAAGACTTATATTGTACTATAAGGGTAGAAGAGCTATGGAAGAGTGAGGCCCTACTTATAGGAAGTAGGGCACGCTAGTAGTCCGTGCCTAAGGCACGAAGGCAACTACAGAACATGTAGTTGGCGCCGTGACAATTATGCGATTGTGCGATTATACGATTATACGATTATACGATTGTACAATTAACGTAGTTTATCAGTGCGTGCACCATATCAGTGCGTGCACCACTTTTACCTTAATTTACACTCTTCAATCTCAACACGCGATTTATCAACCATTTATCATACAATCGAATAATAAAGAAGGGAAAATACTCTTAGCTATCGAAGCTATCGAAAAAGATAAAAAACTCTCAATTCAGAAAACTACTAAACTATATAATATTATACATATAACACTTATTCAAAGAATAAACAAAACAACTTTTGTAATTAAATTTCGATTATAAAATCTAAAACTTATTAAAATAAAAAAATAAATAATTATTTTATATATTCTTGATATAGATTTAAAAGGTTTTTTTTCTAAATTTAAAGAAATAAAAAATATAACAAATTATATTCTCAAATCGAAAAAAAAAAAAGCTATTAGAAAGCTTTAAGCGTATCGATTTATAAAATGATATAAAAAATTAAAGATACATTTTAATTGTATTTATAACTTTTAAAAAACTTTTTACAAAGATCCTAAACTCCTTAAAGAATGATTTCGATTAGTTACAAATATACAAGCGAAATATAGTATTTTGGATAGAGATTTCTATAATTTCAATAAAACAAACTTTATAATAGGAATTATATACACAGCAATAATTATTACTAGTATTGAGAGATGTGGTAGAAACAAATCAGTATAACCAGGCAATCAAAAATGAACTACAGTAATAATATACGGGAATAAAGAGGGTAAAATTATTCCCCCATTTCTAGTAGTTCAAAAATAGGTTCATTTCTCCAATTGGTATATCGAAACCGATCTTCCTACAGATTGGATTATTAAACTTATATCTAATAGATAAACAAATAATAAAATGGATTTTAAATAATTGAAATACTTCAACAAGTATATTAAAAATCAAAGAAAGAGCAAATATTGAATGTTAATGTTGAATAGGTATGAAAGCCACAAATCAATAGTTTTTCAAGTATATTATAAAAAGAATAATATTATATATTTATATTTACTACTGTATTCAAGTTATTTAATTCAATCACTTGATATTAGCTATTTTAGTAATCTAAAATGTTTATATAATGGTCAAATTGATGGATTTATTAAGGTATATATTAATTATATTTCGAAAGTTGAATTCTTTATAGTTTTTAAAACTGTATATGAGGAATCAATTATCTTTTAGAATATGAAATCAGGATTCCGAGGAATAGATTTAATCCCATTTAATCTTGAAGCTGTGCTTTCGAAATTAGATATTCGAATTCGTATACCTACCCTCCTCTCTTTCGATCTAAATCAATGGATCTCTCAAACTCCTTGTAATCCAATTGAAGCTCTTTTTTAATTAATATTAGTTAAATCTCAAATAACTTGTTATCAATTAAACTTATTTATATTTATATTTGAAATTATATTAGTTTTAGCTAAAGGTATAAAGTAATTAACTTATAAAAATATATTTTTGAATATAAAGATTTATATACTTTGAATAACGAATAAAGTATTAAGTAAGTATTGATGTATGAAAAAAATCTAATTATATTAAGGAGGAGTATTTATCGAATAAGAAACTTTTGATATATTATTTCAATAAAAGGTTGATATTTAAATTCAATATGATAAATATCAAAAAGAGGGTAAATCCAATAAGGAAGTATTTTTTATTTGATGTTATAGTAAATGTGGAAAGATAGGTTACAATATAAGAACCTATCAAAATAATATAATAGATTCTAAATTGTTAGATTCTAAATAGTTTTAATCAATTGATTCAATTGTTATTGAATAATATGGGTTTGAAAGTGTAAATTGAGGTAAAAGTGGTGCACGCACTGATATGGTGTACGCACTGATAAACTATGTTATACGATTGTACAATTATACGATTGTACAATTATACGATTATATAATTGTACAATTAAAATTAGCAATTTATATTGAAAAACTAGCAAATTATATTAGAAACTAGCAATCTTTATTAAAAAGTTGGTTTTTGTCACTTTTTGTCCCAAAAAGACGCTATAACTTAGTCAGAAGGCCCTACAGCCCACAGAATTCACCAGTACAGCTATCATTCTTGTTCCTCACTATAGCATTAAACTTACTAGAGTGAAAGGACTTAGGGCCTGTTCAGATCGTTTTTTTAATTTGTTAACAAAATAATTTGTTGACTAATAATTAGCCTAAATTTTGTAGATCTACAAAATGTAAAGCAATAAATATTAACAAATTTTGTCAAATACTATTATATAAATTTTTAAAATTTGTAAATTCACATTTTATAACTTTTTGTAATTCAACATAAATATTCAGCAAATCACTTTTTTTTTAATTTTATTATTAATATAAATTATTGAGTAATATTTATATTCAATAAACACTTATTTAGATCTATATTGCCAACAAATATAGCTCTACATCGCCTAAAAAATCGATTCGAACGTGCCCTTATTACCATTCAATACCATCTCCAGCGCTCAAATATAAAGTAATGATTCGCATTTCCACTTAAATGACTTATTGGCTTCATTAAACGAGAACCTCGAAGATAATCCCGGCCTACAGTTGTTATGCTAATGGTAAATTGGAATCACCTGCATCTGAGGGGCATTGAAATTCGCAGATGAAGGATTTTATTTACCCACCCATCGGTGCAATCCTACAGTGACCTGAAGCGTGCATCGAAGGATTATTTGAGAAGATAGGGGTCGAATAGTTCTAATGTTTGATTTGCAGTGATTAGTAAAGTACAATTTGTGATATTGAAAGATTGTGGCACAGTATAAAGTGAATGCTCATGATCACCAATCCGCGGTCAATATCTCGACTCAAGCTCCCAATCACCCATGCACTGCGAATGCTTGAAGGCGGAGCCTGCGCCTGAGCGTTCTTGATATATCAAGTGAATTATTGTTATTTCCCATTCAAAATTGCAATACAACAAGCCTTGCTGGTAAGCGAGGTATCTAGCATATATATAGATTACCTCTTTGCTCTCCTAGACCTAATATATTCTTTACATGTTCCTTCTTATTTTCAACTTGAATGCCTTTTGTAAAGTATAATTCTCACCCAAAAGAAACGATGGCATCCTTCTCCAACTTACAAAATGACATGGCTGATGAAACATCCATAGAAGTAAGTTACTGCCCGCACCCCTCATCTTCATCTCTCACTCCACTCCACATTTCAGTCGAAAAACCCACCTATGCCAGCATGATTGATTAAACTTGGTCTTGAGCTCCAAGTTACCATCTCAATCTTTCTCCTCGAAACTCACATAGCATAAGCTAACTGTATGCTAGGAGAATATCAATGGTCTAGCTATTGATAAGTTGGCTGTGCCTGATTCAGAACTAGCCTCTGCTGTTTGGAAGAGCACATCCAAGTGGCTTCCTCGACGAAATGATGATTGCGACTTTTGGTGGCAGTCAACCGGTCCTCAACTTGGTGCCCTACTTTTTCATGCTGGATACAGTGTCGCTCAACAGTACGAGGGCTTGCTATTCCACTATCATGTTCTGTAAGTTCAATCTTTCGTTCGGATTTTCGTCTTCACTACTCATCTCTGGTCCCCAATGTTAATTGAAATCGATTGTGTTATATCCCATCTACTCTAACCCCCCCCAAACAGCATCAATGCCTTCCTTCACCCATTTGTCTTCAAACCCTAGTTTTTGGTAGGCGAATCTAACTCCTTGGCTCTGCAGTGTACCGCGCCTTGGTCCTCGCCCAACTTCGTCCTTCCTTGCTGGCGAGTCACCATATAAATGGAAGTCCTTCATGCAAGACGACTTTAAGCCAATCGAATACAGTTGGAAATGGGACACTGGAAAATTGTTTTCGAACGGAAACATATCGAAGCCTGATCTCAGACTGGTTATTGAGGCAATTGGTCCGCTTACTGGAACAACGCAGGATCCTCTCAACCAGGTCGCCACGGGAGAAATTCTTCGCAAGCTAGACTCCGCAAACCCCAAAGTAGACTTGACTTGGTTTCATCAAGTGTCTCGTGCTATATTTGGAGATGTAGATGTCACTGAAGCTAAGGATCATATCCAAGCAGCAGATCTGGCCGATGTGGGCAGTTCGTCAATGTTTCTTGCCTTTCAATTTCTCAAAGGCGACCCCAAGAGCGATTCTCCCATCAAGGCTTACTTCATGCCACCAGGATGGGCAAAGCCGAGAGGAACTGACAATCGAGCCCACGAAAAAACCATAGCAGCCATTCGAAGCCTCGGACATAAAGATAAGCATGAATGGACCACGCTAGATCAATTGTTGTCGTTTTTCAATGATAACGAGAATGGAAGACAGTTGTCTACTCCTTTCATAGTCTCAACCGATTGCATGATATCTTCAGAATGTCGATTGAAGATATATGTTCGTACACCTAGAGCTAGCTTCGATTCTGTTGTAGATATTCTTAGTATGGGGGGGAAACGAGCAGGATCCGAGAAGAATTTCCAGGAACTCAAGGATCTTTGGCGCTTAACCTTTGATCTTCCAATTGGATTCTCAACATCGGAGGATTTACCCCTACGAGAGCATGGCACCAGTGGTATGTGCTACCATTTCGAAATTCACCAAGCAAACGCGCTTCCAGACGTCAAGCTATACATACCAACCAAGCATTATGGACAGTCAGACATGAAGGTTGCTAAAGGACTCACCAAATTCCTTGAGCTTTATGGGCGAGGAACTTATACGGCCGACTACATGAAAGCACTAAAGCAATTGGCACCTCTCCATCAGCTTGAGACCTCTTCTGGTGTCCAGTCGTACATATCTTGTGCATTGGAGAAGGAAAGCTTAAGCCTCACGACCTACTTTAATCCTTGCATCCCTTTGGGAGATTAGAGATCTTTCGTTGGTAGATTGATAATTGGTGGGGTTGAGGGTTGATCGATATTGACAGGATTTCATGACGACCGGATTCTTGATTTAAGGCCATGGGACATATGATTGGTGATCGCATGGGCTAGATTATTACTTACTTTACCTGGAGTAGAGAAATTAGATAGATCCTTCAAATCAGAGAATCCTCTAAAGAGCTTACGTTTATCTATTTCAGATTACTGATCGATATCTGCTTCTTCTCCAACTGCTATGTGTTCGTCATTGTACCATACCGTGATCGACACCTTCGCCGCACGTTATATACCAAACAATGAGCACAATTTTTTGATGTACTAATTCAGGTAACATGATATTTCGTTTGCTATATAGGAAGAAAAGTTAAATCACAAAGGGTATTAGAAGGTGCTCATGCTCTGTACTCGATTTTAGAAACAAAAACCAGATATTTTTTGAAGAACGAGGCTAATAAAGTAGGCAGGTGCGATTGAACACATGTACTTGTTCGAGGTGGATGGGGTATCAATGGTGCTGTTGTGTTCGCCTGTCAAGACCCATTGGGTGGTAGTGATAAATATCGTTGTTACGCAACACCTGTTGGTCATTTCCATGTACCGCTAGATCGACCATCGTGGCGCCCAGCTCGGTAATTCCAATAGACAATGAGCTACCAAAAACGCACTGAAGTATAGTCGCATTTCTAGGTAGCACCGCTCCTGGCTTGACAAGATAAACCTTGAATGCACTCTGAATGCTACCCTCTGAAGTTTCCAAGACCCTTGCCTCTGCTGCCCCTCTGATTCGCCGTCCATTGGCAAAGTACCACAAGGACCGTTCTTTCTGACCTTCTGAAGGTGGTTCGGTGAAGGCCCCGCCGAGCTGAACATATCGAAATTGCGGCGACCCAAGAGGCCGTGCCTTTATGCAATCGATAAACGTGAGGGGAAATTCAATGTCGACTCTCTTGTCGCCATTATACGTGCCCAAACACCAAATTGCGGCATCAGCAGTTTTTAATTCGTTGGCAGTAGATTCATCATACGAGGTGAAATCGTTGAGAATGATTACTTTGACTTTGGGATTTTCGGCCAAGGCTTCGGGATTCCGACGAGTGAGAAGAACAACAGAAGTTATGGATGGATGATTCAGGCATTGAGAAAGAACTTCACCCCCAATGTACCCTGTACTACCCGACAGAACCACCTTCATTTTGAAGATTGGAATTTATAGGCGATGATAGAGCGGGATGGTCTATTAATATCACGTGATATATTTTACCGAAAGAACTCGTTGTACTAGCTTTGGTTGGTGTTTGGTGAAATAAATGATGAAGAGGAAGTTGATCAAGTTTAACTTTAAGATGTGATAATCAAGGGAGTATATATGTTCAAGATCCAATCCTTAGTGATACTCGGTGGAGAATGGCGGTCGAAAGGTGTAGCCGAGAAATGAGACAAAGCCCACGTTGCTTGGATGCCTATGTATTCTTATCTCCCACTTTTGATGTGATCAATACCTGTTTAAATTTCCTAGGCTTATCTTTCTCTGGTTTTCATGATCCAACATGAAGTCTTCGTGATTGAGAGAAAGATAATTTTCCATTTATGTCACGTGAGAGAACCGAAGCATTTTCCTCGAATTTTACCTTGTAATTGGCGTAGAGTAAGCAGCAATGCTCACCTTCTCGCTTAAATTGACCAACTGAGAGGCTGATTCAGTCAGTAAATTAAAATTGGTACTAAATCTACCGGCTTCAAAATATAGAAAGGCTGCGCACATGGGGATTGTAAATGTCGAATCATGTTCCCTGATTCAGGTGCTTCTACATTTCATGGTCAATTATTTCCTGTGCGATATACGTATCTTCATGGAAAATGTGCCTAGAATGTAGTCAGATCAACTATCTTTCAATATGTTAACTATGAAGTGTGCAAACAGCCAAGTCGATCAGTCTTTGACGCAATTATTGCCAAGACACCATCGTTTTGGAAGGCCTTGAGAAGTAGCTTTTAAAGCGATAGAGGCAGATTTACCACTGGTATGGCATCGGTGTTCATGAAGATGCTTGAGAATGCTATAAAATTATAATAACCTGAAGGCCAGAAGAACTGCCTGCCAGACTGACTCCAGGGTGGCGTGTAAAGGCAGCTTTCATGTCAGGGCTTTGCAGAACCAGGCGTGACCGGCATCGAAAAGTATTGCAACCATCATGAAATTCTGCCGGAACGATCTTGGAAGTAAAAATTTGCGAGAACGTTATGATTGCTTCTAATTCACGCAATATATCAAAAATTCAGATTCCTATCCTAGTGTGCGTTGTTCACCTATTAACTGCTTATTAGGCAGGCGAAAGTTAAGATCGTGCATCTGCCTTGTCTTAGGAGATTAACCGTAGTTATTCTAATTGTGTTCTTTCCAGAAATGTTTACTTCGAAAGGAAATGATATTATAAACCCGATAACTTTTTGTTTCAGAGTTGTAAAGTCATCACTTGACTGTGTCATAACCTTAGAAATAGCAGGATTAATACTTGTGAATGTTGTATCTATAAATCATCTTTGTTACACAAACGTATCAAGAGTGACAGTCGAATTTATTTCCCCTTTGAACTGAAGAGTGCAACTTTAACCCCGTTACGGCTCTCCGTGGTCATTCTTACCATCTCGACATACTCCAAAACAGTATCTCTATTCTCAATCCTAGCAAACCTTCTTGTCATTCTGACGAGCGGATATACAGATTGTGTAAGTACCTGTTGTTGAGCAGGACCGATGCGAGGACCACCCAGAAAAAGAGTGAACTCCCAAACCATTCTTTTATTGTTAAATCGCTGTGGCTTGAATTCATCAACGTCATTTCCCCCTGTGCGTATTGAAATATCAGTAGCTGTCTCCATCATAGATGATAATAGGAAGTAAATGAACCTCTGACTAGTTAGGAAAAGATGACGCATGCCGTGAATAAATTAAGGACCAAGCAATACTCACAAATGTCTTTATCGTGATTCGGACCCCATATATTTAAAGCAACCACATCTCCCTGCTCTACAGGTATAGGGGACTGGCCGTCCGGGCCACCGCCTACCGGAAGAATCGTGTTTTTGAGCGCTAGACGTTGAGAACGACCTGCAGGACCTTGAAGACGAAGTGTTTCTTGAAGAACATTTATAAAAGAATGTAGTGATTTTAAAGACTCAAAGGTGAGAGGTTGGTTACCGAGCCCAATACTTTCAGCTCGAAGTTAGGCCCATATCTCGGGATTTCTTGCAAGATGGAACAAACAATTCGCTATGAGTACAGAAGTTGTGTCTCGTCCAGGCATGAATACATTCATAATCTGATAGCGGAGTTGAAGAGGATCCTTGATTTGCTGGACCAATTCATTTAGGAGAATATTTCGACGAACTGCGTTTCCACTACTGGTAACTTTCTCCTCGGCAGGCTCCTTGTCAAGCACTCGCTTGACATGTGCATCAACATACAAGTGGACCCTCCCAGTATCCCTCTTCCAGCTTCTGTCGAAGGATTAGAAAAACTGAAGCTTTCCAGCTGACCGCCTTTTCCCAACGCCTGCAAGGGCGCCATTGAAGGCTTTCAGTAATCCTTTCGAATTATTTGGGTTATCGGGAAGTTGTGCATCAATAGATTGTCCAAGGGGAAACTCAGTTGAGAGATCAAGAAACTGACCTATGGCATGTTTATACTCTATTGGTCAACTCAAAGGCTGTCATTACCATATTATGTAGTGGCTCTTGGAGATCGATTGCGCTCCCATCACTTGTGATAAGATTAAGAAATCTATTGACGTGGAAACTGAGGGTTTCCATATCGGAGACTTCAACTCTCGAGAAGACATGTTTTACAATGTCCCTGGAATATTTCCATTAGTGAATTCAATTAGCGTTTGTTTGCAATGAACATGTTAGGTACAGGTGAACGTACCGCTTTACCATCTAGAGAGAGGACTCCGTCACCTAGAAATTCCTTGAAGAAGTTTCGCGCTGGCTTTCCATAATCCCCAAAAGAAAGAGCACAAACTTGCTGTATGTTGCGAACTTCTATGGTACTGATAACTCTGGTGCCAAGGAAATTTTCCTCGAAGGTTTTTCCGATCTCGTTGAAGTGTTCCATGGACAAGGCCATTAGGCGACCTTCACCAACAGCCTTCAATTTCTTCTTCATCAAGTCGGTGCCCCATATTAAATCCTGATGAGGGTATTTCTAAACCTTTTTACAGCCATGCTGCTTAGCAGCTGCCCTAAAAGCATGATACAAACAGTATACTGTAGAGCGCTCGTTATGGGGTGCATGGTCATGAAATTTAAGAAGGAATCGAATATGAACGTAGATATGCTTAAGAGAAGCAAGGAGAGGAAACTACCGTCCAGAACGAAGAAGTGGAGGATGATATAAAGCAAAATGTATACTCTTCCAATAGTTTGACCTGATTTAGCACACTGCATAATACGGATCGGCCACCAACCCGGATTTAGAACGTGCGTAAGGTTAGCTTTTATTGATACTCGTGCCTAGGCCAGTTTTCACTCGGACAATTGATAATATCATCTAGTTTCGCTGTGAACAAGTCAAATCGTCACAGAGACTTAGACGGCTACAAAATTCAGATATAATTGAGGAGGATGAGAGTGATTCATGACCAGCCGACGCAACTGTGGTGCTTAAGTGGGAAATGCATAATATTCGAGAATAATGTAGAAATAGATGTACATTTTGACGTGCCGAAGTTACTAGGAAATTCTAACAGAGGTCCAACAACAATTACGAATATGTACCCCATAGATAACATATTGTGTGTGTAAGTGTTGGTTTCCGTGCAAAACCTTACAGCCAGCATTAAATGTTTTAGGTGTCTGAGTTGTTTTATGCATACCGTGCAAATGCAATGTATATATATGAAAACGGCGGGAGAATAATTGGGCTGGAGTACGCATTTCCAAATCAACAAAAGCCTAGAGAACATCACTATCTGTTTGTATTGATAATCTTGAATAACAGACCATGTTCCATTGCTGCATGAGATGATCTTGTTAATAGTCTTGAGATGCAGAAGAAGAAGTGTGGCACTGGGCGGTGTTGACCAAGCATGAACTGCCAGATTATTCATGTAAGTCTTACTCTTCAGTGTCTTGCATATTTGAATATTTCGATGTAAACTAATTCGACACAACAAAGGCAGCAAGTGTGTAAGTCATTCGGGTTGAGCAAGTAGGAATACGTCAATGATACTTAAAATACGAAAGCGGGCAAAAGAGGCCTCTAGTTGGCGTAGACCTGTGATATAGGAACTATCCATTTCCTTTAGATGTAATACGGGATGAGGTCCGAATGGGACATCCACGATGAAGTTCATTCATGCTACACTATGAGAGGGACGAGAAGTGAGAAGGGATGTGGATGGGGATGGAACCACTTAGAAAGTTGGGATGAGAGTATGATGTAAGAAAACGACTAGAACTGTGTGTGAATTGTATTTGACGTTAGATAGGTGCAAGAAAACCGATCCTATTTATGCTTTGAGGGAGGCAACTATACCAGCACTTAATCTCATGACCTCTCATTGAACGAATAGAATGAAATAAGCCTATGTTTAAGTAGGAAATAATGAAGGGGATATACTACATATAAAGCAGAACGTAATGCACTTTTTCCTGCTCAGAGGGGATATTATATTTTCCTAATTCCTAGTAGTACACAGAAGACCTATTTCCGCTTTTTGGTTTCATTCCATTCCATTTTGATCCCAATTGTCATAATCATCTCAAGCCAAGCAAGAACTTTCCACCACCTTCTTTGCCACCCTCACCACCGCCGGGTAAGTAAGTGACATTAGGATTGCTTGCCAAGGTCTGTGCAATCTCCCTGCTAGCCTCGATTCTTCTAATCATAATCAGACCATCTCCTGCCTTCGCAACAGCCTTGCTAATAGTATCTGCACTCTCCGCTTCACCCTCTGCACGGATGACGTTGGCCTGTCTTTCTTGCTCTGCCTTCTCAACAATGAATCTCGCCCTTTCGGCATCTTGTTGAGCAATCTGCTTTTGTTCGACAGCGCGAGTGAATTCTTTACCAAATGTCATATGGGTGATTGAGACATCTTCGAGCGCAATATTGAATTCTTGGGCACGCTTGAGGAGATCTGATCGAATGCGGTTGCTGACGGCTTCACGCTGGGTAATAAGTTCAGCAGCATCAAACTGAGCGACGATGGATTTAAGGACTTCGTTTCCGATAGAGGGCAGAACTCTCTCATCATAATCTTGACCCAGGTTCTACTGCGGATTAGTATGCCGGCGACTTAACACGGAAAGAGGCGACAAACCTGGTAGATCTTGGGCAGCTGTTGGACCTCAGGTCTATGTAGAACTCTCAGTGTCAAGCTGACCATTTGCAAATCCTTACTTCCAGTGGTCGTTGAAATGTTTCTGGGTTTCGTGCGTACATCGTAGATGATACTTCTTTGTAACCAAGGAATCAAAAAATGTGTACCCTCATTGACGACTGTCTCCTTGACTCCGGATAAACGATCGAAAATAACTGCTCGAGAGCCACCCTTCACATCATATATAGAGGACTGGACAGCCGCAGTTGCAATTCCCAAAGGAACGATGAACTTGTAGAGGTTATTTAGAGACTGGGCCATCTTGAAAATGATCTATGGGTGGTGGAAATGGAGATGTGCGGGAGATACTTTTCGAAGGCGGGATATCTAGAAGCTCAGTGCGGAGGGGAGGCTCACTGCAGCTTGACATTTTTGGAGGAATCTCGCGCTAGTGATGATTGGTGAACATGGCAGGGGTGCCGGATGAATGCTTGGCGATTATAATCCGATTGCCCGACTTCTATTCGGATTAATAGAACTTCTGCTTTTACGAATAATACCTGACAATTGAAACTGTTGACACTTCGCACATCACTCAAAATGAGACCTACTTCAATTCTTAGATCTGGTGGCGACGGAGAGGTTGGAAAGTACGGAAAGTGAGTATTTCCCACAATACTCCTCTTGCGAAGGAGGAAGAATCTTCACGGGTCTTCACGGGTGGCCAGACAATTATATGAGTGTGGGAAGGTTATGGTTTACAAGATGTTTGGCATGCTAATGTGTGTGTTACTCTACAGATACCTTGGTGGCTGGGGTAACTTGGGTGAGTTTGAAGAGCATTTCCTACCAGTACTCGACATTCTGAAATCCCCGCAAAAATCACTCGACGCACACGAACTTCGCGAGATGCTAGAGGGAGGTTTTAATGAGTAGAAGAGGATGGGGAGGGGATTGTACAAGCGCCGACAACATGAGATTAATCAGGCGGTGTCGAGCAACGAGGAGGAACAGTTGACTGATGTGGGATATACAGGCTCCCAACCCCAGAAGGGTGTCGCATCATATGCACTCAGTGCCAACCGACAACGTCCTCTCGCCGGCGCCTTGAACGCAGCTATCTTCAACACCTGGAGACGATTCCGTGGCCAAGTCCTTTATGTTGCACCACCATTTATTATCGCATACACTGCCATGGAGTGGGCTATTGAGAGGTTTGTCTTATTGTTTGTGATATCGCCAACGTGCATTGCGTTCTAACTAGCTTTGGTAGAAACGAATACTTGAACTCCAAGCCGGGAAGATTGGAGTTTGGTGGCGAGGAATAGAGCTTGGAAAGTACATGACCAGCATGCTAAGCGGTATTTGGTGTTGAACCTTTCCTGATCCTCCAAACCGAAGAAGTTTGGTGGCTATGTGAGATTCAAGGAAGAAATTGGGGTGTAAAGTATTAGACTGGGATTTTGCAATGCATCATGGTTTCTAAAAGAGTGTTTCTACGCAAGTCACTAGGGCGTGACTTTTGCTATTTGTGAAAGCATTATGATATGGTGATTTGGACATGAATGAGGCCGATAGTATAGGAAGACATGATATTACTCAAAACCCACACACCCGTGAAGTCTTTCATACTGACCAAACCTTTGACACTGTTATAACATGATTTTAGCAATTCCATTCCACCAGACGTGCCCAAGTTACAGCTTTTTGCCAGTTTTTGAGAGTTTTTATAGCAGCTCCCGATCTAGTTTAGTGCGAATTGACCCGCCGAACATTTTGTAAAAAAGTTCTGAACCCTCAAGCTCTGATTTCATCGCAAAACAACAATTTGTCCAATTAACACCACCAACAATTTTGTCTTGTACATTAAATATTCTTTCCAAAGTAAAAGTTTAGGATATCCAAAATGGGCAAAGATAAATCCGAGAAGCGCGACAAGAAGGAGAAGAAGGAGAAGAGAAGCGAAACCGATGGTGTTAAGAAATCTTCCAAGAAGGACAAGAAGGTCAAGCTCAGCGAAGACAATGTAGCTGCTGCCATTGCCGAAGTTACCAAGGAGCCAGAGGATGTTGAGGTCATGGACATTGTGATTGAGGAGGATAAGGAAGGTGCAGCTGCCGAAATCAAACCAGTAGGAGCTTTGGTTCCGTTCGCAAACCCATTGGCCGATGAGAAGGTCGCAAAGAAGGTGCTCAAGAGTGTCAAGAAAGGTAAATCAATTCGCCCTTTTCTTTCTCCAATTGTTGTGCAGTCCTCATTGTGGACGCATTTTTGCGATGAAAAATACTGACTGTCGTTCGTAGCTGCCAAAAACAAGACTCTCAAGCGTGGTGTTAAGGAAGTCGTCAAAGCTCTACGCAAATCTCCTCAAGGTGCCAGCAATACCGTTTTCCCAGGTGTCGTCATCCTTGCTGCTGACATTTCGCCAATGGATGTCATTTCCCACATTCCAATCTTGTGCGAAGACCACAACGTGCCATACATCTTCGTTACCAGCAGAGCCGAATTGGGAGCAGCAGGTAACACAAAGAGACCTACAAGTGTGGTAATGGTCACAGAGGCGAGATCGGGCGCAAAGAAGGCCGAGAAGATCGAGGGCGAGGAAGAGTTCAAGGAAGTCTACAAGGATTTGGTCAAGGTTGTGGAGAAGGAAGGCAGGAATGTTAGAGTCTAAAAAGAATGGTGTTGGAGAAAAACAAAAACTTTCTACTTATGGGTTGGCTACAGATACACTTTTCGGCTGTATCATATTAAGAGCATGTCTTACCGTGCTTGGACATTACAATGGCGTTTGTGAGTATGGATAGGGCTAGGAATAAAGAAAACGTTCAATTTTAATTCATCCTTTGTGTAGAATATATGCATGAAGAAATTTGGGTGCTATGATCTGTTTATTTTGCTAAAGTCCCGCAGCTTCATATTATCCACAGTACGTACTAATGTGCGATACTCAGCGCGCTCGAAACCCTCCAATTTAATTCTCTATCTCCGTCCTTGCTCTCGATCAGTTACCCGTGGGTGGCGAGAGAACGTCGGGTTCTTCTGCTGTATAGTCTGCCTTGGTAGTTTTATCCTCGTCTGACGAACTTGGACTGACACCATCATAGCCACGGTTTTCTGAGCCAGCCACGCTACCATCATTCCAATCTCCCAATGATAATCGTCCGACAGCTTGAGCTACCGCGGGTTCCATCACTTCGTCTGCATCTGTCTTCTCTGCCCCCTCATGCGCATTTGCCTCAGCCTCTTGCTTTTCGTTCTCAACACTTTCTCCCTTTGCAAGCAATCTTGTTGAGGATCCTTCGATCATCTGTGTATAGTTCTCTCCTTGTGATGATGATGGGTATTCTGCACTTTTTCTCAACATTGCACCCTTGTTGTTATGCGCTTCCTCGCTTTGCAATTCCTCCCAATCTCCATAACTACGATCAATTTCCGCCTCGGCTTGTCTCAGGTCCTCTGTCCATCCTTGTACCTTCTCAGTCTCTATTTCTACCGCGTCAAGGAATATTCCTACCGCATCCATTTTCGAAGCTATTGGTGTATCACTGTCTAGCTTTTCCAACAGGTTCTCCTTTATCTTCACAGAATGCTGAAGTTCTTCCAAAAGTTGTGTGTCTCTTCTTGGTAGATCTAAAAGTGTCTGTTCAGCTAAGCTTCGATTTTCTTGCTGTTTTCTTTCATGCATTGCTCCCAGTTCTGCACCGTCCAAAATTGCCAATCTCTCTCCTAGGTCAGCCAAATCAATATGAATATAGGGTCGATTATTACTAGTGATATGACCAGAATTGGTGTCTCCCGTGTCTTCTTTCTTGGTGATATCAGCCTTGGTGCCTGGAAGTGTGTTTACATCGCAGCCAAGCCCTCCAAACCAAGAAGCAGACTCATTTTTCTCGGCCTTAGCTCCCGGAAGAGACGAAAGAGGTGTTGTTACGCCAGGTTCAATGGCATTTGGTGTATCAAGCGACTTTCTTGCAGAATACCAGAATCTAGAATCTCCTAATTCATAGGGAACGTTGTCATGACCAACTGGACGTGGTTCTCGGCCCCAATACCATGTTGTAGATTTGCCTGGTACCACTGGAGTGGTATCTTCCCAGTCAGTAGCAAACATGTTTGTCTTGACTCGAGGTGCGATATTCTCATTAGTCCGATCATTATAAGGCAGACCTGGAAGTACTTGTTGTGCCGTATCCTGTCCCACAGGAGGAATTTCAACTCTTGTTTGAGAAGCAGCTTCTGAGCCTGTAGTAGCATAGCAATCAGGGAGTCCTTGAGAAGAAACATCCTGATGATTGGAAATTACGTTTATAAGTATTCGAGGACCAGGATGCTGATCAGACGTATCTTGTTCAATTGGAAGGCTTTTCGGCTTTAAGTGAGGAGCAGTTTCTTGGACAGCAGCGACCTGACATCGTCGCGAAATGCCATCTAAAAAAAGACCTGCACTCAGTCGAATTTTCTCTGCTGCCACCTTCGAAATTGTTGGATCTTGCGTTGGATAAACCCATTCTAGTTTGCCAGGCTGAGGCCAGAATACCAATCTTTCTGGTTCTCCATCTGTGACGCCTGCATCTCGCAACAAATTGACATATTGTAGACTATAGTCGGGATTTTGTCCAGCCTCTATCAACTTCATCGCAATCTTCGACTTTGCCTCCCGGAGATTTGTCGCCAACCTCTCCATAGCCCCTGTTGCCCAAATAGTTTCCAGGTGTCCCCAACCGTCTCCATGCAAAACCCACTTCTTGGATGTACCCCAGCGCCGATCGAATTTAAGTTGCTCTTCAGCGACTCGCAACCAATAGTTCAACACTCCCGCAAATTTCTTTACTTTTTCGATCCACTCCTTTGCTGTGATCTGTTGAGCATGGAGTTGGTCATCTTGCACGTAGACACTTCGTCCCGGTTCTGTTTTCATTAGTCCATCAACCTCCTTCGAGACATCCATACACATATCCACGAAGAATTTCCGCGTTGAAGATGATCCATATGTAATCAACAACCATCTCAAAGCTGTTGAAGAAGTTACCGTCTGGTATTCTAGCACTTTACCAAGTTGATATCCTTCCTGCTGACCAAAAATAGTAGTGATGTGGCTAGCAACGCTTAGTGAAGAAATGAGACCACGCTCCAGTGCTTTATCAACATTGTTTTTGAACTCTGGATAATCTGTATTGAGAAATAGCCTTTCGATAAATATATGGTTGAGCCATGACATGTTGAGGGACTCTCCTTCGACTGGACCTGTCAAAAATGTTACGAAAAGGGTTTAGAGACAGGGTTAAGTGCTTACCGAGAGTCGAAAAGGAGTTCTGATCAGTGGTGAAATTGTTTTCCTCCATACCTACCAAGTTTCTAGAAAAAAGGTTGTATGGTTTGTATGGATAAGCTAAAAAGAACAAGATCTTGAAAGAGATTTGAAATGTGTTTTGTAAAGTGCAGGAATGGTGTTGGCACAAAGAGAGAGTGGTTTAAATACTGCGATCAGATTAATGAATTTTTCCGGCACACGTAACTGTGATTGTTTAAGTTCAAGCTCTTACAACATAATTGCAATCATAGACTGTGTTAAAGTTGTGAATAATAATTAATTGTTTCGCTTGATGCAAACTTTTTCTTGAGTGAATGTTCGCTATCTTCAAAAAATTCTTTAATGTCTGACAACATGTTTTTGGTGCTTCAATTTCTTTGAAGGAATTAAACACCTTTCTTCCAACAGCTATCTTGTACCTTATCGCTTTTGATTTTCATACCCCCCTTAAACAAGCCTCACAGTTTGCTTTCCCCTTCTTAGCCTCATCCGAGAGTTTCTTTACGAGAAAGTGGAGGCCACGATGTGATATCTACAAATACCGACTAGCAACTACGCCTCTAAAGCCAATTGGACAACGAAACAAGTACTGACTTCCAACTCTACAAGTATGACGAAAACCAAGATCATATGCCGCAATATCTTCCACTAAGCCTGGGGGGCTTTCGGATCCAGCAGCAGGAAGCTGAGGAGAATTTTGCGAAGGAAAGCTCTTGTTGTTGGAGGTAGCGGTGTCAGGATCATCTTTGGCAAGCGTCATGGTTGTAGTCGATTAGGAGTCTTATTTGGCGAGATTTATCTAGGCGTCTGAATGCGTCTGAATGCGTCTGAATGTATCTGAACACTCCGCAACAAGAGAGGAGGGACGCAAGAACAAGAAGTACAGAGGTAGTTAAGCAGACCGACAGATACTAATCGAAAGATTCGTACGAAGTAAGGCACGGATATTGAAACGACGTGATGCTGGTGAGCGAGTGAGTGAGGAATTGCTGAGATGTAGATCCAAAAATATTATTAGATGTATCTAAGTTATGCGCTGTTAATATATGGTATATTGTATATGATGTAGAGAAGAAAGAAAAAGACGAGGAAGAGAGGAAGAGAGAAAGAGAGAAAGAGAGGAAGAGAGGAAGAGAGGAAGAGAGGAAGAGAGGAAGAGATGGGCATTTAAACAAATGGATATACATAGTTCTTTCATTTTTCTATGCCGATGAATAATAGGATTCTCTGGACGAAGCAGGTGCGGGTGTGAAAATATGCATGAAAGGAGACGTAAGGTAAGAATGCATCTAGGTGGCATGTTCTTTCCTCATATACTTCTCATATAATTTAATTGAGGATGGGTGTTCAGTAGAGTGGATTGAGGTCCATGAAAAGATATTTCTCTGCTTGTATCTATTTAACTTATTCAAATTCGTCGAAATAACGAGTCCTTATAGATTACTAAATCCGTTCACAATACATAATTGACCTCAAACATGAGAACCACATCAAGTTTTCTGGTTCAGACTATTGAGCACCCCAATTGAGAAAGCATGTACAGTTATTATTCTCCATTGACTATATTTTGAGGGGTATTTTAACATTGACGCCTGTTGTGCTCATCCTATATTCCTCAAGCTCCTGCTGCCCTCGCTCTAATTTTCCTCGATTTTTCAAACCCTTTCATGCTACGTCTCGGCCTAGCTTTAGTTTTCGTCTGCGGCTTAGCATTGAGCATCCATGCATTCATAGGTCTTCTAGCAGCGATAAATTTTCCCTCAGGAGTAAACACTTCTACTGATGGCCATACTTTTTCGTCCGCTGCTTTCTCCTCATCTCCCCATCCCCAGGTTGTATCGTTCACAGTATCATTTTTGGCTGCATCTGTCTTCATGAGACGCCTTTTGCTAACCTGGGCGACTAGCTCAACCCACCCACACCCCTCGATCAAAATATCCGTAGAAAGAATTTGAAACGGGAGTTCATCCACTTTACCTCTATCAGTCAATACGGTGGTACTTGACTTCAAACGCGCCTTCGTGACATCCCATTTTAAAGGGAAAATACCAGCCGAAGCGATCTTCTCTTCACTTCCAGCAACTGTAATGTTGTCAATAAATGGCTCTCTACCTTTACTTTGCATAAGAATGGCCTTCTCAGTAGATGTTAGATGAGCATCAGGTTTTATTGATGTGAAAGCATAAGCCATCATAATAATATCTGGATCTGTAGGTGTGATCCGAATGAGACCACCGCCTAGTACTAATGACTGGCCAGGCTTCATCACTTTTTGTTCTGGTTTTATCCGAGATTTCATTACTAAAGAATTTTGATACTCTGGCTGAACATGAAGCTCAAGTTCACCTCGTGATATTCCGGGAAGATCGATCAGTTCTCCTTTTCCGTTGCCAAACGGAACTCGAATTGGTGATGCGGTAGTGCCAGGAAGGGATGACACGAGTGGCATTGAAGGATACGCTGTTTCCTGTTGTGCCGGGGGAAGAAGTGACATTCTATCATTCGATTCGACATCGGGCAGTTCATTCTCTGGCAATTCCTCGCCCGCCTTTTCCGAGTCCACCCCCATCGCTTTGAAGCTCCCCATAGGCAAGGCACCCTCACGCGTAATATTGTTATCAAGATTTGCATCTATCGACGGAGATTCTTCGATAGTAGTCTGCTTCTTCTCTCCTATATCTTCTAGGGCGCCCACTGGAAGAGGTTGTCCAACAATCACCTCATTCCCTCCCCTCCCCTTCGGAAAGATCTCATGGAAAAGCCGACTCTTTCCCACATTAACCTTCCCGACCATCCAATTGCCCCCTCCCCTTTCAAAAACGTCCTCCTTCAACTTCTTTGTCCACCATCCTCTTTCCGCACTAACACATCTAACATTTCCCAAGCGAACCCCTTTCCCTGCCCTCCCTAAAGCATCCCTCAATACACTCGTCAAATACGGCATCATCCCATCAACCAGCGTTTTCGTTGGAGCTAAAAGATCAGACCGGGTAATAACAAAATCGACTTCCGTCTTCCTATCACCGTAGAATTTCCCTGTTCTCGAACGACGATTGTGGGATCGCTGAGGCGTCAGATTTAATGTTTTAGTCAGAGCGGGTATGAAAGACATAGGAAAGTCAGCGGCATCTATGACGTGGTATATATGATTGTATTTGTAAGGAGATTCGTCGATCGTTTGTTGAAGCGCCCGTACGGAAGGATGATAAATCGAAACACCCGTTTGGTGATTTTTGAGATTGTGACAACGATCGCATACTGGCTGTTCTATGGATGTAGTTATGGGCGAAGGTTTTTCCATTCCCAAAGTCTCGAGAATCGTACTATCGACGTTTTCCAGGGCCTTTTGAACTATCTCATCTTCTGCCGTGGCTTTCGTATTTTTCGCCGAGTGTGAAGTTCCCAGAAAGTCCTTGACTGATCTCCTTGTCAACGTATAATAACCCGCTTCATCTTCAACAGTGGTCTGTGATAATGCACCGCATCCGGCGCATTGTGAAGGTAGTCTTGCTACAGCTTGTCCTGAAGCAATAGAAGAAGATTCCGGAGTATCTTGGTCCTGGGATTGAGCTTGCGACTGGACATATCTTCGCTGTATCCTAACACTCTTTCGCGGTTGATTATGTACCAGCTTCGGGGATTGCAGATTTCGCGCAAGTAAAGGACAAAGAAAAGTAGGTATCTCAGCAACTGCGCATTCCGTCTGCTTTGAGAATCTCAGGGCAAGTCTTCCATAATTAGAGAGTGGCATTTCAATTATTGAACGGCGCATTGCAATAAAATCAATCGTGGATTCGCTGGATGTTCATCCCACCAAAAAATAAATTTAGTCGGAGGCCGGAACTTTTTATCGACAGGGGATCAAAATCCTAGTCTCAAAACCTCAGAAATATATTCACAAGTCAAGCTTCCTCCGAACCTCACCCCACGATCTCAAACAGTATATTTCATTTATTGTATTGGCCTTCACATATTAAAGATGGTTAACTTACTAAAACGGATGGCCAAGCTTAACTCTGTAAGTAATCGTACACTTCTCTCGCAATGGTCGCAGATGCTAACAGAATTCGCAATATAGAAGGTAAAGATTTCCCCAGAAATGGCATTCATTATTTGAAGATTCGAAATTGACTTTCCTACTTCTGCGCAGTTACTCGGCATAAGATTAGGACCTGGCGCAGCGATTCTCCCACCAGAAGTTACCAGGATACACATGGACTTTGCTGCTGGACTGAATGGACATCTGGGGCCAAGGTACATATTCCCTTCCCCTCCATCTACTTCCTATCTACGTACCTTCTTTATCCCCACTCCTTCACCCCCCTCTCCCTAGATATCAACCCCAGAAGCTAACCCTCATTCTCCCCAGAAAATTCTGGCGCAACTGCCTCCCCCGCCTCAAATACCACAACCCCGCTGTTCCCATGACCGTCAACCGCAGCAATGACACCTCCCTCCCCGCAACCCTAACCATCCACTTCACCGACGCCTCCCACGCCTCCTCTCCACCCCCCATCAACAGCACCGCCTCCAATCCCGCTGCAACTTCTACCCCAGCCGCCCCCACAGCCTACACTAAAACCATCGAATGCAAGCACCGCGACGACAACGCCATCCTCTTTGATCTGATGGAACTGACAAAGGCCAAGAAAGTTTTACCCACCGCAGAAGAGAAACAAAAGTTGAAGGATTTGGCGGCGATGAAATTGAAGAGTCAACAGGATTCGTTATTGAGTGCGGCTGTTAACGAAAAGATTCGGGCTGAGAAGGCGATTTTGGATCAGGCGAGAGGTGAGGTGGCTGCTGCTTCTGCCGATAATTAGAGAAGGGGGCGAGATAACGACGAGAGAGGGTTACGAGGTGTAGAGAAAATGGGGGAATTACGAGAAGGAATGGACATGGGTGTAGAATATGTTGTATATATACCAGGCGTTGAGGAGGAATACTCACATGATGGGGAAAATGAAAATCAAAATGACTAGAAACAAGTACATCAAGGTATTTGATACATGACTGTTCACGGGAAAGTATGGTCATAGTAATAGTCACGCAAATGAGGGACGACAGAAGTGATATATGAATGATCATAAACGAAGAGATAGTATCTCGTCTCATCTAATTTTGATGAATGACTCTCCTTCTCATGTAAAAGGCATGCAATCTTTGCCGGGGTCCAAGTTCAGTCCAATTCCAAGACTCATGCAAATACCTACTCAATTGTCCAGTTCCTAAACGGCAATCGAGTTACCAACGCCATTGCCGACACCAACACCGTTAGGGCTCCATTGAATACAAAATAAAGACGCCCATCCCCACCAAACATTACCACCACTGGTACTTTATCTAAAATGCCTCCCTTCTCTTTCTACTCTGATCATTTCCCCACCAACACAAACCACTCACTCCAACATCCATCCCTCACTACTTCAATCCAAATCCTTCACTCTCATGGACCGCTCTCCAAAGTCTCCCCTCCAATTTTTCCCTCGTCGCATACCTCCACAAACTCAACGCATTGAAGCACGTCCTTGCCACCGGATATCTCTCACTGTCATCTCCCAAACAATTCAATTTAATAACCAAACTAGCTGCACCCATTGCCGGAATACAAGAACTGCCTGTAATGAAGCTCAAAAGTTTTCTCTGATCCTTTGGATCCGCTTTTTGAAAAGATTCCCAAAACCATTGAATGACTGGTTCGCGCTCTGCTGCATCTTTTGCCCCCCAATTTTCACACACTGAGACGGCGCGGAGAGAAGATATGTCTAGGGGCTCATCGGAGCCTCTAATGAGGAGTTCAATTTCTTCGGGTCGGAAAAGTGATAATGCGTTTCCTCCACAAACGGTAAAGAACCCACGCTTGAAGGGCTCAAATTGTCGAGCTACGGCATTGTCTAAAAGATATCGCACGTAAAGATCCACAAATTCTCTTCGATTGGAGTTTGTAACTGGTTTTTTGTCGCCGTCAGGACAGAGAGGTATTTGAACTGTTTGTCCATAGCGATCAACGTCTGCTACGAAATCGCGACAAAACGTTTCCTCAACATCACCGTCAAATTCGAGGAGTTGTCTCAGTCCATGAGCCAGAGCCGGTCGAAATTCGGCTAAATCTTCGAGAGAATATGTCATAGAAGGTTTCGCATGTGATGTTGCACCGGGCGCTGCAGCTGGGGCAGCGGCGAGCAATTTTCGGAAAGCGAAAGGAGGCAGCGCCACATCGAGAATAGTGGAATTATAGATAGCCAACCCAAGTACAGCCCCGACAAGAAAATATTGGTCGGTCGTTTCAAAGCTATTAGGATTAAAGTAGCAGAAATGAGAGTCCTCATCGTATGAGAACATGCCTGCTTATTGTTAGTTTGCTCTCTGAATCGCATCGGAGAAGATACACACCATGATCAGGGTTAAAAACTTCTCTCACAAGAAGAAGGAACCATTCTTTTCTCAAGCCACCAGCATCAATACCCTCTTCGCCCTTAAATTCTATCTTCAAACTCTTTTTGATCTCCTCACCACCAGTCCCCACAACCTCACTAACCCCTTTCAAGCTATCCTCCACCAAACACTCTCGTCTGACTTTCAAAAGAAGATTTTGACTGACGACTTTACGTGTCATGATGCTATTAAAGAACGCCTCTCTCGCCTTTACTTCCATTTGACGACGAGCATCATGCTCCATGATTTGGATTTTTGCCCAAATGCTGAGAAAGAATGGATATTGACAAAAAGCAAACTTGCTACGCTTGTTTTCCCAAGCCTCAAAATCAGCAACAAGATCGGAATAATCGAGCAAGGTATTGTAAAAGTGACTTGTCGGTAGCATCTGTCCATGTGCGGCCAGAGCTCTAATCGGAGTTCCAATACTAGGTTCCGTACTTTTTGGCAGGTACTCGGCTGGCGATTGAACGCTACTGATTAACTTGCCTTTTCTATGTAACCCACTATTATTGGCTGAGAAAAGAAGTGCCATCACCCTAGCAGCCGCCCTGATCTGCCAATCATCACTATATACAACGGCCTTCTGTTTCGTATCCTTTTTCTTATTAGTACTCTGCCCAGCTTGAAGAGCCGCGTGGAAAGCTGCAGCATTATTATGAGATTCTCTAGAACTCATATGAGGAACTAAGCCAGAAGTAAGGTCAGGTCGATCGGCCTCGCGAGGTTTCCCATGCTGTCTGGTAAGCCTATAAGTGACAAAGCTGCCGACCAATTCTGTGGTACGTTGGAAGTGACCCTCTGGATATCTAGCAAACCACGAAACTATATGATGATGACATTCATTTGGAGTATTGGAAAGTAGTCCCACAATACGTTTGATGATTCCTGAGTGTTGGCCCGACGCTCCTTTTGTAGCATTTGGCGGTTGTTTAGAAGATGGAGGCTGACCTCTAGTTTTAGTCACATTGAGATCATTAGCTTCGGGTCTCTGGTCATTCGATGGCGCTCTCGGTCCTGAACTTCTTGGGGTGGTACCATGTCCAGGGTATAGAAGAGGGTTGGCTAGGATGATCAAGAGAAATCGGAGATTATCAGGCTCTTCCAGAGGACGTCCGGGGCGTTTCAATAGACCCTCTGTAGCCTTCAATAAAGTTCTCTGAAGATGCAACTGAGCCTCTGTAATTGTATCCTCAATGTCGGCAAGCTCACTATCAGTGGGCGCTTGCACGACCGGACTAGATCGACGTGATATCAATTCTTCCAGTCTGCGATGCCAAATTCTTCCCGGGTTCAATACGATATGATACCATTCATTAAGATCAGGCCAGTCGATACGAGGCGATTTGACTGTAGTAAGATCGCAATGAGAATTCGTACGTATCGTGTCTCCAGGTCGTTGGGTGCGATTTTTTTCAGGGGTTTCTTTCTGATTTCCAGTCCACCAAGAACCATTCTCTGCAATGTCTCCCAACATTAACATTCGGGGATCAAGTTCTTCCAAGGGAGTCTCTGACTGCGGGTCATTTTCGTCTGGAATAGTGGCCATGAAATTCTTCAGACCACTCTGACTTCCTGCCCTAGGGTTGGGATGCTGTCGCGTAGTACTAAATGAGGTATTGATACAATCAAACTGGCTAAAAGATGCTATAATATATTCTTCCAAGGGTCTAAAGAGGTTTCTGATGACATTGTCTTGTCTTCCGTGAACTGGCTCGTCGAATTTTCCTGGCGGGTTTGGAGGACTTCTACTTGGCGGTTGACTAGCCAGCTGTTTGGAGTGAGTACCAGAGCCCATTCGATCACGTTTTTCCATATGAGCGCCAAGGAAACTGCCAGGGGATGAAGTTGAGTATGGCATCGAACGTGAACCTGGCCGTCTGTGAGCGTCTATGCTTGGGCGATCTCCAGAACCGTTTCCGCGTCCAGGAGGAGGGGGTCTAATGGGAAGTGCTTGGGAGCCAGGTTGGTTGAAATGTCTGGGATACTGATATTCTTGTGGGGATTCCGTAGTTTCGCATGTAGGAGATTTTGGCGAACTTGACAGTGTATTAGAGGCATCGGTTTCTTCATGCTTTAGTCGATTGATTAGGTAGGTAGTTATGCATCGTTCCGCAATTCTTCGAGTTTTCTCGACAGATAATGGCGCCACTATAAAGGTCAGATGTGAGATCTACAATGGATCGTCCCGCTCGTAGCATACCTCTAGACAATTGAGGTTTACTCAGCCCAGAGTAAGTCATAGACTTACCACCCCCTGCCGCTTTGAGCCCATCATTCTGAGCCGGAGTGTATGCCTGAAGATCGTTCACTGTCATACAAACTTTGCATCGAAACGTATGAAGCTCTTTCGGCCAACTCACGCTCGAATTGCAAGTCATACACTTTCCCGTCAAGAAATCCTTTTCTGGCACCCTCGAAGACCTAGACCCTGTATTCTTTTCTGGTGATATATCGTCGTCATCGAAAAACCCAATTCCAGGAGGTGTCGGCGCGTTCACCTTCTTCTTGCTATTGAACAGCGACGGAAAAGGATGGCTCATAGATCTCCCATGGCTCGAAGTCGGTTTTGAGGAATTCGAACCTGAGGGACCTGGCCGACCAGCCGTGGTCAATGTCGGAATACCATAAGCATTATCCAAGATATCTGCCTCCGTAATCTTTGCTCTCCCTCTCACTTTCGTCGGCGAATCAGGTGCTGGTCCAACGGTAGCAATGCTCGAGCCAGAATCGATCCGTGCGCTCGAAGAAGTAAGTAGGCGACTAGACCAAGGTGCCATTTTATTATTTTCAAACACTGTCTGCGGAGTGCAGGCGTTCTAGTTTGACCATCAGGTCCTCCAAAAGTATTTTGCGAAATCAATTGTAAATGTTGTGCGAGGGCGGTAGTTCACTTCCTTTCTCGTGTAGCATAACCTTAAGCAAGCTATCTTTTGTTTTCGTAATCGAGAGTCCGTCCGTCTGTTCGTGCTTGAACTTTAGGGGCAAATGGTCTCGGGCTCTTTCCTAAAAGTCTCTTGATGAAATTAACATCTAAAATTACGAGTATGAACGTTGCATTAGATTTTGACCGTCGTCCCAAATCTCCAAAGGGGGATTCTCTCTCTCGACAAACATGGATGGGTTATTTACCGTTATCGTATAAATTTATATTGTTAATCTTGCAGGTTTATCTCAGTACATATTGGGATGCTGTGGGCTTAGGTGGTTTTCCCCACAAGAAATGCCTGGCTCCCTGGATTTTGATGTACGACCTAGTAGTAGTGGTGGCAGTAGTAGTCTAGTAGTGGTTTATGCATAATAGGAATGGTTTGAAAGCGGAAGCGTGATTCCTTTGCCAAGAAGGGAGAAAATCTTCCCTGGCTGAGAAGAAGAGATGGAGGAAGAATGAATACGAGACATGTTGAAACGACCTCGGAGTTTATCAAAAAAGAAGTTAGGATTTGAAGGGTGTGGTGTTACATTACATGTTCGTGATGAGATTTTTAAATTTGTTATGAAATATATATGGGGAAGGAAAGAATGTATGTGTAGGGAAACAATATAACCATTTCTTGGCGTCTCGAAAGTGCGAAATTGTGTCGAAAATTCATCCCATGTATTCACGTTTTCATTGGTCACAGAACAAGATATCCAGAAATCCATGATACTTTCACATAGTAGAAGATTCGTAAATTCATAAAAGCTTTGGGTATGATGGGAAAGCTATGCATTTTTGCATTAACTACCAGTGCGCCATGAGGCCATAAAATAATCCATCCATCCCATTGCCCAAGCAAGCAACAACACGCAACAAACCCCTGATTACATCTATCTGTATCTTTGCAACTTGAGGGTGTTGTGCTTCTTCCAGGTCTTTCTGCGGCCAGCGGTGGTCTTGTTGAATCCGTGACCCTTTCCGAGACCACGGGACTTCTTTCCGGTGGCGGTCAATCCACGAGATTCTCTGTGCTTGTGGACTGGGTTGACGATCCAGTTGATGCGGGGATCGCGGCGGATGGCCTTGTGTTGAGGGTCAACGAGGATGATCTCGAAGTATTTGTAGGTGGAGTCTTGGTTGATCCAGTAGGAGTTCAAGACTCTCAAGTTGGCGCAACGACGACCGACACGCTCCTCAGCGGTGGACTTGAGGGATCTTTGGTACTTGAGTTGGTTAACTCCCTGGTTGGTTGGCTTTCCTGTAGTGCGAAATTGAGGTTAGTAAATGCAAATTTCCCTCAGAAGCGCCTCTCCCTTCTGTCGAATATGGGATCGAACATACCGTAGGTGGCACCCTTTGGAACTGGGCGCTTGCGGCCACCACGACGAACACGGACACGGTAGATAACGTATCCTTGCTTGGCCTTGTAACCGAGACGGCGGGCCTTGTCTGGGCGGGATGGACGAGAAGCACGGTGAACGACGTTCAATTGTCGGAGCTATATTATGCACTCTCAGCTAAGTTCAACGAGTGTATAGCAGAGACATCAAAGATGTCCACAATATTCCAATTTGCTTGTCCAAAGACCAAATTTTCGAATAATTGAAGTCGATCGAGATCGTCTCTTGGGGTCGTTTTTATCTTACCTCCCAGCATCGGACACGGAGAAGGAATCGAAGCACATCAGATTGCTTCTTCTTCTGAATTTCCTCGAGATATTTAAGAGCACCCATCTGTTTGGGGAAAATGGACGTTAGCAAACTTCCATGTAAGAACCATCAAAGTCGAATTTGTGGTAGAGCTGCGAAGAAAATTTGAAGAAACGCAATTCCGATTTGATCTGGATTCTGGATTCAAACGAACTCGATTTACTAACCTTGATTGATTTTGGGAGTTGTCGGCGGCGTCGATTGTCGTGTTGTCTAGAAGGAAAAAGTTCTTGAGAATCAATTTTGTAAAAATCAATGTGCGATTTTTTAGCGCGTTCGGGTAAATTTTCTATTGAGCCTGAGGCAGCATGGCAGGATATCAAAATCTTCTCCACTTCATTATCCACCAGCCACCCCCTCCAAAGTCCAGTAGGGCGAAAGAAGCGTGATGCCAAAAATACTCAATTTACTCAACTTACTCAACTTAAAATCCAATATCAAGTCAGACAATCATTATCTCGAACTGAAAATCTTACAGGTATATTTGGAAGCTTCTGACTTATTATATTACAACACGTTGGTCAATTTTGGCATTCAAATTCGTCCTCATCTTATTGTTAGAATTATTGAAACACTAAATGACCATTTCCACAAACCATGTCTACCTACCTGCTATCTACCCAGCACACCCAAAGAGAGTCCAAAACAACACTACCAAATCCTCCCTCTTCACTCTCACGCACTCGGATAGATCACCCACACACCTCACAAGATTCCCTTCCATCTCTTCAACTCAGTTGCATGCATTCTACGTCCAAATCAACATACCTACCTCATCCTATCCTCCCTCAACCTCAGAAGGCATATCGTCCGAGTAAAATTCGCATACACTTCTTCATTGCCTTCCGGGATGACACCAGGCCCAAAATAGTATTCCCTACATCAGTCAAGTATTCCGCTCAATTCTCTTCTTTCACATTCATGTAATGCTCAGCAAAGTTCGCTAGGTCCACGAACAGGGTTCATTTTATAGCTGCTACAGTAAAGCATCTCAAGAATGATAAAATACAAGATAGTATGCATACGATAATACGGCTCCATGTCCTAACAGCCAAGATAGCAAAGTCTGAAAAGACATTAAGCAATTTCTATAACTCTCCCATCTCATTCCGTTCCTCGATCCCTCTCTAACTACCACTCAACTCCTGCTCTCAAAAGCCTTGAGTAACTTCTTATGAGCCCTCTCATGTTTCTTTGCCTCCTTGCCCCACCCAGAACTACCTTCCCCCTCAACAACTGGGTAGAATTTCTTCGAAGCTTCAAGTGCATTTGTCTCCAAGATCTCCGGATCTGAAGCATTCAGAATACACTCGAATTTATTCAGCCCAACAATTTTTCCCAGTTCAAGCATCTTAGCAATCTCTTCATCCTCCTTGCTCCATTCGTTACTAAACAGCCCTGCAAACTCCTTTGCGATATCCTTCTTTGCCAGCTTATCGAAGTGGGAGTTTAACTCCAACGCTCGTGTAATCATGTTTTGACCTCTTCTGTGATTCAATGAGAAATCATAAGAGTCACTTCTGAACGGCGCCGACAAAGAATAAGCAGCATGAAAGCCTTCCAGGAACTCCATATTTTCAACCGAACTAGAAAAGTCAGTAGACAGTTTCATTCTCTTAGCCAGTAAATTTATACTAACTCCTCTCTCTCCAATTCTGCCGCCGATTCCTTGAAGTCCTTCACATCTCTCTCCACGGACCCAATAAATTTCTTCATAAACTGCGCTTTCGCTCTCTCAGCACTTTTCTTTTTCCTCCTCTCAAGATTATCGAGCTCCAGAAATTCACTTCGTCAAATCAAGTTAGTACACACTCTGCAGCCAAATAAGCATCAAAAACTCCACATACTTGCTAGCCTCTTGTCCCGAGTCCTCATCCTCATCGTTCTCATCATCATCATCCTTCTCCCTCTCTCCCAATTCCCTCTCACCAATCCTAGCAGGCTCCGACATTCTTTCCCTTTTCTTCTCCCACTTTTTCTCTTTCCCACCTCTCTTCAAAACCTTCTTATCAAACTGATCCGCAACACCACTAGAGTCCTCCTCCTGATCCGAAACATCCATGTCATTTCTGTACGAACCATTCTTGCGAGTTCTAGACCTCGAATTCGGCAAGTCGCCTGTAAACGCAACAAAGTTTCAAGTTAGATTCTATATTCTCGACATGCGCAAATCGGGATGACAGAATAACAGACAAAAAGCATGAAGGAATCAAATAATCCACTTACCTTCAGACTTGCGTTTTAGTTTGCGCACCATCGTGGTAATATCTATATGCGACGGAAGTTCGATCGCATGTAGACGAACCCAAGTTACAAGAGATCCAATCAAGATATTGAAACGAAAAACAGATTTGGAAAAGAGACGATCGGTATCTAAGAAGTATTCAAGCATACATCAAGCCGCTCTGAATATGAAATTCCGAGATGAATTTGAGGTCAAAGTCGAAGTTGAAGGTGAAAGAGAAAGAGAAAGAAAGTGGGCCCATCATCTGCTTCCTCCCCGCTTGCGACACTTCCACATCACTTCCTTCCAAAAGTAACAGAAAAGTCTGCAGAAGGAAGGATCTCTTAAGAGAAAGTTCTTTCGTTTACTTAAACAAAAATTAACCTGCACATATCATAAAAAACCACAATCAGCATCTTAAAATCAAAGCAGCAAAACCTTGCCGCCCTTTGTTAGATGCAGGAGAAAAAACCCCACGAAGAGGGATTTTTTAGATGGCCCGGTGTGACACCCCCAAACTCTACACCATGGGGTGCCGGTATGCCCTACTCTTTCGCTTTGGCCTGTTTGTCGACGAGAAGAGATGCATACTTGGGTTTATATAGGAGAGAGGCTGTAATTTTGAGGAATGGACCACAGGATTATTGATGCCTGCTCATGTGTTTTGGTGCAACCTACCCATCTATGTTGTCATCACAAGTATACGTATCATATCACATCACAATCCAAAATAAACAACCCAGTGTATGAATTCCATTCTTGCTACCGATTCCCTTATCCACATCCCTAATGTCTGTAAACATGCATCGAAACGCTTCCATTCCATCAACGATTTGATTCCCCGCCGCCTTGAATCGTAAAAGAACAAAAATGACACAAAAAGGTAACAAATCATGCCAGAAAAAGAATCAAAAACCACAAAGCAATGAAAAAAAAAAACATGCATCCATCCATTGTCCTTTGCAAATTTACCCAATTTCTTTTTTCCCCACTTGACACCGCCGTATTTTGAAAGATCTATCTATCAATGGAGTTCTTGAAAATTGTTTTTTACTCGTTAAGTCGTGGTAAAGCGTCAGGGTCCCGAAGACGCAAAGGCGAAGTCCTCCTGACTGACTGTGGAACAAAAATGGTATCGACGAATTGAAGAAGTAGGAAAGTATGTCCAGTGTGTTGTGTACGAATCCGATGCCTGTCTCCGATTATGTAGTGTAAATCCAGAAGAATCCCTATTCCGAATGAAACCTTCTCAATTAACCTCTATGATCAAATTGAAATAAAACTGTTGTATCCCAGAAGACGTTATTCCAGTATGTCTTCATAGTATTTAGTATCTCCTAACCCATAAAAACAAAGTGCCGCCTGGGGCAACGCAATGTGAAAATGAAATAAACGAATGTGTAAATAGGTATGTTCATCTAGAACATGTAGAGAATTAGGAACAGGGCCGACGAGGAAGGGCATCTGCGGTATATTACAACAGAAAAATGTATCTAGTCTCCAGTTCTGTAGGAGTATGCCGATGATAACCCACCATCTGGAAATGAAAATGGAATTCAAGACCAGAGGCAAGGGTAATGATTGTTATGAACTTGCTTATGATTTGGCAGAGAAAAAGATCGACAACGTGCGTATGTAATAATCAAAACATAGATTTAACGAGTTCCCATGGACAGGCCCTGGAAAGCTCCAATCCAACCATCGGACTGACCAACGAGTCCAGTTTGTCGACCGTATTCGCTACCATCGTGAGTTGGGGTAGTGCCATGAGGAGAGGGGAATCGTCCGGGTGCTTGATAGTCTGCCGCGTTTGCGAATCCAGAGTATGGGTCAATCATTGAATTAGCATAAGCGCTCGTAGCACCGACATTTCTGGTAGAACCAAATGGAGAATATCCATAAGTATATCCTTGAGGCTGAAAGCCAGGAGCAGCTGCAGAACTTCTGTCCAGAGTTGGTTGGAACGGTTGTGCAAAGACGCCTTGATAACCTCGGCCTGCTTGCGTTGTGTTGTATGTTTGTGGCTGCTCGGCCTGTTGTGGTCGACGTTCACTTTGTGTAGTTCTGTTTACACCCACAGCTCCAGGTCCGATACCGCTTGGTGCCTGCAAGCCAAGTGCGGGACTTGCGAAAGAAGCAGGATTAATCGCAGACATCCAAATTCTTGTCTTGTAGACTTTGAACAAGTCCGTAACAAGGGAATTGAAGTTGATATAGGCATCGGCGAAGTAGTAAAAGGTAAGCTTCTTCCAATCCCTAAATTTGAATGTAAGCTTATGTCATCGGAATAGCTGGTATGATTGTTAGTTGACTTACATCTGAAATTCGGCATCTAGAATCTCCATGTGTAGACCATGCTCTTTCACCTTCTGTGTACAAACACGCTTGGCCTTTGCTTCATTTCCTTCCTTGTCACGCAAAGCTTGAATCTCATGGTTCTGAGCAAGGCGCTTGATGATCTTGGGCTTGATCTCTCCTGGGTTAGGTTCCTGCATGCCGTGCTGACTTGGTGGACCCATACCGCCTACAGCACTTCCCTGCATACTATTCGCAGCAGCCATTAAACCAGCACCGGTTCCATCAGTATTACCGACAGCACCCTGAGAGTACATCATGAGCCACTTGTAGTGCTCTTCGGCATAGTGCTCTTTGAGTTCCTTGGCAGTAGCCCAGTCCACGTTATCCTTAGCTACGGTACCTAAATCGGTTCCTCGATCAGCTTCAACAATCACGAGATCACCAGGTTTGACAGAGAGACCAGTGCCCTCTTGAACATAGAACACATCTGCGCGCGAGCATTTGAACAACACAATATAGAGTAGTTGATTGTGTCGAGGTTGTGGAACGCCATACATGCTTCGATGAGGTGATGCAGGGCGACCAGTTGAGTATTGATTGACATTTCCGTAAGGATATGCAGAAGGATTAAATGAGGAAGGGCCTGGTTGAGTAAGATTTCCGAAGTATGAAGCTGCTGCATTCAGTTAGTATAAGGATTTCAATTCATGTCTGCCTACAGCTCAAAGACACTTGAGGATTTGATGAATATTGCTTACCATGGTCATTAGAAGAGTAGCTATTGTTTTCATTATACCGACCCGCATTTGAAGACAGGCTCTCGTGGATAGATGCATCGAGTTGTGACAACGACTCACCAATCGCCGAGCTAACAGAACCTTGCCGAGCAGGTATATCAGCAAAAGAGTGGCGCCTGCTTTGCGGAATATCGGACAATCCGCCGAATCCGAGTGAGCTTTGCCAATAAGCCTTCTTGACATTCTCCAGCTTTCTGTTTTCGAGAGTGTACGGCGAGGCTCTCTGGGCGCCAGCAATACCATACTCGCTCATTCTTCGGCCTAGCATCGCTTTGGATGGATCTTGTAAATCGTTGAGCTCATCAAGTTCGTCGATTGCATAATCTGACTCTTCAGGTAGAGGTTCTTCCTGCAAGCCATAACCATTGCCAAGACCGAAAGGATTGGAGGTTGAAGATCGTGGTCGGAGGCGCAGGTTCTGATATTGTTGCTGTTGTCGCAACATTGCATTTTCTTTAGCTAACAATTCTATAGTTTTGGCTTCTTGAGATTGAATTTGGACACCATGGGAAGAACTGTTAGTACTCTCATCATCATCATCCTCGACTTCTTTAACCTTTCCAAGACCGCCCTCGGTCATTTCGCTCAACATGCTTGGCCGGGATGGTCGATGTTGCAACCCGGAATGTCCGATTCTATGTCCCCGACTGGAAGCCGCCGGAACAGCTGCTGGCGATGGGCCGGCACTTGTGTCTGGATCGAGCTGACCAACGGAGTACGATTGTGATCGGTAAGTCTTAGGAGTGGGATGGAGAGGGATTGCGAATGGGATGGGTTGATTCGCTGAGAGGTCTCGTTGACTCATCATTTCATTAGGAAAGTACCCATTGCCAGCCGAGCCCGGTGGATTCATAGAAGTTGGAGATGGTAATACTTCAGTCAGCCTAGAGGGTGGCTCTTTACGTGACTCGCTGTTCCAAATAGCACTGCCCCATGGGAATGTGCTCGCACTTGTATGTCCACGACCTGCTGCTGCTTGAACATGAGAGCCCCAGACGTTGGACTCGGTCGAGGGTGTACTAGGATGTGAAGCCGTTGGAGACATGCTGCTACTTGCGAATGAGCCCTTTCTTGGTTGGGTTCCAGATTGAGTTGTGTCATTTAACCAAGAGGCACGGCGTGCAGGTGGCTTTTGAGGTGGGTTGACTGGCTGTTGAATGTCCTGTCTGTCAGGTTCATCATCGGAGCTTGCCAAAGCTTCCGAGTCCGGAGTTGAGCGCCGCTCATTGAATTTACCAAGTAGGAGAGAAGGATTACTTGATGTCATGGATGAAGGATTGGATTGGTTGGCCTTGCCACCAGCTCCGATCTTATTATTGTTTGAACTCATGGTGGCTTACTAGAGACTATTAGTTCTCTGCAGAGGAAAAAGAAGAAAGCTGCTCTAAGTTGAGATCTAAAGTAAAGGAATGTATGCTATGTAAGACTTGTGCTACTGCAACTTGCAAAGGCTATCCTTAAATGTTCAAAGTTGGATACCGTATGCTCAAGTAAGCCGGAGAGTGAGCGAGTGAATCATGTTAAAAAAGAGGGGTTATCACCACACAAAGAAAGCCACTAGAAAGAATCCCAGCAGCTTCTCATGCAGTCAATCTAGAATTGAATATGCGCAATAGATCGTAACCAAAGCAAAAGACTAACAGACAGATTGAGGGATGAAAGCAAAATTTAATGCTAAAAACTTACCAAACCAATAAAGAGTCTCGTCTAGAATTATAGTTGGGGTTTTATCGAAGTAGTTTTTGAAAATGACCAAACTACTTGATAGAGTCGGCTTGGCAAAAGGGGGGGGAGGAGGGGGTTAAGTCGACAGTAAGCGAATTTGTAGGATTGACCAAGAATAGGAAACCGGTCTGCTAGAAAACAGGGCGTGGATGTCTAGGTGTAAGAGCGGAAAGAGACTCAAGTTTAAATGCGAATGTGAGTGAATTCTAGTGTGCCTCGCAAGGAGGAGAAGCGGACCGACTTTCGATACTGGCGCACAAGAAACGAATAACTAATACTCTGTGATACTCTTGTCAGTAGATAATAAGAAAAGCATGGAGAATAAAAAAAGAGAGTTGATTCTGGAAGTATTCAAGTTCGTGGCAATCGACAGAACCGAAAAACGTGTCAAGATCAGGCAGTATAATGTGACGAGGAATATAAAAAACACGAGGCAGAATTTCATCTGTTCTGCACCGCATATTGACTGTTCAAGCTCGGTTGCGTTGATAGCCGGCGAGTGAATTAGATGATTCTGCCTAGGTAGGTTCCTTATTTGGCCGAGAGAGATATATGAATATTGTCCTGAGATCCAACCTCAAGAACGTTCTTCCGACGTCGCAATATGGTTGTGGTACATCAGGCAAGTGCCTCTTCAAATTCAGAATATCGAATGCCACAAGAAACAATATTCCTAGAATCTGAAATTTGATTGCGCCAATCCTGAACAATTGTTGTCGTCGAATCCACACGACGATCTGACCATTCGGAAGTCAGAAGTACCCAGTCGGATACTTCTGTTTCAATGTAGAAAAGTATAAACTCACCGGATGTGAGATGAACCCAAAGAACCCAAGCTTCAAAATACAATTATTATCTGTTTATCTAGTAGATTGATATGTCAGCTCCAAATCTCGAGAGTCGCATAAGAATAACTCTCCAAGAGAAATCCGCGTCAAGGCTGGGGATTTGAGATGGGAGGATTTGGGATGGCAGAAGCTTACCTACCTGCTTTAATCGCGTTCGCCGCATGAAATGATGAAACTCTTCTAATGCCGCCTTCTCTTTCTCAATTTATGAAACCCAAACTCAAATACCGTCTATTTCTCAATAATCGCTCGAACTCGCAGTTGTTGCAACGAACCGAAGATCGAATGTCAAAGCTTCTGCGCATATGCGTTCGGAATTTCGAACTCGTAAAGGCTTTGTGTCGCCCGGACTATGCGTAGCCCATTGTCGTGGGAAGGATAAAGGCACGAAAGGCCAAAGCTCTCTCTCTCTCGCTCGCTCTCTTGGAGTTTTCGAGTTCGACCGATGAATCTCTAGAGGGAAGAATGGAAAGAATATATATCGCGACTGTGCGAAGGTATTAGTTGTCCAGATGAATTTATTATAGATGAGGATGTGATTTTTGAAAAGATTTGGGCAGTAGCGGTTGTCTTGAAAAGAAGGTGGGAGGTTCTAAGAAAGTTTGGAAGTTCTTCTGCGGCGAAGTAGGCTTGTAAATAGTCTCGAGGGATCGAAGATGAGCGAGGCGCAACCTTGATGCGGGGAAAGCTACCTATGGTGGACACGCGAGAGACACTCTTCAAAGAACAAGAACAGTGGTATCGCCAAAATAGTTTAAAACAAAATGCTTGTACGTTTTCAATGTGCGACAATAGAGAACAAAATGATTGGTCTTTTTTTCTCCTCTCTCTCCTCTTCTTTTTGGGCAAGATGACGAAATTCCAGAGAGATGGAAATGGATATCTCCGTTGAAGATATCGTCCCACGGATTCTTTTTACTTATGTATCGTGGAGCGGCAGAAGGCGCTGCTGATGTGGGCGATGCAAGAGGACAATTAATTTAACTATACTTGGGGTAAAATGTAAAGAAGTGTGTCTGTCTGTCTGCCTGTACTGCATGTGTGAATTGACGGGTGGGTATATGGATACGGATAGGGATATCGATGGAACAGCAAGATGTGAAGCTTCAAAGAAGGGGGTATTTGTAAATGTAATATAATTGTAAGGATCTCCTCAGGAAAGGCTGAATGACCGGCGAATGGATCAAGATGCGAACCGATGGCCTCCTTAGCGTCACAATTGGCACAAGGGTCCGACGTTCGATATCCGAGGGGGGGCGTGGAGAGCCAGGAAAGTAAGAAAGGGTTCTAACTACTAAGCTTCTAAGTGCAATGGAGGGGACGATCTCATTGGCAGCAAGGCGTAGAAAGAGCCACATATGAAGACAAGGGGAGGGGCAGCTAGCTCTGCATGAAAAGTGGAGGGCCACCACAAAAGTTCACGGACATGCGTCGACGGTTATGGGTGGATGAATAGGACTGTGTGAATAATGGGGTAGAGTTGGATGTGGGTGTGGATGTGGAGGTGCTAGTTGACTGAGGTGGTAATGCTAAATGGAGATGCTGTTCACGGCAACGAGAGAGAAGGTGGTGGTGAGAAGTAGAGGAAGAGGTATCAAGAGAGCGAAAAAGACGGGTCGAAGATGTGTGGAGAGGTGTGGAGGTAGGAGAATGGTCAGAGGAATCGGGCGACGTGAAGATGTGGGAGGGGGGAGGGGGGAAGGAACGAGGACCGTTGATTGGGCAGAGTGGCAATGAAGAATGATTCAGATCACGGAAATGTAGAAAAGGGGGAAAAAGCAAGCAATTCTTGTGCATGAAAAGCTGAGCAGGGAGAAGGAGAGCGTGAGGGAGAAAGAGAGATCAGCCCTGTACCACGCAATGAGAGAGAGAGGGAGAGAGAGAGAGAGAGAGAGAGAAAAGGGTAAAGAGAACAGAACAGACCGAGAGAGGAGAGAGGGGAAAGCACTTGGGCCTAACGAACATATTAATAAACCATAGAGCAGCATTGGATTTTCTCTTGAATATGCAAGTCAGAACAAATGGAGCTTCTTTTCAGATGGGAACCACTTAGGTGTAGAGAGACCTGAGTGCGAAAGAACCATCTATATCAAGTGCGTCTAATTGGGCATCCAAGCAATGGGTGGATGTGGATGTGGATGTGGATATGGATAGGGAGAGGAATAATACATCATCACCATCGAGGAGTTCTTGGTGACTTTTCCATCCGGCCATGCAGACAAACATGATTTCTTGCACGCATCCATCCATGCAGAAGAGCAAAGGCAAAGCATATCTCCAAACAAACTCCTGCGTGAACTGCTTATTCACCCTCCGCACGTCTTGCGAGGTTCATGATCGACGATGGGCATGTACGATGCTGTAATGTTGGTACGAATTGCCTTGCAGTGCCTTGGTAAGGTAGGTAAACCATACGTGCGTCTGTCCGCCTGTCTGTGTTGCAGATAGTGTATCTGCGATACGAACGGGCAGAGAACGAGAGAAAGCGACGGACACGATCGTCAGATGCAAGAAACAATATACCCAGCAGACCTAGGCATCTTGGTTTATGTTTATGTTTATTTTTATTTTTTATTTTTATTTTTATTTTATTTTTATTTTTATTTTTCAATAAAACGACATGTGTTGATCCTAAAAACGACCAGGCTGTATCTGCATGCCAGATCCAGACCGACCGAAATAGGACATGGCGAGGCCTCGAATCCCTTTTTTAGTAATGTATATATTAGTAAAGCGACGATCTCTGCCCATTGCCCCGTGACCGGATTAGGTAGCTGGGCGAGCTGGGCTGGGAAGCTGTCGGGGTTTCCTTTTCAACATCGGGTAGGACAAGCCAAGGGAAAAGAAGAAATCGTCTGTTGCCGCTTCGTTTACTCGAAAAAGTTACATCCACCCACCCCATTCATCCTCCTGATGTTTTTGCCCGACCGATACTTTGCATCGATGCTTGCGACAATTGCCACAAAGAGCCTTTGATACACTGCTTGATGGAACGCTACGGATTCTTTATTGCCAGGTCTCACGCTCCATCTCATCTCATTGGGAAGAAAGTCTCAAGTGCCGGCATTGCAGATATAAATGACCATCCTCACTGCGCTCCTCGTCACAAATATTCATATGACAGCAACAAGAAGAAGACGCAAGAGATGGAGGTACAAGAAGTTAACGTTTATGTTGTGAGTCCATCCTGGAAGCTGCAACACACACCATACGTCAAATCACTGCAGCACAGTACGATGCCCTCTTTTATCGATTCTATTGCCTCTACTCACTCACACACCTCTACATCTTTTCAAACTCCCAAACACTTTTGCCATGGCATATAAATTAAAAAATCCCAATCTTTGCCACAGCGACGACGCCACCATCATCCCATTCGATAAATGATTCCTTCACCCTCTTTTTGTTTCGACGGATGCTTTAGTATGGCCACTGTTACAAAGATCTGGATGGCGTATGGCGTAATAATATTAATTCTTTCAGTCTGGAATCGAGATGGCGACATAATACAAGATGGTGAAATTCTGATGCGCTTTTCCAGGCTTTCAAGCTACCCCAGATTCCTCTCCCGCATTTTCCCTCCCGCACTCTGCTGATCTAGTTTTGGACCCTCGAACCTTGAACTGGTCCAACGTTGGTAAGGAAAGGGGAAGTAAAGGCAGGAGAAGAAAGTCTAAAGAAATATCCGGGAGGCTGTTGAAGAGTGGGATGTCCCGAGGAACAAAGAAGGACCCCATTGTCCTATCAGAGTCTAGTTGATATAAAAGTAGATTCTTGCATGCAGTGATAGAAACGAGCTAGTTATTCCTGGATTGCTCCGTAGATTTGATACTGTGACTAGCTACGGATAGATACAGATATCAATTGATCGTCAACCGTTCCAACATTCCTTTCCCCTCACCCCCTCCAGAACCCCCCCTCCCGTCAATCAAAAGCGGCATCAATAACTCCTATTTCCCTGACAATTCAAATCGGCAAAAGTTCCCCTCTCCGTCTTCCATGAAAGCCCTTTACAATCGCGGGGAAATGAGAACTCGCCATTCCATGCTGGTGCAACACCGACAAAGCCGAAAGCGACTCCACCTACAGGCGCTTCCGCATATACATCTCCAATCACCAGGAAGGCAACCCCTCATTGTCCCTCCATCGATACCATGATATCTTGCCAACTGCGCATGTTTTCCCCAGCCTCGACATTCGAGTAGAAAAGCATACGATATCTATCAAGTTTCTGCGCCAGCCAAGAAATCCTGCAGCGCTGAGTGGTGACATTGGAAAGCCAAAACGCCCATTCCAACAACGCGTACTTGATTCGTCACGGAAATTTTTGCCCACACCCTGCTGTGGATGGAGGAGAGACCCGCTATTTTAATCCAATTAAATCATCACAGTTGATGCAGGGTGAGGGGACATATGTACTTCGTGATTGGATTTGCATGAAGCAGTACCAGGGGGGTGCGGGATGTCCAAATTTCTATTCCATGGGGGCGAATTGATATCATAGGAGCATCAACCTGAAAAGCCTTTTGATTGTCGAATTTGTATTCAAACGTCCAAGTCAATTCGGTTGTCAAATTTGAACATTTGTAGATGGTCATGGGAAAACGTTCGATCATCAAAGTTGAAATGAAACACAGAGGGGTGTTTTGAGGTGAGGCTTATTAGGCACGTATGTTCGAATTTGATGTGCAATTTATTTTGTCCATCGCGTAAATTGTAAAAGATGCACAAAACTTCATGTGGGTATTGCCGATGCTGTGAAACAAAATTCTCTCCAGTGAGAAACCTTAACAGATTCTTTGTACATCCGCGCTGCTGCCATGCGGGTAGATCCCAAAGTCATATCTCTTTAACCAAGTACCAAGCTCAACCTGGAATAGAATCTAAGCTACTTGATGCAACTGCATCAGGACCTTTTTGTTGCTTCAACTTCTCCTCAAACTTTGCAAATTCCGCGAGAGCTATCTCTTCTTCCTCATCCAATACTTGCACAACTCCTTTCACTTCTTCAATCTGCACTTATTGTTAGCCCATTATTGCATGAATGATCATCTGAGCATTGGATCCAAGAATGAAGGTTTTGGGACTTACATAATGCATAAGCATTCCCTCAATACCATTCTTCAACGTAACTGTACTTGAGTCGCAAGTTCGGCATGCACCTCGGAGCTTCAATTTGACCAAGCCGTCCTCAAACCCGCGATAGTCAATGTCTCCACCATCTTCCTGAATTGCGGGCCGGATGCGAGTTTCAAGCAATTCCTTAATCATTCCGACAACCTCCGGGTCATCCTCGTTGTATGCTAGACTGTCTTCTTCTTCTGGTTCGCCACTTGCGCCCGTCCTCTCCGTGATATTAACAATTTGTGCACCGGAAGTCACTGCTTCCGTAATGAGACTGAAAACTTCTGGTTTAATATGCGCCCAATTCGCATCCTCTACCTTGGTGACTGTAATGAAATTCGCGCCATAGAAAACGGACTTGACCCCGTCGATATTCATCAATGATGCGGCGAGCGGGGATGGGTATGGTGGCGCAAGCGTGGATCTGGGGTTGAGATATTCTATGAAAGGCGAATTGACGTCTTGTGGTATGATTGGGTGATTTGGAAGGAACTTCAGTGCATCCGGATTTGGAGTGTCTTCTGTTTGGATAAAGATGCTGCGAACGCCTCCAATCGCAATAGGCTTCAACATGGTTGATGGTTGATGGAGCGGTTGCAGAGTTGGCCTCGTCCTTGAGCTGGAAGCAGTCATAGCTGGTAGTCTCGCACTTTGGTGTACATATCGCTGCGAGCTTCTAGGACAGATGGCAAATGATGATTTCCCCGGTCGAGATTTGGATAGCAATGTCTTTGCATCCTGAATAATTCTTTTTGATGCCATGGTGTGTTCCGCCTGAGATCTCGGTAATAAGATAAATACGATCTATGTCTTGTATTGTTGTATCTAACCTGAATGTTCGAACGGATCTTAGGATATGGTGACGATGATGATGTTAGGTGTAATGGTGATATAAAGTGAAGAAGATTGAAACTCATATTATTCTAAGGTTCTTTGTAAGCGTTTACATGACGCAGAATAGTATTACGTCGATTCTCATTGGCCATTCTTATCGTTATCAACAATTTCTATCTCTGATAAGGATCAAAACTTTTTTTGTCGGCCGTGCAAGGCTACGAGCTTGCAATAATGATGCATTTCTCAGTTTATTCTCATCCGAACTTACTTCTTCACTTTTCACATACAATCAAAATTGCTCGCTTCCTCTTTCACTTTTTGTCTGGAAAAGTACAATCTCATCCACATGTGAGCATCGACATAGTTCAGATGAACTGACGAGAACAGTTCACAGTAAACACCCGCTTCCTCTCACCCGTTAGTTTGTTTAAAAGCTCCAAGTGCACACAGGCCTCTATCGTTCTTCAGCATTATGGATACCATGGAAATCTCTTTCGAGAGTGGTCACTCATCTGAACCCATCAATCTCAAAAATCAATTCAGCGTTAGTGTAGCAGAGGCGCCAGTCGAAATTATCGATCTCACAAATCGTGTCGCTATGGAGAGGCCTTCTGTCGACGCGAAACTCTGCACTCTATGCAAGGAGAACAATTACAAATACAATTGCAGATATTGTGATGTGAAATAGTAAGTGTATTCTTCTACTACCGTTGGAAAGAAGTTTGCGCTAATTTCAAGAAAGCTGCTCTGTAAAATGTTCCAATATACATAAAGCCGAAACCAACGATCACGAAGAAGAGAAGCAGAAACTTGCCTCTGCACAACTTCTTACCAAAGCCCCATCACCTATATCCAAAGCAAATCCCGCGGCGCGAGCAGGAACTCTAGCAGCAGCTAACGCCAAAGGACCATTCGAGCCTCTGGACAACTCGAAGGAGCTTGAAGCACTGTTCAAGAAATACCCAAGTCTACGTTCACATCTCGAAACGGTCGATGCTGCCACTCTCCGTCCTACAGGGTTCAATTCACATAAATGGAACCAAGATCAGGGGTGGGAAAATGGGAGGAAAGCTTTACAGAACGCAAAGTGCTATTATGGAAAAGATGGCGAGGGCATTCGGGAGTACTGTGAACTTGTTTTACGGCTTCTAGGTGATGAAGATGAGCAGGACGAAGAGGCGGCAGCAGAGCTTTTACGAAAAGAAGCCTTGGCCGAAAGCACCAGGGTTGTTCGCGCATTACTGGAATCTGAGAAGAGAAGATGAAGAGATTACGAGATGCCAGTATCAGTTTACAAATTAATGAGACCTCGCACTGGAAAGGCGACGATGGTATGATGAACACGCCAAATATATACGTCTAGGCGAAAATGGTGAGCGCTCTGTTCATTGACTACATATTTTATGAGTCTAATATCGGTAATAGAGTATGTTCGACAATATTATCAAGAACTTCCTGGATCTATTTTGGGCAGACGGAAGATTGAATGAAGTTGTCATTTTGTCCCAATAGGATATCATGCACAACGGGTTTAGGAGGACGAGATAAAGTTAAGAGTCAGAAGTTAACGCGCTCTAGAAAACAAATTAATAGATACCCTTGAACATAAATAAAATTAATTTATTAACTACCATGACTAGGAGAACTACGTTTGAATCTCCCAAAAAAGCTCACTCTAATCGGTGATCTCACCAGCGACTTTGTCTTTCCCCCCTCCCCCTCCTCGAGTCCTTTCCCCTTCTTAAGTTTCAATGACAGCAGCGGCCCCACCCTCTCCCTCATCGACCTTCTCGTCTCCTCACTCTCATCCCGCTGCGTCCAATCATGCCTATCATTCTTCTCCCTCTTCACTTCCTTCACCTCCCTCTCCTCCCTCTCCTCCTTTTCTTCCCACGGCAAATAATCCCCCATGCTCATGGGTCGCACGCCCGCGCGGCTTTTATGCACAACAGGTACATCTGAATTGAACGTTCGCCGAGGACATCGATACAAGTCTCTCTCGGCATCTAATTCCGCCGCGCGCTCCAGCGCCGATGTCCACTGATACTGATTTCGATTTCTCAATTTTGTCTTGTCCGCCGTGGCATGATCGTAGATTTGCGTTTTCTGTAAAAGCGTGCCGGGTTTCTGATAGATGTATCCGGAACCGCATCCTCCTAGTCCGTCGCCGCCTTCGTCAATGGTCATGTACCCTAGATTTTTCAGCGCGGGCTCGGAGAGTTTATGGACGTTGCGGAGTTTTTCTGCAGTGGCTGTGTGTTCGAAAGAGAGGGCGGCGACTTGGGGGGTGTGGTGGTACGGGTCTGTGGATGTGGAGGAGAGGGATGCGCGGCGGTGTTCGGCGAGGGCTTTTTGTTGGGCGAGGTGGGCTCTGAGACGGCGGGAGAGATCGTAGGGGTCGAGGGGGGCGCCTTTTTTGGAGCGGGTCCGGGGTGCGGGGATGGAGTGGTGGTGGGGTTGTGTGCGTGGGGGGTAAGTCATTGTTCTGTAAGGTTTGGATTTCTGGAATGTCATTAGACGTTGGGTAATTTGTGGTTTGAGGTTGTGCTCAAAAGACGGAGATGACTTACCCAACACACTTCTTCATAAGTAGGAATAGATTCTTCGGCGACTGATGTGTCCATTTTGAATTCTGACTTTGCTCTCTCTATATACAAGATCACTTCTTGTGCTTCGCAGAACTGAGACACTTCTCGATTCGAACGGTCGCAAGTGTCTGTGTCAGTGATACCTCTCACAAGACCACAACCCGAAGGCTTCGAGCAGATCGGAACACAGCGCGTAGCCGGAAGAAGTATTCAAGCTGGAAATTACGGTGCACGGAAACTGTTGCCAAAGAGTCAGGCAGGTAGTAGCGCAAAATTCTGTAGGGTGGTGAGACCCTGGAAAGTGACGCGAGTGGGGTAGCGCGAGTCCAGATCGAGGATCAGGTGTGTGGGGTGAAGGTTTTGCGAAGATGGGGGTTGGGGGAGATATAAGATTAGATTGTTCGTGGGTGGGAAATGAGGGCTTGTGTGAAGTCGTGGAGGCTCGAGACTTTGAGCTTGAAACCTGGTGGCTCAATTGAGGATGATTTGGATGGGAGTTTGTGAAATCCGAGGCGTTGAAATGACGCGAGGAGAGTCAGGAACTTTGCCTGGCAGGGTATTTCTAGACGATGGATCTAACACAAGTGTAACGCTGCAGAATATATGGTAGAACGAAGAACGAGTAGGAAAGAAAGCGAAGCAGAAGAATGAGAATGAGAGTGAAAAGGTCTCTATATCTATACTTAGATAGCACTCCCCACTTACACGTACATGAAAATGAAAATGAAAATGACAACATCCACCAAGGTGTCCAAGTCATTTCTTTGAAATCATGCGATATATTGCTGTCTGTTTTAAGTTGAAATCGATAAAGCAAGGGACCGTCCACGGACGGTGATGATAATTGAAGAACCATCTATTGTTATTCACATGCTAGCCTTTCCTCGATACTCGAGCAGGAACAGGCATAGAGCTGGGAAAATCTATCAACTTTCAAGTAAGAAGGAAAATGGAAGGTTGTGGCAGCATTCGATGAAACTTTGGGATTGGGCAAGGCTTTTGTCTAACGGGTACACTTAGATACCGTAGAGTTAATGCTTAATAGCGCTATGGTCTCATAGCGCGATAATTTAATAGACAGCAAGTAGTTTGAGCCCACTTGGGTCTAAGATGAAGAAGAAAAAAACTTTCGAAAAAATAGCCTCAACTTTCGTCGTGCTATGTTCTTGTCTCTTCGACAATATCGTACGTAACTTTTTGTAAACCATCGAGGAGCTAATACATCTAGGCCTCGCCATCGACAGAGATAGGAGAAAAGGAGATATGCCAACTGGATTCGAAGCACCTTTAGCGACGGAATTGTATACCAATTGATAAGTACAGTAGCATAATATTGCGGTGGTAGAAATACAGTTGTCATGCGGGGAAACCTTGTTCAAGATCTGCAGTTCTCGGTCAGACCAAATCTTACGCAGCCCAGTAGGCCAATCTCCAATCTCCAGTAGAGTCTTCAGTCTGCCAACGTCTACTCGCATATGAAAAGCGGTCACAGGTCAATTTGCTTCCTCTTCCTCTTGGTATAAACAAGCAAGAGTCACTTGATAGTACGTGGAATGTTGCAAACTTTTGCTGCGTTTTCCTCCGTAAGCTTAGCGATTCACACACACATACACATACATACACACACACATACACACACACCCACCTTTGAGAACTTGAACTTGAGCCCTTTTCGGACGGATGCACACCAGCCATCCTGGATTGAGCGAAATTGCATCCGTGCAATGAGGTTATACTGAATTCAACGGGATCATGTGGTTCTGTGGCTAGTTGTGGCGACAGAGCTATTGACACACACGCACACGGGCATACTACATGGTACCTAGGTAGCTGGTGTGAACTTTGTTATGTGCGTGTTAAGGTTAAGGTTCCTAAGGTGACAAGATTGACATGTCAGGATGGAGAGTTTCAGAGATTGTGTGTTGTTGTTTTCAAGTCACTTGAGGTTTGGAAGAGCAGCTGAGTGCATTAAAAACGGCTGATGCGGCTGCCGCACAAATGAGCAAGTGTGCATCCAATCGTATGATACTGTATTATCATCTCGAGCGTTGAGCTACACAGCAATGGGGAAAAAAAGTGATTCCAGCCCGTGTTCACGCCCCAACTTCCTCCCGAGATGGATCGAGCTACTGCTGCATGTCGTCGTGATAATGTGACATGGATTTGTAGTGTGCATTAGTACTATATGCGAAAAGTGGCGATTAGGGGTATCCTTTCAGCCTTGTGATGTGACATGCTAAATGGTGGAATGAAAGGGGGGGGGGAGAAGGTAAGAAGAGACAGGGAAAGTATTAATGTTGAGAAGCAAAACTTATCATCACCTATTCGCATGGAGGATGTCTGTATGTATGTATATATGTATGTATGTATGTATGGCAGAGCTGTGGAAAAGGTGGTGGTGGATTGGTGATGGTAACTTTGTGCAAGAATGACTGATCAGTAGCGAGTGGGGAGCCAGTATCTTCCTCCTACCTTTGTGTATGGGTGCGTAACAATTCATTGGATTTTTGGTTGTTTGTGATGATGTTGCTGTCTCTCATTGACGATAGTCTGTGACTGACTATGTATTCAGATTCTCATCAACACTCTAGACGGGAAAGTGTCGATTCAATGTGTTGCTCAACTACCTTTAGCTCTCAGCTCTCTGAAAGTAAAATGACGATTGAGTTGTGATGTTCTTGCTTGAATATGGATATGTATGCTGGCTTCATTAGATCATCCCCGACCTCACGTGTGTCCATTATCCGTATGGCCAATCTAGTCAGAGGGGGCATTTGTGATTGACGGAATCTAAGCAGTGAAGGATAACCGGAGGGGGGAGGGGGAGAAGGAAAGGAAAGGAAAGGAAAGGAAAGGAACGGAAGAGAATAATAGACGGAAGAGGATGATAGACGGCCGGATAAATCACGTAGACAAACAAGACTCTTCCTCTGTCAAAATATATCACCGTCGTCGAGCGGAAGTCAAATGGTAGTTTTCTGTTCCACGGAGTGCAGACCCGACCCGACCAGACCAGACCAGACCAGACCAGAGCAGAGTAAAATAGAACAGAAGATATCCCGCCGAGATGTGGAAAAACTAGATAATTCATACACATAACATCGCCGCACATACGAGCTTCTATTGATTTCGTGTTTCGCAAACATTTCAGTTCTGACATGAACATTGATTCGCAATTAATCAAGAGAGGAGGGTGATATTATCCAAATGAAATCGATTGATCCAACCGTCTGCAATAGAGCCGTGGAAGTCCATCCCATGTATCTTGTCGTTTTTCAATTTGCCGATTTACCAATTTACCCCGATTTTCTAGAGCTCTACGAGTGAAAGGATTCATTCATTCGTCCATCCATTCGTCCATCCATCCATCCATCCATCCATCCATTCATGCCCATTACCTGGGTATCTATGGAAAACACCCTCGCACCCCAGATTTTGCCGCATCTTAGCACGCCTGGCGATTACTTCTTATTACACCATTATTGCTCCGTACGGGATACGGATATTACGCGCAAGAGAAAGAGAAAGAGAGAGACCGATCCTAGACTTTGGAATAGTATCTGAGACTTGAGCGAAAGCAGTTCGAGTTTGATATTCCCCCTTCAAACTCAAAACATATTCCCTCCTCGGGGGAAAACTTCACTCATAAAACAAACTGCTCAATAGTCAGACATCCAATTCTCGAAACGTCCGAACATTCAAAGATCCAAACATCCAAACATTCACACATCCAAACATCCAAACACCACACCCAGACGCCAAAAGAACCATGTCCTGGCACTTAATACCATAAATCCAATCAGAAAAATCCTTGATCCTCCCTTGATCCCCACAGCATGTAACAATCCGCAAAATCAACATTGCTGCCACTTACCGACAAACCTTGACAGGGAAAAGGTCTCAAACCCTCTGAGGTTTGTGCTGCGGATTTACCCAAGGAAGGGGATTAAGGGTTTGATTATTATTAAATTACTGCACAGTCTCTTGGATCCGGAAAGATACGATTCGATTCGAATCATTCGATTCGATACACGGGGAACGACGGGTTCTTACTGCACCACACCAAACACACTAAGATACATTTCTAATACCCGCCATGGATCAAGTTGGTGCAGGCGGTTTCCCTGCGCGCACTACTTCAAAAAGATCCAAATCTTCGACGCCTTTGCGAACAGGTTCACAACGATTTCAACGCAGCGCTCGAACTTTATCTGTTTCCCCCCCATCTGCCGGCCCTTCTGAAACTTTTGGTCTGCGTTCACGTCCTGGATTGGGCTCGCGAACGTCCTCGGCGCCATTTGTCCCTCTTAGCAGCGGCGGTGGTGGTGGTAGCACAGGTTCGCCCAGGTTCTCGACTCCGATAGAGGACGATACGGAAGAAGCATTGGACCTTCACGCGCGAAGTTACCGGGATTCTGTTGCATCCATCAAAGACGATCCTTTCTTCAGAAATTATCAATCGCCTCATTCGGTCTCTTTAGCAAGAGAATTGAGGTCGGTAATATACTCTGATCGATCGCACGATGACGACGCACTCAAAAATCCACCACCGCGATCCAACAAGAGACCTTCCGTAGAAAGCTCAGCCAGTCTAATACCGGTATGTGACACTCAATCTACCTTGACTCCCTCCTGCGAAACCCTTTGAACCACTTGACTAACTGAGGGTTCTACCCTTCAGCCTCAATCTAGGAGCGGAATGTCAGACATTAATATTGCAGTGATTGGGAGTAATGGCGTGGGAAAGAGCACTTTGATACAGCGAGCATTGGGTTTACGATCATTGCCAAATTCCATCGCATCGAGTCTTCGCATGACAGTTGATGAGGTGGGATACATAGTCAGTCTGATTGAGCTGGATCTCGAATCGTTTGATATAGTACCTGATCGTCGCATACAATGGCCAAAACAAATAAACGGACATATCGTCCCACGCATGGATGGTGCACTATTACTATACGATGTCATGAATCGGGAGAGCATTGCAGAATTACCCCAGACTTTAAGTGAGTTCAGCCCCCGCAGTGCAGCCGGCTTGGGGGAGAAAAAGCTGATTGTTTCAAGATGCATTGGTGAATTTGGGACTTCCTACTATCCTCGTCTCATGTAAATGCGACAACCCTGAGCACACTCGTCAACTTAATGTCGATAGTCTCGAAACAGCATGTATGTCATGTGTAGAATCTGTCAAAACTGCCGCAAATGTTCCTGAAAGTGCAAGACTTTGTCTTTCTTCCATGCTTCGAGCCGTAATGGCAAATCGAAGCAATAATCACAATAGTAAGTCAACGGTAATCTTATAGCAATCTATATTAGGTTCAATTATACTTTGCTGTTTGAGTCATCTCGTATTGTTTGAACAATCCTAGTCAAATTGTTTACATTAAAAGTCCTCTGCCACCCGGTACCAGTGTACCGGGTCGAACGTTGATGCTCACTGTTCGCTGTTCCTCTCCATGAGAATCCTTACTCATCAAATATTTAGAAGACGTTACTTCAATACAACCTCAAGGTACACGCCGTCGAGCAACCTCCTCTGCCAATATTGACAAGTTATCCGAACCCACCATTCCTCGACCTTTGAGTCAGCAATCTAAGCATAGTCGTGCTAGCTCAGAATTTTCCATTGGCCGAGCTCTTCCTTCCCCGCCATTGGCTGGTCGATCCAACGGCCGAACAAATTTGTCACACCAAATCATGCTTCCTGACCCACATGATGCTCCCCCTCTTTCTGCTCATCCAGCTTTCCGAAGTGAAAATCACCTGGACAATTCCGGCGTTATCCCCAGATTGCCCCCCGGACCAAAGGTACATCCAGCCCTCTCACCTAGCACAATTGGAATCATTGATACTAACATCTCATCCGACGTTGAGGAATTAGATGCAGATTCGCCATACCGATACTCCGATGACATACCACTTCTCCAGCGTAGTGACGATACTTTCTTCGACAAACCTACTAAAGTGGCTGGTGTTACTTTTGATGATCTCGTCGATCGACTTCTTGGGCAGCAAATGTCAAAAGCCGACGTCAACTTTTCGGAAATTTTTCTCTGTCTTTATAGGAAATTTGCAGCTCCTGGTGAACTCTTCGATGCAGTGTTAAACCGATTAACTCGTTTAGGAGAGGACAAAAATATCCATTATCTGACACGGACAACAACTCAGCTTCGGATAATTACCGTAGTTGCTAAATGGGTATCGGGATATCCGGGTGATTTTGCAAGTCTCTCAACAAGTCGCAAGCTAGATGGGTTCATAAACCAATTAGCTTCGGATCCAGTCTTTGCTGCCGCCGCGCAGGAAATGCGGGCCCAACTTCAATCTCGTGTAGTGGAGGATGACGATACAGGCTGGGCTAGGACAGATGCCGATGTTGATAATGAACAAGCTAACGAATCAGCACCCGTCTCTCCTACGACCACAAGAGCCGATTCCAAAGGAGGCTATGAAACGGATGTGACTACATTAGCACCAGAAGACGACTTGAGTGACATGGAGTTAAAAGGGTCTAGAGGAGAATCTTTATTCTCGGCTCGAACGTCTCAACCGGACTTCAGTGCACCTGCATTTCTTGCAGTCGAAGACTACGAGAAAGAGGCTACAAAACTGACACCTAAAGGCATTCTACCATTATCTAAAGACAGATATCACATGTTCATGGAAATATCAAATGCCGACCTTGCTGATGAAATGACAAGGATAGACTGGGTTATGTTTTCTTCCATACGTCTTCGAGATTTGGTTCGACATGTTAGCCTCTCACTTAACCAGAAGGAAAAATGTAAAAGTCTTGCCAATGTGAATCGCATGATAAATCATTTCAACCACATTGCAAAATGGGTTGCTAATATGATTCTAATGCGAGACAAAGCCAAGCACAGAGCGCAAATATTAGAGAAATTCATGAACATAGCCCTGAGGCTGCGCCAGCTGAATAATTATAACGGTCTTGCAGCTGTTCTTGCAGGAATCAATGGAACCGCCATACACCGCCTCACTCAGACTCGAAACCTTGTTCCTGCAGATGTCCAAAAGCGTTTTGCTCGTCTAGTCCTGCTGATGGGTACACAAAAGAGTCATTTTGCATACCGTTTGGCTTGGGAGAACTCTCCACTGCCTCGTATTCCTTTTATTCCATTGACTCGACGTGATCTTGTTTCAGCTGAGGAGGGAAGTCGAACTTTCGTTGGGGCAAATGGAGAGAGGATCAACTGGAAGAAATTCGAGGTTTTGTCCGAGGTCATCTTACCCATTATGAAGAGTCAAACTGAGCCATATCCAAAACTTATCTATAATGATAAGGTCAGAGAACTCATTCTGGATTGTCTCATTCCTACAGATGATGAGGTTCGTATTCTATTCCTTTCAATCCACCTCTAGAGCGTCCAATAAAAACATGGAAACTAACTCCCAGATAGGATATATACCAAAGAAGTCTCCAAGTAGAGTCGGCATCAGGAGCTGCAGAACCTGTAAAGAAAAAGTTTCCGTGGTTCTCGAAGGATAAATAAAGCGTGTATTATTGTTAAACATAAATATGGGATAAGGATAAGTGATTTGGGCATCTGCTACATATTATTGTATTGCGATTTTGGTTCTAGTTCTGCTGGCTGAAAAAGCAAAGAAAGCATTGAGCGTTCGGCGTCTTGTAATTTTGGTTATTTGTTGTTGTATTTAAGGACATACCCCTTCCTTCTTAAATGAAAGTCGAGCAATGAATATGATGTTTTGTTAGATTGCGGAGAGATGAGTGGAGCTTATATGGTTGTGAATGTATTGAACGTGTAGTGAGATATGTGAAGATGTTGTGATGGATATAGACGTGCATCTGATTCTGGTAAGGAAAACTACAATGATTCCTTGTAGGCTGTAGATAGAGAGAGTATCACGCAAGCGCGTGGGTCGAGGCCGAGAGCCTCATCTACTTACATATGGAGTTTGGGGCGGATTTGTTTGTGGTGGAAATGATGGGATTGAGAGCCCGATGGCACAGGAAGATATCATACGCTCGCTATACAGACATGTCAGAACTCTGTCAATGATTATTTTTCTTTTCTTCTTTATCACAAGGTTACGCTAAATGCTAAAACCCGGACTAGCAGCTACATAACCCCATTCGAGCACCTTTCAAGAGCGGGTGCGAGGGATTCAAATCTTTTCGGGTTCGCCTGTTGGGCTGCGGATCGGGTGCGTTTCGTTGTGGGAAAGTGTAATTGCTATACGGACGGATGTTGTGTTTCGTGGGGTGGGTTGTGGGTTATGGGTTGATGTTATTTTTCTTTTCTTTTCTTTTCATCTTTCGTGTGGTGTGGGTGTGGATGTGGATGTGGGTGTGGGTGTCGCGTGATTTGTTATGGTTATTGTTGGTTTGAGAAGGATAGGATACGAAAGACGTAGCACCCACGTATCGTAGGCCCTCATTGTCTATATTGTATTCTGTCTAGGAAATCGCAGGTCTTATATAAGACCTACTAGAAAGAGCTAGTCTCTTTCGCATTGGCTTAGGGTTTTATTACAGTAGCCGTTGGATTGAAGTCATTCACTGCGTTCGCACGGTTATTGTGTGTGGATGTGGTATATTTATATATATAGCCCGTCCGTTCTTGAGCACATCAATTCGTATCCAGTTGATCGACGATACAGCATCTAGACGTCCATCCATTGTGAAGTTTCGTAGTTGTTCGCTCCGTACATAGGTGCACACGCGCGCTGTTTGATACTCGAGTGATTGGGTTGCTTGGGGTGTCGTTGTGGATGCTTCTTTTTATGGGCTTTTGGACGTTGATGGATAGCTGGATGGTGCTGTTGTTGATCGTGTTGATTTTTCTCTTGTTCTTGTTCTTGTTCTTGTTCTTGTTCTTGTTCTTGTTCTTGTTCTTGTTCTTGTTCTTGTTCTTGCTGCTGTGGAGTCTTGAGGTTGGGGGTTATTCGGGGAGGGGGCTGTGAGTGAGGTTTTTTTTTGAAAATCATATCGATTGGGTGTGTGGAATGGAACATCGTGCAATATGTTTCGTTAATGGGATGGAAGTTTATTCAATGCGGATTGTCAGTAGCCTAAGAAGTTTGGTTTTGGAGATGGAGTTATCGGATGTTTTGGGTGAGATTTGTTGATATTGTTATGTAGATCATCTCGGGGTTGTGTTGCTGAGCTCATGAGAGAACTTTGGTGGAATAGGGGTAGGGATAGGGATAGGGATAGGAATTGGAATACTCGGGATTTGGCTACTGGAAGAGATGCGAATTGAGGACCTGAGGTGTGATGTGTAGAAGAGGGAGAAGTTTGCGTGGGATTATTGACCGACCCATATCCAAGTACATCAGACGAACCTTTTCGTATAGCGAAATCACCAGATCCATTATGGATGCAAGTTTACTACAAAAAGACTCGCGTCGGAGACAAGTAGAGTACATATATCACTATCACTATCGTCATCGTCATCATCATCACTGTCAAGAAAGCCAAAGAACAAAGTCAAAGACCAACTATACTGTAATTCTATCTACTTGCGTTACCCACATTACCAATCCGAAGAGAAAAGCCAAAAAAAAAACTCTCAAAAACTAATAGTTATATGCAAAATAATGGATATCAAAATAAAATAAAAGAGCAAAGGATGGGGGGGAAAAGCATCGGATAAATACGCAAAACTTCATACTCGTAATCGTAATCATGAACATTAACATGAGATCGGAAGACTCGTAATCATGGTGAACCAAATAGCAAGAAACGAAAACGAAGATGAAAATAAGAAGACTCGTAAACGTAAATGTAAACGTAAACATCAAATCAGAAAAAATCATAAAACATCAAACCATCCCAAAAAAAACTCATAACACATAACTTCCCCTCCCCTCCTCCACACCACATCACACCACACCACCAATCAAATCACATGGCCTGAAAAAAACCCTCTCCTCGAAAACCTAACCTTCTTCTTCTTCTTCTTCTTCTCCTTCTCCTTCTTCCCCCTCTTCCCTCCAATCTTCTTCCCAATCCCCTCTCCCAACTCACTCACTCTCCCCAAGAAATCCATAATCCCCACTCCCACCCAACCCATCGCATCACTCGCCCGATCCCTCACTTTCGCCACAAACAACTCGCATCGCAAGCGCAGCGTCGCCAGCGTCCCCGGTCTGCGAAATCGCTTCTCGTTATAACTCATCTCTGCATATTTTGGCGTCGTCATAAAGCGTCCCATAATTCGTGCTCTCGTTGATTTTTTTTTGGTTCCTGTTTCTGTTTCTGTCGCTGTTCGTGTTCCCGTGTTCGCATTGGTCCTCTTTTCTTTTTTCTTCTCTCTTTTCTTCTCCTTTTTCTCCTCGCTCGAATCCTCGCTCTCGTCTGCGTAATGCGCAGCAAACCATGGAAAAGCAGGCGCGCGCGCATCACCTCCCCTCAATCGTCCTCGCACCATAACCGCCACTCTCGCTTTCAACCCCTCGCCACCCCCATCGCCGCCTTCGCTTATTGTCCTGCCGGAGCTCCTCCCCCAACTACCCCAGAGTTCTGGGGTTCCCCCGGCCCCTGGGTCCCGCTCGCCAGTGGCAGGGTCGCCGTCTCCCCGTCCTCGTGAATCGGCTCCATGGTTCCCTTCGTTGGGGATCCCGGGGGGCTCAACTGCGTCTTGGGAGGTAATTGCGGGGGGTTCGCCAACGATGTTGGGGTGTGCGTGGTTTGGATTGGAGTTAGTCCTTGAGGTTGCGCTGGAGCTTGGATGGGAGCCACTGCTGGCGTTTCTCCTGTCGCCGCTGTGACGTTTGCGGCGGAGGCTTCCGCTTCCTGCCGTGCGAGCGCTTTGGCTTCTTCTTGCTGGATTCTCTGTTGTCTTCAATCAGTATGCTATTCTTCTTTGGCTAGAAATCGTACAGAATGTCTATCTATCATCCATCTCGGAATCCAAGACCCGCAAAGCAAACTCGAATGTGTGAGAGGGTAGAGATAAGGAGAGGAGGAGTAAGTGAAAGGGTAGAAAATAGGTCATCCAACCTGCAATTCGAGGCGCGACGTTCACCTCTTCGTCATCATCGTCCGATGATGTGGAAAAGAAATTTGAGTGACGGTAGGAAAGGATTCGATCTCTCACCTGATCCAGAGTCATTCTCTTTTTTTCCTGTTTGGTCTGCGTTGGGCTTGGGACTGGGGTTGCTGCAACGGGAGCGACGGGTGCGACAGGTGTAGCTTCTGCTGCTGGTGTTGTTACTGCAGCTCCACTTGCAGTAGGAGTAGCAATGCCAGCCTTCTCATTAGCTTTTGCCTGTTTCTCCATCGCCCTCTTCTCTTTGATTGCTATAAGTTTCTCTTTCAACCCCATCACCTTTGCTTTAACACCACCATTACCACTCTTCTTATTAGCATTCTCCTTCTCCACCGCGACACTCTCTCCAGAAAGACCGCTATCCACAGACTTGACCCTTTGGCCCTTTCCCCCCTTAACCTTTTCCATCGCCAAAGCCGGTCCGGCCTTAACAACCCGTCCAACACATTTTCCTCCCTCTCTGAACCCCTGCACTCCAGCTGCAAAATGCACTTTGCAATCATACCAATCCTTTCTCGCACTCATGCATTTCTTCTTCTGCGCGTAAGCCTTCTCAGCCTTTTGCGCATTTTTGTATTCCTTTGCCGCATCTTCAGTCTGCGTATGCAAATCCAATGCCGTTCCCGAAGCGGCTGGTCCGACGGCGGCAGCCTCAGCAGGTGTAGCGGGGAGAGGATTAACAGTATTGGTCGGAGCCAGGATCGGTCCAGCGGTTGTAGGAGCAGAAGACATGTTTGAATTTGTTCGGGAGCGAGAACTGCGTGGCCGAATGGAGAGAAGACGACAGGTTATGTGCGGCCTTTGACGGGGGTGTGAGTGAAAGATTTTGAAAGATTTCCGAGGGCCCGGAGCGTAAGTGCTGCGGGTGTAGTGTGTGGGATTATGTGATTATGAGGATGGAGATGGGGAGTGTGCTTGTCTGTTTCTTGTCGAAGACGGTAAAAGTAATAAAGACTCGAGATGATGTCGTAGTCCGAAGAAGTGAATAGAATCTGGGTATCTGGGTATCTGGGTATCGAAAAGACAATCTTCTTAATGACAGCTACTAAAGACAACTCATCGAAGAGAGAAGAAATAGAAAAAGGTGCGAACAGCTGCCCTTCATAAGAACTCCCAAGAGCCAATTTCGTCATCGCTCCATCCACCACTCTCCATCGCATCCACGCCTCCCATCCCAACGTCCCTCATTTCATCTCCAAACTAACCGCGTCAAACTTCAAAAACCTTTCCTCAAAATCAATAGCGCTTCATATCCCTTTGAAATTGCCTCCTCATGCTCTGTCTCTCCACCCAACCTCCACCAGCAAACTTCCATCGAGGATCCATTCTGCTTCCCAAACCGTCCCAAGTGACACGCACATAACTAGGAACTTGCTCGCTCTCCCCCTCTCATCCATAATGCCAATCGTCCACCTCCCCCAATCCATTACTCAAACGGTGGTTGTGCATGAATGCCCAAGCGTGTGCATCCCTGTCCCCGCGCAGCCGGCGCATGATTTACAAATTTCATCTCAAGACTTGCGCTCGGTGGATTTGGTAAAACAGTCTAGAAGGAATCTAGAAAGCAACGAAGGAAAGAAAAAACGTTGAGAGTTTTTTTTTTCTTCCAATTTCCAAATGTTTTTGTTTAACGGCTTGTGGATTGTGGATTGTGGATTGTGGTAAGTGTATGAAGAAAGAATGTCATTTGATAGACGGATACACATTTGATAGATAGACAAACAAAACATACTCCCACCGCATCTCGTGATCCATCCGTAAGCGATTTAGAAAAATAGGAGAATCCTCTCCCCTTCTCCCCCCCCCAAAATCAAACAGAATTCATGACGCGTTCGCGAAACAATTCTCATGAATAATTGACAATTAGCACGTGTTTCCAATCTATCCCATCTAGAGAGTCTTGTGTCAAGTCAAGCATATCCCACGAACTTTGCCACCGGACTGTCCGAACTCAAGTAAAATATCTGCTATGCATTCTCCATCGTAAACAACCGTTATTTTCAAAGAGAAGCAATGGAATTCTTCTAGTGTACCGATAATCTTCCCTTTCCCCAACGCCTTACGCCCTATAGGGAACGGAGAATTAATCGTATACTTCCTTCATCCACTTTTGATATCTCGATAAAGACATCGATCGATCTACAGAGTCCAGACAGACACTTGGGTTAATTTCCTAAGAAAAATTACAGTATGCAAGAACACTTGCGAGCTAATTCTCGTTTGCTCAAGTATACCATAGCATATCTACTAATCCCCAATCAATCTCGATTCTCTCCTCTCAAATACATACCAAGCTTTTGATCACATAGATTCAATCTTTTAAAGTATAGAATGAGCATAATCATGAATTTCGGGAATCCATAGATCCACCCACACATTCATCCGTCCATTCATTCACACCTACCAACCAAACCTACCAAATCTATCCATCCTTTAATCATTTCCTTCGATTTCGGATATTGAGTTTGCTATACTCTCTATGCATTAAACGGAAAAGTTCACCCGATACACTTATTCCTATTTCGACTTCCGCTTAGTGATATTCTCTATCTATCCTCCACTCTTCTCCCCATCCTCAATTCAACATCTGCATTTAAGATCTTCCAAAAGTCCAAAGCCAAAACTTTAAAGTTCATGCTGTGGGATGAAGAGATCCTTGCTCTCTAACGCGTCGTGATTCATATGTAGGATCTATCGTTAGTTTCTCTGCAAACGCTATACTCACACAAGTAAATCGTGAAAAGAGTCCAAACAATTCGGAGAGAAGAAGGAAAAATTTTGTTTCCTGTGGTTTAATCTGCTATAGATCTACCACGACTGACTGATAGAAATCGCCAGCTAGCCTTTCACAATATTCGGCCTTGAGTTTTTTGTAACCACATCTCTGAACTCCTATCCCGTCCCACCTCGAACTTATTCCCCACTACCTCCCTCATACCCCCCTTCCTTGTCCTAACCCTCTCTAATTCTCCCAACCCCCCCTCTCTCTCTCTCTCTCTCACCGACCTCATCCAAATATAGCCTCTCCCGAATTCTCCCCCTCAAACCCTAACTCTGCCAACTTCCTCAAACGATTCTTGTCCCTCTTCGCCTCCATTGCCCTCCTCTCCTTATCCAACCTATTCACCACCTCCGCATCCGCTTTCTCATATCCCGGTGGTGCCTCATCATCTTTGTCCAAATCTATCTCGCCCAGCAACAACACATTTTCGCCGCGCACGAGAAATAGTCCGCGGGGTATATCGGCGTAGAGTCCAGGCTGCGTTGCACCTTGAGGTGAGGAAGGAGGAGGAGGCGCAATGAATATCCGTTCGACGGTAGATTGGAGGACGATGTTTGCTGTAGTGAAATGTTTAGTGAGTGATTAATAGATGTGATGGAGATGGAGAATAGGAAATGAGTGTATACCGAACTGGTCCCAACTTCGGAGTATTCCAATGAGTTTTCTGCCATCGCGGAGGGAGATCATAAGTTTTTCTGTAAAGTAAAAAGATTTTGATTAGTAGGTGCATGTATTCATCATCGAAGAGCTGTGTGTGCATATTCTCAAGCCATAGATCTACCCCTAGTAGACTCCGTGCAAGTAGCCATAACACAACCAGTATTTCCAACGTAGCGTCGCAGATCGGGAAATCTTACTATCGGTCAAGTCAAGGAGTTGCGCAGCAGTCGTAAACATTTGCGCCGGGAGTTGCTGATTCGGAGGAGGAGGTACTATACCAGCTCCTAGAGCTGGCATCTCAGCCCCTCCCTCTGGGCCTTGATATGTCGTTTGTTGATCCATCTAGTCGGTATCTTTGGAGGTAAAAAATCGATTATCGTAATAGTGAGAGTTTCAACCAATCCATTCCGCGAGTTGACGATAAAATCTCCAAAAGTTGAGGTTCGTTGGCAAGGTGAATAGTTTGGTTGGATGGAGTGGAAGTAGAAGATTCAATGGTTGTGGTGATAGAGAGTGACCAATCGGCTGATAGACGCACTACACTGTTAAAGTTGGGGTAACAAAAGGCGTCTTGGGAAAACGGATTCAGTTTTTATTATGATGATTGGATTTGATATCAGAAAATTTGAATAGTGGCCTTGTTTTGAATGTTGTGATGTCTCTCTATCTATTTCTATCTGAATTTGCAAAGTGAATCCCCCCAAACCTACTGGAATGAAATATGATAGTATGCTCTTTCCCTACCACAGTTATCTTGGAGGGCAAAGAAGAAATGTTATCCAGGACATTGCTCTTGAAGATGCCAGCCAGATATTGCTCTCTCTCTCTCTCTCTCTCTATATTGTTCAGTATCGAATCAATCCTTTCCTGCCTCCCTTTGTTTTCTTTCCCCCCAATGTTAATAGAGATGTCCATGGACTGTTAGTAGAAACACTGTCCACTTCATGAGATATAGCAAGAACAGTACAAGTCAGTACTCAAGTAGTTGAAGTCAATGAAGATCTCAAAATGTGACATGTCATGGCGCTTTTTGGGAGATATGTAATAATGAAGATGTCGAAGAAAAACCTCAAGTAGGTGAATATATGATGTTCAATAGAAAAAATGACCATAGAACAACATGTGAGTGATGAGAACACACTGCATTAGATCCGACTTTATTTGGCCATCTAGTGCAGACGAAAAAAAAAGAAGAGTAAAGCAGCAATTTTCTTGAAGAAAACCAACCAACCAACCCAAAAAATAAAATCCTCAAAATATCTTTTTTACTTATTTTTCAAAGGAACCCGGTATCCATAACTCGTTGAATTAACACTGCAACTGATGTGTATACAGTACGACCGATCTCAAAAACTTATTATTGCTCAATCCCGACTCGATCGGATGGAAAGGAATATCTTTGTGCATCGTGTGCTGTGTGTGTGTGTGTACTGTGTATCGTTGTCTCTTCGACCGTCCTACTACAGCGAATTGTTGGAGAATAAACACCGGGCCCCCAAGGCTACCGTTGAATGGTACAACGTTCAAGAGCCTGTAATAATTCTGGACGCTCTTGAAGATCCTGTTTTGCCTCTGAATATGTCGCCCACTTTCGATTCCTCTTATGCCTCTCGGGCCAATCTGTCTCTTCACTTGTAACGGTGACTTGGAAGAATTGGTAAAGTGCTTTGGGTGCATTTTTCGAGATTTGTTTGGCAGTTCTGGTTTCGGTAATTTGACCCAGATCATAATCGACGGTACAAACGATTCCTGCCTCCTCCCACGCTTCACGCTGTGCTGCTTGAGTGCATTCCTCATCAGTCTCCCATCCACCTTTAGGTAAAACCCATGCGTTGCGACGTGTAGATTGTATAAGCAGGACGTGAGTTTTTGCTTCGTTCAAAGGGACCACTCCTGCAACGAGTCTTTCTCCTTCTGGGCCATAACCTATATGCCAAAGGGAGGATGTAAGCCTATGAGCATTCCGGATTTGGAAGTGGGAGAATGTCAAAGGTAAGAGGTAAAAGGTACGAATGCGCCAAACGGCGTAGAGGAATTGCAAAACGTACGCTGGTTATTTCTCCCCGTACGAGATTCCATGGGAAGGCCTGTTGCCATTGTGAAGGTGATGCTTCACCTGTAGGGTGCTGGTGCACAGTGCAGGAAGCACAATTCGTTGTTGTATATCAAATAATTAAAAGTTCGTTGAGATAAAGTTCGGCTGCGGAAGGGAGCTGAGTAGGTTACTGTAACTTTTTTTTTTCTTCCAAAAGGATCAAGAAGCGCAATCGTGCATGTATGTTATCTCTTGCGGGAGACTGGGAGGCGGGTTTCAATGTCGAATCGGAAATTGGCTTGGAGATGGTAGGAAGTCAAAGACAAGATGGGATAGATTGAAATTTAATTGATTGTCGTCATGTGTTGGACATGCACCAGACAATCCGAGTTTGGGGGAAGAAGAAGAGGATGGAGAAGCGGATGGAGAAGAGGGAGAAAGGGGCTATGAGTTTATGAGTGTGTATGGTATATGTATCTGTATGGGATGTCTGTATGGGTAGAATCGAGTCGGTCTCCTTTGAAGATTTTTCAACAACGAACGAATGAATGACTGACTGACTGACTGGCGGGATTCCAATTGGAAAGTACGGACTGGTTTTGAAAGTGCAGGTGAGGTGAGCGAGGTGAGGAAGGGAAGGGGAGGGAAGGGGCTACTACCACTCAGTCACAGTCCAGTCCAGTAAAGTAGCAAGAAAGTAAGAAGTAACAAGTCCAGGACGATTTACGGCAAGGCTTGCTACAATAATAAAACATCCACTCGTTTTCCTCACTAACCTAGTTAATTTTAAAAGATTTCCAACTTTGTATGGAAGAAAAGGCTCGGAGTAAACGGAGAAGGAGAGGTCAAACCGTCAAACCGTCAAAGAGGGCGAGAGATGAAGGGCTTGCCTCTAGCTTGCTTGGGATATATCTTTTGGATATGATATTGCAATCCCGACACCCAGATAGTTCCGTGTCTCGTGCCCTTTTTCCTAATATCGGTGCCGGAGTGTATCTGTGTGTGTGTGTGCATCTTGTATATCTATCTCACTCTCGATGCAAATGTATACATGGCTCACGATCAACACCTAAAAGGAGAATTGTCCATCTCTACCTAGGACGTTGGCTGATCGCCGTTCAGGATACAGCAAGAATCACAGCAAGAAATGCGACTAGATACATATGTATATGTATGCAAACCTTGACATATTTCGAGTGTACCTTGCCTACCTAGATGGCATTACCATGATACCTCGACGTGGGAGCAAGAAGGTAGACTCTGTACCAATCTCGGCCAATCTCTTTCTCTATATGAAGAAATACTTTGATACCAACTGTCGTAATACCCTACCTCCTCGAGTGAACCCTAATGATTGGCTCTATCGCAATGGCCCCAAGCGTGGAAATGAATTTAATCGAGCTTGGTAACCGTCAGTTCCAGCCAGGTGTGAATGTGAATGGGGAGCACGATCTAGAAGCCGGAAATGATGAGTGGCGTTTCAATATAAACCTTGAGGTCAATAACTACCAGCCCAGTACTACCCAACTATTGCTACATTGAATTATATCCTCTCCTCTCCTGTTCGGTCCTGCCCTGGCTCATTTGCATCAAACGGCTTCAATCTCGATAACCGGTAATATCTCTAACCGGCAATATATCTTTCTATCTCTTTCTACTGCATATCGTATCGTTCGGGACTCTCAAACAGCGATTCCTAATTTGCTTCTTCTTTCATTCCAAGACTGAGTGGGGGGGGGGGCTTTTTTTACCGAGCCGTTGTAATGTTAATACATGTATCATCACATCCATCACGCAGGTGAATATCTTAACCGGGGACGTAGGCACTCGCGAGGCACTTTTCCTTGTCCGTATGATGATCGAGAACGATCGTATGTCTCGTCTCCTGATCTTCTCTCCAGCTGGCGGCCAGAAACTAGAAAGTACAAACTATCGATCCCCATCAAAAGCATCGCTGCAGCAGCAATTAGGGGTAAAAGGGATTATCGCTAGGGGGGCACGCCTTGTTAATTCTACGCTAGATACTCGTACCTAGATGGGTAAATTGTGCCGTTTTGGTCCATATGGTGATTCTGAGTCTGCGTACGGACAGGAAGGTGCTGAGTTGAGTACCGTACACCATGCTCGCTCACTCATGTTCATCTCCAGTCATTCGACCGGCCCATCACTTCCCTTCTGTACTAGCATCGGATTTCCTGCAATCCGTAGAATAAGCAACACCGAAATAGATATAGATCGAGCCGCAAAAGCCGCAACCAGTACAGCACAGCACAGTACATGCATACCGGCATCAGTGTCGGCATCGGACCTGTTTTTCCGTCCAAAACAAAGTCAGCGCACGTCAAATTCATCCATCCTCACAATTGACACGTGATTCGCTCGACGGAGAGTACAGAACAAAGCACAGTACAGAACCACACCACACGCTCTTACAACATCGGAGTATCAAACAATGTATGTCACTCCCCCGCCAACTCACCATCGATTGTGATATATCTCTAAAATATTGACTTGAAGCGAAAGTTATTGGCATGATTAACTTACCAGATCAAACTCCATGCTAGTCTCGAGCTCTCATGATCTTTTCTTGAACGCGGGGTTGACAGCACAAACACAAATCCACTCCTACTCCCACTCTCTACTCTCTACTCTACTCCTGATACCACTACCTACGCCCACTCTCACCTGCACTCGCTCTCACTTCAATCCGGCGAATAATCTACCCATTCGTACCCATACAACAAGAACAAGAACAAGAACAAGAACAAGAACAACACCACCACCAACATCATCATTATCGTCTCACAGCCAATATCGGCCTTGTCACCTTGGGCTGTTTCCACGTCATGCAAACCCCAGTCTCGCTTCTGTCGCCCCTTGGTAAGTTTTAACGTTCGTTATTGGAGAACCAGAAAACCGAAAAGAAATCCCATTCTGGATTCTGCTATTCATCATTGGCCAATGAATTGACCTCGTGGGTAAATTGCTCGATGTTAATTCATTTGGGATTCTCATCATCTTCTTTCCTTCCTTGACCAGATTTTCTTCCAATGCCATCTTCTTCTTTGCTTTTTTGTCACACTGCATGCTGTATATCTGTGTATTGTACAAATATACGAATGAATCATATCTACCTAGATGCTGCGTAGTAGTACTACATTGTATACATTCCAAAAATATCACGGGGAATTTGAAGGCAAATCTTGGTACGAAGTAGTTATTGGTCACAATCACCATCTCCTTCCATATGGTTTAACAACAACAAAACCCCACTTCATCCGGTTCATCGTGTTCGTTCAGTTCCAGAAACACGGCTGAACCAGAAATACAAAAAGTATCGTCATACAAGTGTTACCATTCAGCAATCATCACGATCGTTGCAAAGGAATCATCCAATCCCTCTTCCCCGGTCTCACATTGGAATTCTCAATTATCATCACCGGATTTGTATTGTAGCACGAAACGCAGATGGCACTGCAGATTTCAGTATCTTTAGAGGAAATCAATATGATAGAATTTTTATCAATTTACTGACTTGACTCATGCGATTTCTAGGCTACAGTAACAATAGTTGTGGATATTGTCACAATGATTCAGGCAGTTAGTTACATATTCTCGTTATTTACCTAAAAATCTGTATTCCTGGCAATATCATGCCATATGTCTCTATCACATGTGCTTCTTTTGACGGGGGAAATTACTTCCTTTCATATAATCAATATTGTTGAATGTCTAAATTCGTAGCTCAGAGGCTTCTTTCAAGCTTCCACGACGTGCTGGGGGTCATTTATTTATTTGTTTCTATCACTAGGTTATTCGTACTACGCTAGAACTCAAACACTCCAACCAGAATTTTATCAAGGACTTCTCGATCGAGGATGGAGACGTTCAGGCAGCCTTCTCTATAAACCCGATCTTCGAAAATCATGTTGTCCACAATATACCATCCGTCTAGATTCCCACCAATTTCGCTCGACAAAAGATCAACGGCAAGTAGTAAATCGTTTCAACAAATATGTTCTCGGAGATACATATACGAAAGAAGCCGCAAGATTATATCCCAAATCACGCGAGCAAGCTAAGAAACGTAACACGGACTTTGATCTCGAGGAAAGAATTCACGAAGGGGAAAAGGGAAGAGTTAGGACGCCACCGGAACCAGCACATGCTTTTACTGTTACGTTGGAAACAGATGAGTTCACAGAGGAAAAATACACTCTCTTTGAAAATTATCAACGGATTGTCCATCATGAACCTCCGGATAGAATAAGTAAAGGGGGTTTCAAGAATTTTCTCTGCTCTTCCCCTTTACCACGAAGTACCACAACCGTCGACGGCAAAACCAAACATCTAGGTTCCTACCACCAATGTTACCGTCTGGATGGAAAGTTGATCGCAATAGGCGTCCTGGATCTCCTCCCTAAATGCGTCAGCGCGGTCTATTTCATGTATCACGAATCGGTACATTCCCACGGATTTGGAAAATTAGGCGCAGTGCGAGAGATTGCACTAGCAAAAGAAGAGGGTTACCAATATTGGTATGCAGGGTTTTATATCCACACTTGTGTGAAAATGAGATACAAGGGAGATTATAGTCCTCAATATATTCTAGATCCGGAAACATACAATTGGGTACTCTTTGATGAAGATTTGAGGGGGAAATTTGACGAGAGGAAATATGTCAGCGAGACTCAAACCCCAGAGTCAAATAACACACCAGATGAAGATCCTTCGGCTCCCTACGACACAGGCAGTAAACCCATCTTCGAAACATCCATGCCAGGACTCCTTTCTAAATCAGACATTCTAACGAAATCCCCGCTCGATCATGTTAAAATCCGCATCAGACAAAGTGTGCACAAAACTCATGAGCTGGTGAGCTGGGAAAGTGATAGCGTAGGGGATGTGAATAGTCTGAAGGGGATTATTGCAGAGTTGGTTAGTGCGGTGGGGGTGAGATTGGCGGGGGAGATGGTGGTTTATTTTCGATAAGGGTCGTGGATTTGAGGGCTGATGGTTGACAAAGAGTTTGTATTATAAGTTATAAGAAAGGGTGAGGAGAAGGGGTGGGTTGAATGAGCCGGGTGCTTTAGATTCTATAGATCAATGAGTCATGTCAAAATCCAATACAATGATTATCATTATCATTATAATCATTCTTACCATACAACATTGAATCGAATGAAGGTTTGAAAGTTCTCTCATTATCTACTTTATGTATATATATATATATATATATATCGTCCGATGGAGAAATTGGTAAAGAAGAAGCTGTGTAGTGATTTCGATATTCTTTCCCAGACACTTATCGAGAGCTTTGGCTACAACTAGCAAGAAGCTTTTATCTTCCGCTCGATTTGTAAATCGCAGATAAGCATTCTTCATAGATATAAAAAGCTCGTCAATATTCCGATTCTTCGCCCTCTTGTTGCAAATACTCTGTTTCCTTTTCAGATCGATGCTGATACTGATACTGATACTAATACTAATACTGGCGAGCTGAATGCGATCGCTCTGGAGCCATCAGTATCTCCACCACCCTCCTAGTTCTGGCGAAGACAAACTGGCCCCAGAATAACTCGACTGTAAATTCATTGAGCTATAGTATGTATAGCGTGTCTAATACTTAATTTCCAGTTCCAGTTCCAGTTCCAGTTCCAGTTTCAGTTTCAGTTGTGTTTTTTGACGAGAAGACTAGCGAGGCTTAGACACTGTCTGTCATATATGCTATTTCTCCATCTCCTCGAGGATACACGACAAGAACGAATTTCATTTCTCAGAAACAATCGTTCTCGTCTGCGGGGACATCAGCTCTTCCCTCCTGGAGCGAATCCTTGGCGAGGAAAAGTTCATTTTTGTCTGGTTCGACCTTGCGGAATGCAAATATATGTGTGCATGTATGTGTGGCCTGTTTGGATAATGCTTCAGCGTCTCGCGTTATTTCGTTTTCATCTTCGAACTACTCCCTGGTTGACATATGATGAGTATGTGCTTAGTGATTCTTAGCGGACGATGTGGGATGGGAATTCCATCCGTCTTCTAGCGAACTGTGTAACGTCGTGTCAAGCTCACACAGGACACCAAATCCGAATGATTTTATAGATGCATCAAAATTCGCTGGATGTTTTCGGACAGATTGAGGTGTATCATTTTTACGGATCAGCTGGATGCGATTGCAGAGTCCTCACTACTAGCAGATCAAAGTGCGTCTGGTATTTGTACTGCGAAGAGCTTCGTTTTTGATAGTGATAGTGAAGTGAAATACCAAGATCGACAGATCAATCAACAAATCCACAGCCGTGCAAACCCAAGTATGGTGTTTGGTCCCACGAGGAAAGAGATAAACTTCACAAGCCGATAGAGTCTCGCAACAAACAATACAGTACAGTATCCTTCCATATCGCCAACATAGTATCAAAATAAGAGTCAAAAAGCTCAAGACCATAAACTACCCAAACAGACAACCTCCTCACCCCTCTCCTCCAGCATCCGCATCAAAGATCGATATCTCCCGCTGGCCTCGCAATATTCGCTCTCCAGTGATGATCATTCACGGGATCTTTCTGATACAAATTCATCTCGAAGAATTTGTTATGCGGCGTGCATTTGAAGTTTTTATAGCTATTTACTCGTCAGTTTACCATTCATCTTTTTTTTTTTTTTTTTTTTTTTTTCGTATTATACCACCCATGAAATTTCTTTGTTATGAACTCTGAAATTCGAAATAATAAATGTCTGGATGGTTTATTATTACTTACGAATTCAATTTCTTGTAATTGGCTAGGATCAGATGTTGTTCGGAGATCTCGATAAAGTCTCCTGGGGAGTTGGTATCGGGAATGAAGTAGCGTTTGAATTCGAGAGGACCGTAGTTTACCTGTCGGACAAATTGGATGGCGTATGGTGTGGTGGGTGTGATGGGGGTTGAGGCATCTTCTGAGTTATTGGGAGATGTGATAGAGGAGGAGCGAGGGTAGTCGGCCCAGGCTTTGAAGCTGGTGAACTTTTGTTGGTGGGTGAGTTTCTGGGGACGAAATGACTCTGAGGAATCACAACAGAAGAGGGTGGTCATGATGCAGGTTGGAAGGTGGAAGGGTGAAGGGTAGTTTGGGTTGAAGGGAGGATGGGTTTTCTGGCTTGTAGTTTGATGGAAGTCCAATGAAGTAATATGAGACAATTGCAGAGCAACTGGAAAGAAAACTGAGAGGGTCTAGATGGTGATATTTATGCAACAAGGACTCGAAATACTCGAGACTCTAAGACTCAAAATCAAGAAAAATGTGGGCGATTCCTCGAAGGATCGAAGCATCAGATGTTCAACAAATTGAGCATATTGGACTTGAGCAAGCCAAGCCTTGAACATCTGAGTCTGATTTACCCAACTAGAAAGCTACCCCCCCACCAGCAGCTCTTTGCAGACCCCGCCTTCACGACATGCAACATCGTCGAGAAATCAAGTTTTTGGGTTTCACTGCATTTTTTCATGATAGACGGTGAGCCTTTTTAGATCTCAGACCCTCTATCGTACTGAGTAGAAAGACGCTCAATTGGTAGACTCATGAAAATGAGGCCTACAACCAAGGCAACTTGCGTTTGGAATACTAACTTAGCATAGAAATATATGCACCCTCTCATCACCACTTCTATGACGGCATGGTAACTAAAACGACTGACAGTGCCAATTTGAGACGACGTATCAAATTACCCAAGAGCTGTTCTCATCGCCGATAGTATGCGGAATGATATCCAAATTCGTGTTCGTAATATCGAAAGCTCGATGTTATTTGAATTCTCACTGCTGATTGGAGCATTCCAATTTTGAGGCCTACAACCAGGGTGGTATGAATGCTGAATGGATATTGGTTGCGCGATCTCGCTTCCCACACGTGCAGGAATTCAACGAAAATGACTGATTGGCTATAGCGACATCTCGACCATCATAAGAACTCTCGAGTCTCCCACCTTCTTTCTTTCTTTTTTCTTTTCTCTTCACGGCGCGAGAGGCGGCGCTGTCATTCCTCACTCTTTTTCCTACACAGTCACTCCTTAGGGTCTTCTTTTTTTCATTCATCTTCAGCATCTTCCTGCTCTTTGCACTACCTCTAACCCTGGTTCTGGGGCCTCCGCTACGATCAAGGAGGCCCAAAGCGAATAGAACCTATCTTCTCGGAATACACCGCCGGGAAAGAAAACGAACATCATCTACTAAATCGTGACTTTATCGATCCCAGCCTTTTAGACCTCAGGAGATATCCTGTTCCTTCTTCATTTGAATCAAGGGTTACTGTCGATGCTCAGGAAGCAAACAGTCCATATGATGAGAATGAATACCCTTTCGCTGAATATGACAACTATGGAAATTTCGATCCTCTGCCTCACACTCCTTATACCGCTTTACTAGATCTACCTGCGCTAGACGCAGAGTTTCAGCAAGCTCTCGAATATGTCGAAGGACCTGGCGAAGGCCAGGTCCAATACAGTCTTTACCTAGATCAACCAGTCTCCAATCCTCATGTGGAGAAATTCCAACATCATCATTCTACTGCTCAGATTTTACCTGAACAGCCACAACCACGACCAATTGTTCAATACCACACTTGTCTAGAATGTCAAAAACAGTTCAAACTACCATGTGAGCTGAAGTAAGTGCTAATTCTCTTGTAAATCCACATTGCATGGTTTGTTGATGCTGATGTTCAACCTCAGTGTTCATAAAAAAGTGCATACTCTCCCTCACAAATGCCGCATATCCTCATGCGAATCACCTGGATTCCGGTATAAGAAAGATCGGAATCGTCACATTAAAGATGTACATTCCGAGCTCAACCCGAATGCGGAAAGATATTTTTGTGATATGAGAATCTGCAAGCAGTCAAGAGCCAAAGGAGGGGGCTTCAAGAGGAAGGATAACTGTGAAAGACACAAGAGGAAATGTAAACATCGGAGCCGACAGATGTGACAAGAAAGGTTGCTGCGTACATAGTTAACGGAAGTACCTAAGGCTGTGATAGGAGTAGAAATATGATGCGTTGATGTCAATTGCCAGCGTATTGCTACCTGATTATTGTGATTGTAGAATTATGATAGAATCCCTATAATCCCTAAGCCGTAGCCGCCCTGGTTCTATAACCAAACCACAAGATGGCATGCAAGATTTCCGGTATGGATTTATAGATTAGCACTGGCCATTTTTGTGATCTCAAGAGCATCATGAATCATACCTCGTGCACATTCGAAGATTACTACGAAGAGAAACGTAGCACAAGGCTGATTCTAAAAGCATACCGGTATCATTTCTATACTGTGGCCTTCAGCCATCACTCAACGACAAAGCCATGCACTGCATATCATTTTATCGACAAGATTAACTCCTTCAAGAAGTCTCTCCTCTCCCATATATATATAAATAGACTATCTTAGAAAGCTGACATTTGCACTTGCAGAAGAAAAAGGCGTAGAATTGTCACAATGTTGAGGACTAGATTTAATTTCGGACTCCTATGATGATGCTGGAAAGGAAATCTTGGTCGGTATATCACCCGGCAAATGGCTAGAACGGGAGATGTATAGTTTCTCATCTCGTCGTGATCGTTGAAGTCGGATGTATTTTATTTTGCCGATTGTGTCGAACAAGAAGCGGAAATGAGAACCGGGAAACCTTGGACACATGATATCCAGAATTCATATCGATAGGGAATCATCATCATCATCATCATTAGCAACCTTCAGTATCTATGCCTAGCCGTTTAGTTACCCCCCCTCAACCAAGCACAAACTCCCAACACAAAAACACAGACCATGGCATCTCCACTAACCGTCCCCCAAATGCGTCCATATCTCATGATCATGCCCAAATAACTCTTCCAAGGCTCCGGCAAGAAACCCATCACTGTCCCCATCATACCCGCCGGCATAGAATTCCCCTTCTCCAAATAAAACCGGCTGCTCAACAAGAGCACCTCTGTCGTTGCAAAGATCCAAAAGAAATGCACACTATCCGCGCTCAATCCATCATCCATCAAGCCCGACGCCTCGCGTGCATATTTCGTGCCTGTAAATGACGTTGTGAGTGCTATGTACAAGCCGAGCGATAGTGCGAAAACAGCATGAACTATGCGCCAAATATATGCATAGGGGTCAACAGCAGCGGCTTGAGCTTGTCCTTCCATGCCCATACCGGGCATACCAGGCATGCCCGGAAAGGAAGGCATGCCAGCTTGTCCTTCACCCGGTGGCCCACCCATTCCTCCCATCATCTGTTGTAATATTTGCATCATCGGATCATTTGCGGCGTCTTCGCCGGGTGCGCCTCCCATTCCTGGGAAACCCGCGAAGGGATTTTGGCCAGGAGGCCCTCCAAATGGATTCTGTCCCGGAGCACCACCCAAAGAACCTGGATCCATACCCAGCATCATTTGCCTTAATTGATCATCATTTAATTGCTGTTCCTGTTGCTGTCCGCTCTGAGTCCTCTGGATCGGCGTGCGAGTCTGCGGTTCATAATAATGATTCGAAATATCTACTTCATCTGGATCCGCATGGTTTGGAGCCTTGGGAGCTGTTTGCGCTGGCGCTGGCGATGCAACCTCCTCTATACGCCCATTAGCTTCATTCAGCATATACTTTGACAAAGGACCATCCAAAATAGTCTATAAATAGGAAAAGTACAAACCTCTAGGTAAACCACCACCCAAACCAATAATCTTATTCAACCTTGCATTTCCTCCATCTCTAATTTTTGCTTCTCTCTTTTCCTTCCTAATGCGTGCCTGTCTCTGAGATGCCGTTTCAGCCGCTGACTCAGAAGAATCGGCCATTTTAAATTTCTATTTCGTTGTTGGGAAAATGAAGAGATGATGACTTGGACAGATTTGATGATGTCGTTTATTATTTACGTGGTTGTACGCTTCTGGAGCTGGGATTTTTTTTTGGTGGGGGAAAGCTAGAGAAGGGGTCACCATACATCTATTTACCAGTACTTCGTAGACACTTATTATTAATATTATTATTACACTAGCTTTAACAATGATTTGACTTGCAGTTGATAGAATCAATATAATAAGCATAATTGTGCATTATTGATATAGTATCAACCAAATTCTACAATGTTTCATGACTATTACAACAGGACTTGTTGATCCATTCATAATTTACAAGAGAGGCTGACTGGTATCATATTCACCACTTCTAGAACGAGACAGAAGGCAGACATCGTTTCTAGGGTATTTCTCGCCAATTTATATCAATACGCAATTGCAATCATAGGTATTACTCTTAATGCAAAGATTAGAAAGCAGTATTATAAAGAACAAGTTCTTACTCTAGCAATATTTCTATACACACGTGCGTCGCTCTCATCTTAATCCTTATTCCTTCGTTCCGGATTTTAGTTCTTAAAATAAAATAAAATGTTCGCTTTTACTCTAAGGAGTAACCTTGCTCATGCTAACTAATCGTTTGACACCGACCTGTATTGATCATTAGTATATGTTGTGCTCAAACCTTAAAAATATAGCTATAGAACTTACCATCCAATTGCCACACTCATCAGGCTTTTCACGATGAATATCAACTTGCATCCTGCTTGCTGTTTCGTAGTCGCCAGATTGAAGTGCTTCCGCCAACTGGGTCAATTTCTCGACAGTGTCAGGTTTCACAAGTTCCTCATTATTGAGATGATCAAACAAAATGTTGAGGCGCTTTTGAGTGTCTTTCACTTGAGGAGCAAAATTTGTTGGAGCTTTCGAGGCTACTCTTTGCATGTCACTCGTGAAGATTTCGACCATTCTCTGAGCAGATTCAGGAATATGTGATCTATCACCAGCAGGGTGCCTAGCTTTTGCTGGAGCAGCTGCAACGGCGGGAGCTCTAGGAGGCCCAGTTGGTGGTCGAGAACCGCCCATTGGAGGACCTTGAGGAGGACCTTGCGGTGGCCCTTGTTGAGTCTGAGGAGGACCCTGAGGCGGACCTTGATTTTGAAACTGTGCAGGTGGAGGCTGGCTTTCATATGGTGATTGAGATGGCGCGTACTGGCTAGGTGGTGCAGCTGACGGTGGTGCATATGGGTTAGATGGAGGTGGTCTCATACCTCCCTGAGGAGGTGGAGCGATATTTGATGGAGGTGGCTGGGAATATTGTTGTGCTGCTGGAGATGGAGCGTATCTGCTTGTTGGTGCAGCCCCGGCAGGTGGGGGATTATATGGAGAGGCTCCACGAGGAATTGTAGGTGGTGGTATTGATGCATATGGCGATTGAGCAGGGGGTGCTTGAGGAGTATATGCGTTGGCCGTGGATGATGGTCTAGGAGGTGGTGCAGTCGTCAATGGCGAACTAACACGGGGTGGTGCTGATCCCTTAGGTGGAGGAGGTGGGGGAGTTGCTCTGGAAGCCCCATATGGGTTTGCTGGAGGTGGCATTGAAGCAACTTGTTGATTTGGGAATGGATTTGCAACAGGGGTACTTCTTCTAGCCGTAGGAACCTTTGTTACGAAAGGTATGTCATTCCAGTTTGTCATGTCTTTAGCTTTAGATGGAGGTGGAGCTGATGGAGTTGTGTTTCTCGGAGGGGGGGCTCCAAATGATTGTTGAGGTGCTCCATAACCTGCTGGAGCTGCTCCATATGCTCCGTACGAAGGTGCATAAGCAGGTTGAGATGGTTGTGGTGGCTGGTAACCTTGTGGTGTGTAAGCGCTTGCTGCAGGTGCATATGGATTAGAAGCACCTGAAGTGGGTGGTGCATAAGGATTGGAAGCTGGAGCAGTAGCAGTAGCGGCAGATGGAGCGTATGGATTTGGAGCAGATTGAGCTGGGGGCACAACAGCAGCAGGAATTGCCTGTTGATATGCGGCTGGCTGAGCACGTGCTGGGACTCTTGACGAGGCTGCTGGTTGTCTCGCAGCAGTGGTAGGGGCAACCTTTCTTGATGCACGCTTGACTCGGTCTCGCGCAACATCTGCAGCAGGATACTGAGCCGGAAGAAGATCAAGATATCTTTCAGCAATTGAGAGATGTCCGTGAGCCGCAACAATATCCGCATACTCTGTATATTTGTTATACAAAGCGGCCAATTTCCAATCCGATGTCAAACTTTGCTCGGAATCTTGGAATTTGGTGACGTTGCGGAATACTGTGACCTTTTCGATAAAGTTTTGGAGTGACTTTGCATGTACAGAGAAGGTAGAATCGCCTTCTTGTTCTTCAATGCCATGCTTCTCGTTCTCTTGAAGTTCGGAAATCCAGATGTTGATGACCTTCTCCAACTTTGAACCAACTAAGAAACAGAATGAAGCATCCTTTGCAGTGCCAGATTCCAAAAGCCTATCACCAAGTGCCTCACAGAGGTCTGGGAATTGAGCTGGGTCGGCATATGTGCATAAAGTTGCCATCGACTCTTTCCAGTTCTCCAGGTCAGCATTGTATACAACATCCCACAAGTTTTTGCCAATGACAGAGCTAAGTAGTCGTAGATAGTTGGGGCCTTCTGCCTTTTTGGCTAGGTAGGCGGCTTGAACTTTATCTAACAACTCCTTTCCACCACAATTGGCAATGATGAATGCATCAGCAATACGATCCTCCTTAAGACAGACAGTCATCGCTTTTTCGAACTGGCCAAGCATCAAAGCTTTGGTAATTTGTTTTTCCGAGGCCGAATCGGATTCAGCAAATAGATGGAAAGGATTATCCGTCTTGGCTCCCTTATTTGCCGAGATGTCTGTCAAAAAGTCATCACCTTCGGCACCATCAAAAAGTGTAGATAATCTGTTGTTCTTTCCTGCTTCTCCATTGGCATCAGCCGACGCTTCCTCCGACTTTTCAGCATCCTCTACGTCAAGTCCTGATACACCGTTCGTGATCTCGTCTACATCAGAGAATCCAAGGTATTCGGTGACTTGCTTTCGAGGGTTGGCTGCAATCAATGTCTCAATAACTTTCCAGTCTGCCTTCTCTTCCTCAGTCTTGGCCTGATCAATATGAGTTTCACAAATGCTCTTAATATCCCCAGCTTTAAGGGCATTTTCGAAAGACTCAGTAGCAGATCCTACTTCTGAATCAACCGTGAACTGAGAAATTTGGATCTTGGAGGATCTAGGCTTTCCTGCTGCAGTTGGTAACAAGTTAAAGCTCACTAATTTGCCACCAAATCCGAAAGAAGCTCCAACCGGTCGCTCAAGCCACTTTGGAGCTTTGTTCAATGAAAACGAAGCCCCTTGAGGCTCAGTTTGGGCCTTGGTAAAAAAGTCCTCGCCATCAATTGGACCTGCAACGGGGGCTTGGGATGCGGTAGGGTTTGTATTTTGTAAAGTCTGGATGGCTATCTTTCCATCAAAGGACGCAGTGGCAGATAATGCGGGGTTGTGTGGATTGAATCTAGTCTGGAAAGTCCAATTGGTGACTTCAGGAAATTCTCCATATTGTTCCCCAGTTTGAGGGTTCCAGATTAAAGTTCTGTTATCTTTGCCGCAAGATATTAGAAGATCGGCATCCTGTTGACACCAAGACAATGACAAAATCCCCTGGATATGCCCTTGCAAAGTACGCTCAGGCGCATTTGAGTTTCTGAGATCCCACAAAAGAATGACTGGCGTAGAATCGTCGGGTGTAGCAGTCAAAAGCTTTGTCGCATTATTTGGGTCCCATGCAATTGCTCCTACTGCCTTTCGGTTGTTGCTCAATTGTAGAGAAGCCTTCTTTGTCTTCAAATCCCAGACGGTAACATATCCTCCACTTCCACCAGTTGCCAAAATATGGGGAACTTTTCTATTCCATGCAACACATTCGAGGTCATCCGATCGTGCGGCAGCTGTGCCTAGTCTAAATGGATTCGAGATATCATTTACATCGTAGATGAACAGCTCGCCCTTGGAGCCAGCAGTAGCTAGGATTTGTGGCTTCAATGGGTTGAATTGAAGAGACTTGATAGCACCCGTATGTTTTGTCGTCCTAGACATGAAAGCATCCTCAGCTCCTTGTATAAGTTTCTCTGCATCCCATAAATCCAACGATCCATTCTCGAGTGCGCCTGCGATTATGCCCCGCGGATGGTCTGCGTTTGCTGGTGCCCATGCAATGTCGTGAAATCTAATGGAACGGTCAGCCTTTCTGAAATCCCTAAGCTCAATACAAACAACCCATCGGCGTACCTGGAGTCTGTGCTAATGCTAGCAATAGGTTGTAATTCTACACCTTGCTCGTCATTATCCAAGCTTAAATCCCAAAGCTCTAGCTTCGTCTCATCAGAGAAATCGGCATCAACAGCCCCAGCTCTGGTACCCGTGACAACCAAAGGAGTCTCTGGACCTGTGGACCAGGCAAAGGCCGCAGTTCTGGGAATTTCCCTTAGACGGACCATTGTCTCGTCTCTATTTGTAGAATTAACAAGCCAGATTACGCTGCGGAAAGTTTGCCGCGGTGTGCCTTTTCAGCCGATTTTGTTGCTACACCGGTAGAGACAAATGGAAAAGACTCGTAGATTTTAAATTGTATGAGACGTGTAAAGACAACAAAAGTTGCGATCTGTTGATTTGTTTAGGGAGTAGTAGCACTGTGAACACCTTTCCCCATAATCGGATGGTCATAGCGAGGGATCCCGTCCGTAGGACTGTGAATCTTTAAAAAACCGCTGACACGTGATTAAAGGCTCCTTCTTTCGCGACTTGTTGGATAGCATTTGGACAATTTGGAAGTGACAAATACATCAGAGACTCGTTTGTATTAAATTCGATCTAATACTTCCTATAACCTACAAGATGACAGATCAAGCACGTTGGAAAGCTACTGTGTATGTGGGTGGTCTCTCCCACATGGTTACCACCGCAAATCTCGAAGCCGCATTTTTACCCTTTGGAGAAATAGCAGATGTCTCTATACCGTAAGCCCTCCGCTCTAGATTTTGATGTCCTCATGTTAAAAATCTTTTAGCAAAGCAGATGGGCCCAACTCAACAGAGCCACATCGAGGTTTTGGATATGTAGAGTTTGAAGATCCAGAAGATACCAAAGATGCCATTGACAACATGGATCAATCTGAACTATTTGGAAAGGTGATTAAAGTCAACGCGGCTAAACCTCCAAAGAATGCAAATGAGGGATTGGGAAGTAAGACGGCTTTATGGGAGCAGGTAAGACTTCATGGAATCATGCTGTGTGATGGTAGGAAGTGGTTTGGGTGGTCACTAATTTTTCGATGTAGGAGGGCTGGTTAGCAGAGAATGCTGTGAGTGAGGAGGATAAACTGGCAGCTGAGCAAGCAAGAGCCGGGGTTCAGGACAGACCTGACGACCCTATGCAAGGTCTAGAAGGATTGGATGTAGCTGGGCCCAAGCCAGCTTGAAGAAGGATTGTGTTATATTTGCAGGCTACAGATCATGAAATGTGTTACTAAGGAGTTTTGGGGCAAAGCAAAAGGAGTTTAGGTGGCAGGAAGAAATTTATACATGCTCTTCAACGTATAGGTTGGAGTTGGACAATGAAAAGCATGAGATATCAGGTATGGAGACTATGTATTCATGAGAAATAAGGGCCAATTCTGTACAACTCATTTGAGGTTTGGCCGATGCATCCGTTCTAATTTCTCCATTCCATTCTTGCCTCCAGCGTGTTTCACTCAGTATCGCTTTTGATGAATGAACTTTTCCCCGACAATCAGTCTGTTTCCCTCCCTCCGAAACTTTGCAGATGCAAGGTTTATTCCTTTGCTCTGTTTTGTCTAGAAAGACGCATTTGCTTATCAACAACAAGTTTGCGACCCAAAGAGTAAAAAGCGAATCCGACAGCGACACCGACGACGATTCCTTCAAGTTGATATCAGTGTAAGTTCTGGCCGTATTTTGGCGAAGATGTAAACGTACCCAAAGGAACCAACTCGGGAGGAATCTTCTTCCATTGGCGCAATCGTTGCGAGATAGTGTGGGCTGTCGACTTTGGTGTCAGTCTCGATTCTCATCTACTAAAAATGAATCTCCCAATCCATTCTCTATCCTCCCCCTCCAGCTCTCCGATTGTCCAATCGTGGGGTAAACGTACCGCTATGCTCCTCCTTCTGTAAAGCCACAAAACATTAGCCCTCCCACCCTCAAGACCGCAAAATCGCAAATCAGCAACAGGCAAACTTACGGGCACAGGCGACCACATCTTCTTGGTCGGTTGGAACATTCTAGTAACGGTAGTAGGATGCATCTTGATCCGTTGTTCAATCTTCAAGTCTTTCTGATTAGAATCACACTCAACTTCCGTGGTCTGAGGTTTTGGAGGACCTGCATTTCCGCGCTAGCGAGCTCGGCCTTAGCCGACTTCATCCCGAAGAGAGAAAGTGCAGGCCCATTCCAATCAACCTCACATCATTCGTCTCAATTGAACCACCACCACCACCACCATCTCCCCTCTAAATTCTGTGATCGCCAGAAAATAAATACGCAAATATGTCTGAAGAACGCGAGACCAAGCCCTTCAAGTTCGTCACTGGTATGTGCCACCCGGGGACCCGCCCACTGTTTGGATATTTAAAAATGGTCTGATTGATTGCTAACTGGATTTCTAAATAGCTGGTATGCAATTCCTCCCTCGCCGGGCTCTTCGAAATGACCGGAAGACTGATCGTGGAATATAGGATTCGACGCTCGATTCCCTAACCAGAACCAAACTAAACATTGCTGGCAAAACTATGTCGATTATCACAAGTGTATCCTAGCCAAGGGCGAGGACTTCGCACCATGCCGTCAAGTACGTTTCTGCGATCGATTGAGAGGGGAAAATATACTGATGGAGGGGGACAGTTTTTCTTGGCTTACAAGTCATTGTGCCCAAGTGCCTGGGTTGAGAGATGGGATGACCAACGTGGTTAGTAGTGAAACTTGAAAGGGACCGGAAGGCAAGGTTTGGCTAACGTGGATTATTGTAGACAACGGAACATTCCCCACTCGATTGGATCAGTAAGGAATTTGAGGGTTCTAGAGGGTTGCATGGTGGGATAGAGCAGAAGACGTTTACAATGGATATGTATCATACAGAGCATTATGCGAATTGATGAGAAACGATTCGGCTTGAATAGACGTGCTTGATTGAAATTTGGTAGATATGTTGATATCTATGAGTTATGCATTTCCAAAGTGCATTCAGGCTTCCTTTAAAGCTCTCAGTCGGTCATATCTCAACATCGCTCCAAGCAAGACCTGTGCACCATTCCCACAGTCTTCTGGACTACAATACTCGGCTGGATTATGACTAACGCCATCTTTACAAGGCACAAAGATCCTAGTTGTGGTCAGTTATATTCTGGTATGACTGAAAGGAAGAGGATTACATTGAAGTTGGAGCATGTCTCGAAGTATAAACGCTAGGTTGTGTTCAGCGTGGTCCTTATCATGGGATTCTCATTCTTACCTATCATGTCCAGCGCCTGATACCATTCTCCTATAACTTGGGGAGACGGCCACTGTTTGATCTCCGGCACTAGAAGCTGTTTCAACCAAATCCCCGGCACTCTCTTCTACGCATCGAATACAATCTTCATTGAAGTGAGTAGCCGGAGAATCTGTATCCATTTTCCATTCCACCATACAACCTTTACCTTTCTTTCCACTAGCCCCAAGAGTTGGCATCAGCTCCCCGGCAGCAATCAACTCAAAATCTTTCTTAAGCTCTTTCTCAAAGTCTAGAAGTCTTTCATCCTCTGGAGACCTGATATCAAGTGAAAACTGTACAAATCCCGGAACAGTATTAGTAGAGCCAGGCTTGAGTGTGAGAATACCTAGCACAGATAAGAAAAGTGTCATAGTTTGTCTTGGGAAAAGGTTCGTTACCTGTGGATGCTAGACAATCCATTTCAGCTGCCTTGTTGTGGCTATGGAGAATAATTTTTGCAGCTGTAAGCATAGCATCTGAACGATTATCGAAATCCGTCGTACCTATAGAATATTCTCAATTCATCATCTGTTCCACGTTCACATCTTTTCAACCATAGGCCCGTCTTTATAACGCAACGTACCAGTATGACAATCTCTTCCCCTCACTGTAATAGTATACCACCTATAAGCCTGCACGCCTGTTACAGCTCCAATTTTCGTTTTGCTCTTCTCGAGAATTGGTCCTTGTTCAATGTGTAGTTCGAAATGTGCACCTATTGGATTATCTAGATATGAAGTGGGGGTTGCACCAAGATATCCTATTCTTTCTAGTTCCGGTTTCATGGTCGCCGGCCCATTTACTTCGCACAAATCATGAGCCTCTGAGAGGGGAATGCCGTGAGCCCACACGCCCGATGATATCATGGATTTGGGGAAGCGCGCTCCTTCTTCTGTGGTGGGAGTTAGGGAGAAGGTTAGAGAGGGGTGTTGGAGGGATAAAGAGGTGTACCGTTTGTCCACTGTATCCATCAAGTTAGTGTGTTATTGTATACAGCTGCAGAATTATAGTACAACAAACATTAATAACTCCAGTAGGATATTCTGTTTCAATCTCCAAATCATTCAT